>CM068368.1:302704557-303284557 GCA_034769895.1 Magicicada septendecula
TGCAAGTCTCAGTTCATTGCGTATTACTATTTCATTTTTTTAAATATTTATTTTTAGGAGGAGGGGAAATGCAAAATTTCTCAGAAATAAATTATTTACGGTCTTCCAAATAAAATCGTAAACCAACGTACAAGTGAAGGTCGTAAGGCAGTGGACCAATGATTATTAAGGTTGGAGAAGCACGTAGAACATCAGGGAGCATTAAATTCAGAGCTAAGAGAGAAAGTAAGAAAGTA
Organism: Magicicada septendecula; assembly: GCA_034769895.1. Lineage (NCBI taxonomy): Eukaryota > Metazoa > Arthropoda > Insecta > Hemiptera > Cicadidae > Magicicada > Magicicada septendecula. The sequence goes on from CM068368.1 coordinate 302,704,794, forward strand.
GTCTGCAAACTGTGTACAGGTAAGTAGGGCTACATAGAGTGGGCATTCGAAAATCTAGAAACACGGACGTATGGAAACACACACACACACACACACAAAGAATATATATATTTAACATGCGTTGTTTTATCGACTTAACATTTTTACATTTGAAGAATATAATCAGCAATAAATATATATGTATTTCGTATACACATTAATATATAGGGCCTACACCTAATTTCTCATTCACACTGACAGGTCTTCATTTCCTTTATAACATAATTATATTTTTTTGTATATCTGCTAATCCAGGACATTTGGTCTCCTTTCACTTGTTGCTACTGGCGCCCGTTTCACTATTTTCTTGATCTCTCATCCTTTACACGTCATCATGCCAGCCTTTTTGTTTTTGTAAACATCAAACAATTGCCAGTGCCAGTGATGGCATACGCATATGGTATAATTAGCTACGCTACCGTCTCACAAATTTATAATAGCAAGTATTGCGCTTTTAGATGTTAACACTACTTAAAGTGCTTGTAAAAATACCTTCTTTTGTACCTATTTGACATTGCATTCCAAGCTATGTATCTGGATTGTATTACATCACTCATAAATTTAACGGTAGCATTGGGTTCCGACAACTCCTCAGTTCAGTATAACATTGTTCACATTGTATATTTTATTATTGTAAAATGTATTTTAAAGTAATTGTCGTCTCTAAAAAACGTGTTCTCAGTTTTTACTCGACCTTTTGGCATTTACTGTCTATCTACGTATCTATCTATCTATTTGGGATATATCTCACTTTAGCTTTTAAACTCATCAACCGATTTTCGTAAAACTTTGCATGCATATACACACTTTTACCCTACAGAATCCTATTTGTTTTTTAGATTTATCCCACAAAAATAGGGAGACGGGAGTCAATAAAATAAGGGGCCAAAATTTTGAAAAAATCACAAAATTCTACGAGGGTTTTTAAGGGAATTTAAGGGATTAAAGGGAATTTTAACAAAAATATTGTTACGACGGTCTACTCGATCGTCGTAGGTACAGTGGAAAACAAAATAAGTACAAGACACCAATTACGTCACTAATCACCCTTTAATTTTCACATTTAAACAGTTCGTAATTAACAACACAGTTTCTTATAACAAATCAAATGAAAATTGTTCAGACGCAAATAAATGTCAACTAATATTAAAACTAAATTGTATTACAATAAACCGTCCGATTATAAAACACAACACTTAACTAACAACCACTTTAACGCGCACAGTAATATCGCCCGAAAATAACTCGAACCGCACAGTAAATGTATCGCAGCTATACTGCTGTTAAAAAACTCCTACCTATCGTGAAAGAAAGAATCCATTTTCCATGGGGCGAGTGGTTAAAAGTGTGGGATTCAAATGGGAGAAATGTAGAAGTAAAATAAAAGTGTTAATTGAAAAAACAGAAATTGTAATGATGCGTTACAAGTACCTTGTGTAAATTAAAAGCTTTCGGGAATCTGGGAGAAACATATCTTTTTTAGTTGAAAAATGGGTTGACAGTAATATAACTGAAGATAAATGTTGGCAGTAAAATGAGGTTTCTGGTGTGTTACAGAATTACAGTGCAGGAAACAGATTAGTGATTTTACATGTGGGAAGTAAAAATGGCTTTATTCCAGGTGCTAAACTTTTGACCAAACTTGGAAGTACTAGTGGTGACTATCATAGGCAGATGAACCATGAAAATTTTAAAAAATAGGTTGAGAATAAGTTGCTGCCAAATATTCCGCCGGAATCAGTAATAGTTATGGACAATGCGCCGTATCATTCTGCGACAAAGTATTCTACGAAACTCGATATGATACAATTTCTGAGAAATAAGGGTATTAATTGCGATGAAGGTATGAGAAAGGAACATCTTTTTCAAATTATAGAACTCCATCGGCCCAGAGAAAAGCAGTACAAGATTGACCAATTTTTATCAAGCAAGGGTCACACTGTTGTACGGCTTCCTCCCTATATGTGCGACCTCAATCCTATTGAACTTGCCTGGGCAAAAGTTAAAAACTACATATGAAATTGCAACAGTCATGGAAGTCTTAATTTTACGGAATTGACTGAAATAACTGAGCAAGCAATAATGTCGGTAACTGAAAGTGACTGGGTAGGGTACTGCAAGAAAGTTGGGGAGGTAGAGGACTACTACTGGGAAAGTGATGGGATAGTGTCAAACGTTATTTTCAAGATTATTATCACATCAGGTTCGGATGATGATAATATCAGCAGTGACAGTGGTGACAACATAGACAGCAGTGACAGTGACTCTGATCGCAGTTTCAATACTGACAAATGGAAGAGGAAACAAATGAGGAGTTAGCTCGCTCTCTTTAAAATGTAAGTCATCTATTACATTTCGAAATGATAATCTATGTGAAATTAAAATTAGATTTTAATACTAATAATATTTAACAGTGCCAATTCTTGTACAACACATAGCGTCACAGTTATCTGGCTTAATGCTCAATGAGAGGAAAGTGAGCGTTGAGTGAGTTTTGATAATGCATGTGAATCGGGATTTCTCAGTAATCGCTGATTGTTTAACGCAGCTGCGCGTCCGTGTGTCTACGCTCTCTCTCTCTGCCAGCGTTCCTCTCAGAGACTTGAAGTTCAGTCTAATGCAGTATTTATACCCACGCTCACAGACGAGAACATTCCTAATTGCGTCTTAGCGCCCGTGTTCTACGTAATTAATTACGGCATTGACACAGTCCGCGCGGCCGCGCCAATTCTCGCACCGTCTGGAAAATGCGTCGACAAGCACGTACGTCACACGCGTTGCATCGAGATTCTTCTAGCACATTCGACAAACACGTAGATTGTTCTGTGATGTCGTAACAATATAAATTTTTTAAATTTCAAAATTTTTGGAGGCGACAGAAAGTTGGTGTAAATGCTGATGAAATAGCGAAAATCCATGTAGCATATCAAATTAAAGGCGATTTTATCTAAAATCTGACTGTGGTATTAGGTTTTGGAGATATCAAAATGTTGGGACTCCAGGGCCCAAAAAGTGGAGCAAAATTTTGATTAAATCACCAATTCCATGAGGTTTACCAATTGAAAGACAATTTTAACCAAAATCTGAATACAGTGTACAGTTTTGGAAATTTAAAAATTTTTTACCACAAGGCCCAAAAATAGGGTCAATACTTTGAAAATTTTTTAAAATTTAGCTTTTAGTATCAGACTAAGTACAATTTCAACACAAATCCCATTGTTTTGAATTTTGTGCGTTTATTGTATGATTACTCTACAATTGTTACTTCACTAAAAAATGTTACGGTAATAAGTATTTCGCAGTTTTTATGATAATTGAAAAATTATCTAATATCAAAGTGTATAATGTATTCGCTCAAAATAGTGAGCGAGTTCTGCACCTCAAGGAGGATACTAGTGTTTAAAGTTTATAATTTACGTTTATTATGAAATAAAGTGTCACTGTCTAGGCTTTTAACAGAGCTTAAGGTTAAAGCAAACAGAGGTGGCTACTAACCATGTTAACTATTGGTTATTGGGTAACGCTCACTATTGTATTGGCACTGATTTTGGCTCTGTACCAATCAACATTTTATTCTGTAGATCGATGAGTCATTTATTGTTTTTAGGAAAATAAATGGCTTTTTTAAATTACGAACTAACAGAATTGTGAATTCGTTGCCAACTTTATTAAGCCGTTCAATCGCTGACCGAATCAGGTTTGCCGCAACCATATAACACACTGTATTTTTTGTGGACTACAACAATATCAACATCAACAACAACAACAACAACAACAACAACAACAACAACTACTACTACTACTACTACTACTACTACTACTACTACTACTACTACTACTACTACTACTACTACTACTAATAATAATAATAATAATAATAATAATAATATCGATAGACGAATTATTGTTTAAACATAATGGCAACACCTGAAAGTCAGGTTGTTCTAAATTTTTTGCTGTCAGTAGAAAGTTATTGGAAATTATAAATTAAAAAAAAGCATATGCGTTTGGTAAAACATTTGTAGTTTTGAGGAATTTAACAACAAACCAGATTACTTTAACAAATCAGCATTACTTTACTGGAGACTAAAACGTATTTTTCCCTGGAACCAGATTCTCTATTAGGGCCTATATGACAACAGGATAATAGTTTTTTTTTTCTGATCGATTCAACAATTTCGAATAATATGAAATTATAGGATGAATATGAAGGGAAAGTTATAAAATATGTACTTGTCACCGGTTATTACTTCTAGAACAACCTAAGTGATTCCATGATATTTGATATAAAATATGAAATTCGTGATCTGCACATGTACTGAAACAAAAAATTCAAATTAAACACGGATATAACTATGATAATTGTATTTACAACAAAAGACAAGTGGTAGTTAATTAGTAATATATATATATTTATTTGAATATTAATTTGAAAAAAAAGGTTTGTTTTGAAACAGTATAATCAAATTGCAAAAAGAGATTATCATGAAATACTGTACTTTATATACTGTACATTAATACTGTATTAATGACAATAGTAATGACGTTTACATTAATTATCATGGAGCGGACACGGGCATATGCTGAATTTAGTTTGAGGGAGATTTCAACAAAAAGAGAAAGCGGTAAATGTTATGATCACCCATTTCCTAATAACATTTGTGTAGCTACCACAGAATTAATTATTTTTGCTTCTTATAAGTAATATTTAGATAAAAAGACAATAAAACGATATAGTATTACGGCTATTTAGTTGAGTAGGAAATTTCAAAGATTTTCACTTTCTCCCCCAACCCTTATCCGCCAAAGTCCACGGGTGGGGGGGGTCCTTATCTGTCGCGGGAGGAAAACTAGCAGACGTCTATTCACGAGCCAATTGATATTCCAAAAGCCAAGAATATTCAGTGCATAGTCCGCAAAATTTATTGTTTTTTAAACGAACTTTATATTTTATCCTTTAAGAGAAATACGTACACTTCCTATAATTTCTACGAAAAGGAATTACCAGCCGTCAGTGAAAGCTCATTACGACACCACGTATCCCGTAATGGGCGACTATTGGAAGTACAGTAGTTTGCTTACACCTCTCACGTGGGAACTCTCTACGTTCAGTATTTTCTGTGAACTGATAGAATGTTTAAAACGTTTTGTGAAAAAATGCATTTATAATATCTGCCTCCTCTCCCTTCGATTTTTTATTCTTTAATTTTGTCAATTTTAAAAACTTTAGTGTTGCTTTTTGATTGGCGTTGTAGTTACGTTTTGATCGGTTTATGACTATTAACATTTCGAATTTTACATTTTGCATCTGCATTTTGTATCAAGTGCAGACTATTATAAAAAAACAGTAAAAGATAATAATAACAACAATAACAACGATGACGATTATGTAAAGTTTACACATGCACATTACGAATTCAGGAACCAGCAATAGACTGATTTTAGCCGTGCCTACCCATATGACACTCCTTATAAATTTATTTTTACATTACTCTCTACCTTTGTCTTCCATGTTCCCTTCAAAGTGATCTTTAAGGCATATAACTCAATTATGTTAATGGTTATTTCAGTTTTGAAACATTCTGAAATGCATTTTTTGGCATACCTTTCAGCGACACTTGTATTATTCCTACCACAGTCGCGAACCTTCCTTCATATATATATGTATGTATTTTTTTAATTCTCGGGAAGAGAATTGTACGGGGCCATATCTAGCGAATACGGTATCACTGCGATCTTTGTTTCTGCCTAAAATTCTTTGAACAAGCAACGACGTGTGTGTGTTGGTGCGTTATCAGTGTACAATTTCCATAAATCACGTTTTCTACAAACAGCTAGACGCATTGGCATGAAGTCTCCAAACAGTAGGCCTACTCTTTGCTGATCGGAGCACATCGTGATTAAGCCTATCACCTAGTGCTATCATCTAATACGACCTTTAACTCTTTCACGATTGTCTTTGGAACATTTGTAAGCCACCTGTTCAAGCACACTAGAATCACATAAATGTTTATGCAGTACTTTTAAAACGATAAAGGAGTTTACCTCACAAAATTGAATACTGTGCATCAGATATATTAAAAACTGACGCGGGTCCAAGGAGGGGGAAACCCCTCCCCAAATTGTCACTTCAGACGAAATTTTTGTTGTTGTCTTGTGATTATAGGATGGTTTTATGATTGTGAATATGATAAAAAAATTATATCAAGTTATGTAGGTTCGTAGTTTTACTTTAAAATTACTATAAATTGTAATTCTACCTTACCACCATGTTAATTTTTGTTTGATACATAACTTTGAATAATGTGTATTTTAACTGTAAGTGAATTAGGGGTTTTCAGTAAAACTACATTATCCGTGACCAGCGCATTCCATCTGAGGAAATGGAGGCGAAATTCAAAGGGACGTAGCACCTGACGTCGGCGACAATCATACTAAGATCAACGAATCCTGTCATTCTCAGTGGCAGATTGCAAACGAACGACAATTCTCCCACCACTTCGTGTTCACGTGATAAAAAATTAGTTTTTACGTTCATTATGTTTATATTTTCCATTCGTACATTAGGCCTTGTCTGTTAATCACCATTTATTCGGTCAGCCTAGTGTCCGTAGGGTACAGTGATAACGCGTCACAAAAATCTGCAACCTACGCAATGTTATTCTCTCCTGTTGTTCCAGGTCTCTAACACACGTGTATTATTTCTTCATTGTTCCTACTCAACCTTATATGAGTTTCTACAGATTTCAGAATTTACGTGTCCAAGCTATCAGGGTCTGTAACGGCTGGCGTTAGAACTGAATCCGAACAGTTCACCATACGCTGAGTTCTGTGCGACTCAATTATAGTGTTCTTCCTGACTTTATTTATAGTGTTTCTACCAAACCTGCCATTTACATAATTAATCTAGCCAATCTGGGGGTAACAAAAGTTTAATTTGATATTATCTTTTTTAACAATGGAAGATTTCAAATTGTGGAGATAAGCTATGTAAAACACGTAGCCGTTTATGCTACGGTACGATAGTAACCATTGCAGACGTTACAGTGGTCTCAAGAGACCATTTAAAACTCTCTTCGCGTGTACATCTAATTCACGAAATTATACAGTTTAATAGTAACAAGCTATATTTCTGACAGCACGAGTAATAGCTAATGGGTACTATATCTTCTACTCACAGTACCCACAGTCGTTTAATGTAATATCAGATTTGTTTAAATTGTTTTGCTAAAGACGTAGATATGTTAAACAAAATAAGTCAGAAATTTCGTAACAAATCCAGTTGTTGGTTGTTCAAATCAGATATCTAACGGAAAACATCATACACCTTTGCTCATCTTTCGTCAAAACGAAAAAAGGAAATTCTACATATCACAATACACATATAATATAGGGCATATTGGTCATAATAAATGTCTGATTATACTGCCATAGGAGAAGAACGAACGTTTGTTTATATAGTTGGATAGTATCTAAAGCTTAATCCTAGGGATGTGGTAGACGAAAGGAGAAGAATCTACAATTGTTAACATATTGCAGTTATTTGCAGTTATTTCGATAAAACAACTGATTAGACTTCCATGTTCTAAGATTTATATTTAAAATCATATTCGAAATGAAATATTTCCATAGAAACTACTTCTTTGTACTTATTGTTTCAGCCTAAACCACAGTACTGTGGTCACTAACGTATACCACCTCACGTTTTCGCACTCGATTTTCACTGATGTTGGCAGTCGATGGCACTGGCGAAAAGTCTGGTTTTGCAGAAAACATTGGACTACGGCTAAACAGACCGGGAAGGAATTTTAACAAAGAACTACTTCTTTGTTGCCGATAACGTAGTACACATATAAAAAATTCTCCCCTCCCCCTTCAACTATAATTTTCATTAATAGAAAATTACCCCCACCTCGTTCAACTAACCTCTTCATTTATAGATATTTCATCTATGTTTCTACAGTGGATTATTATGAGCTTCTTATCAGGATACTTTATTTATCAAAATTAAGTACTTTACTCTTGTGAAAACATAAAACGTTGCAGGTAAACTACCCCTTTCTCTAAACCGATCTTCACCAAAATCAATAGTCCTCTACAATGCAGGGATGCATGCAAAAAAATATTTGATTCTGTTTGAATGTGCGGGAGTTATCGTTCGTCATGGAAACATTTCTCTTGTTACAACATAAAATGTTGCAGGTAACTACCCCTTTCCTTTAACCGATCTTCACCAAAATCAATAGGCCTTGAGTTCTCTACAATTCAGGAACGTATGCAAAAAATTATTTGATTCTCTTTGAATTTACGGCAGTTATCTTTCGTCAAAAAAAATTACCCTTCTTAAAACATAAAATGTTGCTGGTAAACTACCCCTTTCCCTTAATCCCGTGGTCGGCAAACTCATTAGTCAACAGAGCCAAATATCAACAGTACAACGATTGAGATTTCTTTTGAGAGCCAAATTTCTGAAACTTAAACTATATAGGTAGGTACACTGTTCATTAACTTAATAAACTTTAATTAAAGTTTTAAGTCTTAATTAAACTATAGGTACACTGAATAAAACTTGATATCATACTTAATAATGATCTTATTTATTGATAAAAATTAAATTGTAAGTAAGGTATCCATAAAATTAAATCATGACAATGACTGACAAACACTTAATATGAACAATGGCCTTGCATCTCCTTGGAAAGTTTGGGTAAGTCAGAGGTTTGTGTGTTGTTGTTTTTAATTTTAGGCACGATTCCAGGTTTTCATCAATAAGACGACTTCTCAATTTACTCTTGATAAGGTTCATGCTTGAAAAAGATTGTTGGCATGAATATGTAGGGAAAGAACAGCAAACGCTAGTTTTTTCAACTGATCATATGAGTCAGGAATACTATTCCAGGTGTTAAAAATCATCATGTCTTCCTTCTCCAGGTCTTTCAAAGCAGACCACTTGTGCTGTGAACTAAGTTCATATTTGTTTTTCTCCAATATTTCCATATCAGCACAATGACGTTCAAATTTAGAGCTCCATAATTCTTTGTTTTTTAAATCCAGCAATTGCATTTCAAAGTTGCCAATGCCCACATTAAAGAGAGAAAAATTTAATTCTGTTACAGTAGCATTAAGAGCTTTTTTAACAAAGGCTAACGTCGCTTTGCTGTTTATGAATTCCTGAAACCTATTGAGAAAGCTTCCGTCATATTTAAAATTGTTGTTTTGAAATAGCAAATGTCAATATCAGAATTATTTTCTTGGCGATGTTTCAGCAGACTTGGAAAGTGAATCAAAGTTTCTCTTTCAAAATCTTGAGCAAAAAGGGATAATTTGTTTTCGAATGAAATAACTTCTTCTAACATCGAAAAAATTGTGTTTCCTTCCCCCTGTAGTTTACGATTAAGCTGATTTAGATGAGACGTAACGTCTACCATGAAATACAATTTTTGGATCCACTGATTGTCCGTTAGTTCTGGATAGTGAATACCCTTCTCAAGGAGAAATGCTTTAATTTCTGTTAATAAGGAAGCGAAACGTTTTAAAACGTTTCCTCTTGATAACCAACGTACCTTGTTATGCAGCAGAAGATCTGCGTACTCACTCTTCTTTTCAACTAAAAATTCTTTAAATTGGCGATGATTAAGAGCTTTAGCTATAATGGAGTTGATAATCTTAATCACCAATTCCATAACTTTGCAAATTTCTTCTGGAAATGTCTGCGCACAAAGCGCTTCTTGATGAATGATGCAATGGTAAACAAGTATCTCGTGATTCATTTTTTCTTTCAAAATAGCAACAAACCCTTTTCTTACGCCGGTCATACTTTTCGCCCCGTCTGTTGAAATTGACACAGTTTTATCGACTGGAATGTGATGTTTTTCCATGCACTCAATTACAGCATTTGCAATATCCTCTCCACGTGTTTGACCTTTGAGTGGCAATAATCCTAAAAGTTCTTCTTTAGGACCTGTAGATGAAATAAATCGTACAAAAAGTGAAACTTGCGCTGTATCATTTATGTCACAAGACTCGTCAACTGCTATTGATAAAGCTGAAACCAATTTAAGATCTTCGACTTGCTGGTTGGTTATATTCGAAGACATTTTGACTGTTCTATCTTTCACTGTTTTAACAGACAATGGCAACTCTTTAATTTTTTTTAGAATATCTGCTTTGTTCTTAAAATCCCGAAATAGCTCTTCGGATGCATTTATAAAACAACTTTTTATGTATTCGCCGTCTGTGTATGGTTTTCCTCTCTTAGCAATCTCTTGACTAACCACAAAACTTGCAATATTAACATTGTTGGAAGATTGCATCCAGTAATTAAATACAGAACTTGATTTTTCTTGACTCTTCTGAAGTTCCTCAACTGCTTTCTTCCTTGCATCACCGACAGGATATTTAGTGCTAAAAGACGCGTGTTTAGTTGCGAAGCGTCTCTCCAAATTTGACTTCTTGTTATGCGCCAATTTTTCCTGACAAATAATACAGGTCGGAAGGCCATTTAAGTTTTGAATAAATGCGAAAGTCTCGGTCCATTCAACTTTAAATTCACGGTTTTCGTCTTCCGTTTTTCTTTGCTTCTTCTTTGTAGCCATATCAAATAGGGCACCTAAAAAAATGTTTCATTTTATAATAATAAAGCCTATAGCATGACAAAAAAATCTACATTATTATAATTCAAAGATAAGCCAATATAATATAAAAAAACCAACTGGTATAAGGTATAATTACTATAATAGTTAATCAATAACAACATCATAAGTTAACATCAAGTCAGCTGTGATGACGTCAGCTCAGCTTCGCTGGTGGTTTGAATAATTGAAATTTTCACTAACATTTTTATAATATATATTAATTTTATGTTACTAATTAAAACCTTTTAGCTGTAAGTATTGTACTTTTCAGTCTTGCCCTTTCTCTGACTTCTGATAACAGTTTAAAAGAACCCTCTTTATGTCTAAACATTATTAATTTTAAAAGAATAAACTAATCGATTTTACTCGACCTGAGACGAGTTTCATTCGAGCCGAGAGCAACTATTACGACTCAAGGTCGACTATTTACATCGAAACCAATAAATAAAATTAATTATTTCGAATTGAAGTTTTATTTCTATATAAAGTGTATCATAAAGATAATTTCAGATATTAATTGGAACCTGATCGTCAAAGAGGACCAGTACTACATCGACAAGGGATCAGGACCCGAATCTACCAATACTAACAAAATCGATTATTACAATAACATAATCGATTTAACTCTTATAAACAAATAAATCATCACGAACCGAAACCATTACACAAGGAAAGAAATTAAACTAATAAAGAAGATTCATACAATAATACACTAAATAAATAATTAAACAACAGAAAATATATATATAATATAAATAATTAAAAATTTAAATTTTATTTTTACGAAAATATTCACGAAAAAACAAGTTTTACTACAAACCACCAACACAAAATAATTACAATTTTTAAATTGATGACAAAAATACCTGTAGGATTTGCAGCTGGTTGGAAAAATACAGGTAACTTTATGCTTCCAGTAGGTACTTTTGTCACCCGCGCGCGATTTGCGGACGCGACGAGCACTGACCACTGTACACAATGAGACTGCTGATTGACTGACTCACTCAACTCGTGCATGAGTCGCGCGTGCCTCCCCCGCGCCACGTACCCCGTACCCCGCGGCCCGCCTGCGTTACGTCTCCCGTCACCCGACCGACCGACACCCCCGCGCGTGCCTGCGCGCCCGCACGTAGTCATTTGTGGCAGAGCCGCACTCAAGGGACCAAAGAGACGCATGCGGCCCGCGAGCCGCGGTTTGCCGACCGCGGCCTTAACCGATCTTCAACCAAATCAACAGACCTTGAGTTCTCTTTAATTCAAAAAGGTATGCAAAAACGTAGTTGATTCTGTTTGAATTTATGGCAGTTATCCTTCGTCATATAAAAAATTACCCTTGTTAAAACATAAAATGTTGCAGGTAAACTACCCCTTTCCCTTAGCCGATCTTCACCAACACCAATAGGTCTTGAGAACTCTACAATACAGGGCTGTATGCAAAACATTATTTGATTCTGTTTGAATTTGCGGCTGTTATCGTTTGCCATAGAAAAAAATTACCCTTGATAAAAAAAAACGTTGCAGGTAAACTATCCCTTTCCCTTAACCGATCTTCACCAAAACCAACAGGTCTTGAGAACTCTACAATTCAGGGCTGTATGCAAAACATTATTTGATTCTGTTTGATTTTGCGGCTGTTATCGTTTGCCATAGAAAAAAATTACCCCTGATAAAAAACGTTGCAGGTAAACTACCCCTTTCCCTTAACCAATCTTCACCAAACCAACAGGTCTTGAGAACTCTACAATTCAGCGCTGTATGTAAAACATTATTTGATTCTGTTTGAATTTACGGCTGTTATCGTTTACCATAGAAAAAATTACCCTTGATAAAAAAACGTTGCAGGTAAAGTACCCCTTTCCCTTAACCGACCCCTCACCAAAAACAATATGTCTTGAGTACTCTACAAATCAGGGCTGTATGCAAAAAATTATTTGATTTTGTTTGAATTTGCGGATGTTATCCTTTGCCATAGAAAATACCCTTGTTAAAACATAAAAACGTTGCAGGTAAACTACCCCTTTCCCTTAACCGATCTTCACCAAAAACAACAGATCTTGAGATCTCTACAATTTAGGGCTGTATGCAAATAATCATTTGATTCTGTTTGAATTTGCGGCTGTTATCGTTTGCCATAGAAAAAAATTACCCTTGATTAAAAAAAAACCGTTGCAGGTAAACTACCCCTTTCCCTTACCCTATCTTCACACAAACAATAGGCCTTGAGTACTCTACAAATCAGGACTGTATGCAAAAAATTATTTGATTCTGTTTGTATTTGCGGCTGTTATCGTTTGCCATAGAAAAAAATCCACACACACACACACACACACACACACACACACACACACACACACACACACACACACACACACACACACACACACACACACACACACACACACACACACACACACACACACACACACACACACACACACACACACACACACACACACACACACACACACACACACACACACACACACACACACACACACACACACACACACACACACTTCGAAAAATGACTTTTTTCATGTTTTGAGTGTAGTACAATCAGAATCTGCAATAATCTCGAACACGATTTTTTTGCCATCACCATACTTCCATTTCCTTAAGGAACATGGAAGTAAAAAAACAATCTTAAGATTTTATTACTATTGACTCAAGTTGTTTTATTACCGTATACTGAAACCAAAGTCAAATGATCTTCAGAAAATCGTAACATCGTGTGCCTGTATTGCTTGCACAGAATGTAGCGTAGAGTGCTATTATATGTCATATGTGATATTGTAAATTCAAAACTATGAACTTATACTAATTGGAGTTTCACTGAGTGACGAAAAAAATTGTTAATAAGTAAAAGGTACCATTTCGGTGTAATAGGCCTACTCTCGTGTTACTGTTAGATATAATATAACACAACTTCCTTAAGTTAATGTCCTAGTTCCTTCTCTCTCCCTCCTATGGCACTACAGTCCTTGGCTTCCTTCAATTTTTTCACCCCATTCTCTTCTGTCGGTAGCCATCCTCCTCCAGGAACGCACTTTCAGTATTTCTTTCGCATCCTCATCCACCGCGTCCTTCCATCTTCTCCTCGGTCTTCCCACTGGTCTTTTTCCGTGGATTCTGGTATTCAATAGTTTTCGTGGTATTCTGTCTTTCCTCATCCTGGCTACATGACCTTAGACCTTAACCTGGCTACTTTAGACTCTGTAGTTTTATATATTGTGTTAGCGGTGGTTCTTTATACATTTGATACAATTCAAAGTTATATCTTATTCTCCAGCCGTGTACGTCATTAACTGGTCCCAGGATTCTTCGTAATATTTTTCATTCAAAAATATCGAGAGTGTTTGCTGCTTTGGAGTTCAGGATACACTTTTCGCAGCCGTAGGTTAGGATGGGCTTATTATTGATTTGTATATCCTTAGTTTCGTGTTTCTGTGGATGTCTTTGGATCTGAAGATACCTGATGTGACGAAATACGCTTTACTGGTTTGGTCTATCCTGTTCCGGATTTCGGCTTTCTCTGTGCCTTTTTTTCTAATATGGTTCTCAAGTATTTAAAGTTGTCCACCTTTTCGATATTGTCGATTGTTCCGTAGTTCCTTTGTCTTCTAGTCTGCACTAATATTTTTGTTTTATCCATGTTGATTTTGAGGCCTATATTGCTAGCTACGTTTCCTCTGCTGCATTTTTTATCCGACACACCTAGTTCCTTCAGTAAGACAAATTGTTTCAATCTCAAAGTTCCAATTCTTACAATCAGTCTACTCTTCCTAACCTATTAGTAAATTATTAAGTTATTGATTTCTCAAATTGTTGATGAAGTTAAACTAAAATAAATTTTTTAATTTACCTATTTTATCCGTCTTGTGTGTCCTGTGTCATATGCCTCATTATAACATACAATTACTCCGTAGAATTCAATTTTCCTGTATGAGTTTTATATCTTTGTATGCAATTGTGTATGCATATGCCTTTTTATGTATGTCTGCTCCGTGTCGTCTTTGTAATGTTTTGACGAATTCTATGGCGTGATTATAGCTGACGAAACGCGTTGTTATTATTAAAAGTTAAAGGCACAGGACGGACAAAATCGTTAAATTAAAAATTTTATTTTATCCATACACGACTGGAGTACTGATTAACATGATTTTTAAAAATGAGTTTAACTGTTTGTATTTTCCGTTAACTTTAATATCGTTTCTTTATTGTCACAGTCTCTATGAAAGGCCGTCGTAACAATATACGAATTGGGTGATGAATGAAATACATTTTTTTACATTATATTGTTACGATGGTCTCACGGATTGTTGTATTCTACAATGGAAATAAAATACAGACACCAATGAAGTCACTAATTACCAACTTGAATTAGTCACAAATAACAATTTGAAATCAACAAGGTACTCTCATACAATAATTAAAGTTGAATTTGTTCACATGCAATAATAATGTCAACTAATAGACTTCGGCACTAATTATAACATAATAATCACTTTCCACTAATCCGCAACAATAGCTTGATCTGCACTCTATAATCTCGCCAGGTGTAACTAACTTCTAAGCCGGCCGCTGATGCTTATATAGATCCCACGCAGGTTCGAGAATAATTTTCCATATTGCTGGCGACATGCCAACATAATTTGCGTAGTTAAGAGTGCTCGAATAGTCTCGAAGCTCTTCAGTACACGGCCATGACAGAGACACTGCACCTGCTCGGGTAGCCGAGAAACGTGTAGAACTTTTATGTGACTCCAGCTGCCGACTTTTCGAGACCGTTATGTAACTATCGTAGCACTGCCCCCTTTAAAGCCTGTTCGTACCGAATCGCCAAACCGTCTCTGAGTTAATATTTGGCCAGGCGATCTAGGTAGACGACCTTGAATTTTTTTGCTGTTCTTCCTGTTGAATCCGATAAACTTCGTCGATTCTCTTTTTCACAGTGTACGTCCTTCTCAGTTAGTTTGAAGTTTAGGTGAGCGACCACGACGGCGCTTTGGGTTGTACAATCAAACCTGATCTCCTTCTTCGAAACCTACACTATTGCTGTGAATGTCATACCGAGATTCATTTTATCACTGGATATCTTCAGCTGTCCTCTTATCAAGCAATTTATTTCTCGCAGTTGCTTTTCTAATTGTGAGGAATAGTTCTACGGCTCTTGGAACTGAGTTTTTGGTGATTCGAACATCAAGTCCCCAGGAAGACGAATCTCCCGCCCAAACACCAATTTTGATGGACTCATACCGGTTTTGTCGTGTACTGATGACCTATAAGCCATTAGCTGGTCGAAGTCTGTTTGGTTCTCGTCAACAACCTCTTGAGTAACCTTCATCTTCAGCAATTTCTTCCCCGGGCGCAACTCAGGAACAAGCAAGAGCCTTTTATCGACGACCATAATAGGTTTTCTAATCACTTCTTTTGTTGTTATACAAATTGGCACTTCTTCTGATAGTTCTTCATGCAATAACAAAGGTTCCTCTTCTCCATATTTGTTGACTTTTCCTTCGGGTAATGCCACTTGCTTGTTCGAATGGTTGGGGGACTCTGTCATTTTAGCCATGCAAAGCTTTATCTTCTCTTGGCCAACCCTCAGGACATTCTCTCTTAAGTCCACAACAAATCCGTAGGCATTCGTAATCTCCGTCCCAAGAATCACTTCATAGACAATGTCTCCAATGAGCATTTGTTGGCTAAACTCGAGAAGACCCAGGCGTACACGTACGTTTACCTTTCCTAACACTTTGACGGAGCTTCTAAGGATATTAACATTTCATAAAATATTTATACGTTTTATTTGAGTAAAATTACATATTAAAGAAGAAAAGTAATCATTAGACTTATCACTTTACGAACCCGTGGATCGTTTATGTATTTTACTGCCACTTTGAAGGGCCGTTGCCCCCTTAGTCAACGTCATAGTGACCTGGACCTGGAGATAGCGTTAATGTCATCTGCAAAACGTTATGGACGTTGTAGTCAGAATTCACGATATCCAGGTTTGGTTGAATGCGAAAAGTATAGTCTGTTTCAGAAGAGAAAACAATATCTGGAGAGCAAGAACGTGCTTCCAGGATATTGATAATTGCATTATGTATTTTTGCTTTCTCAGTTACCAAAGCAACGTATATCAGTGACAGAAGCACAAGCGATTGTGGTATAGAAGCAGTTCTGTCTCATGTGGAAGCTAGTGAAACGTATAGTGACCTACACAGCAGGGTACTTTCCAAAGCAGAAAAAAATATCAATAGAAAACAAGAGAGTTGCTTATATAAAAGTAACACAGGGCAGCCGCAATCAGCTTCAGATCGTCTAGTGAACTGTCTGCCACGTAGTTTAAGAAGCGTTTTTATTTTGTGATAGACATCAAGTGGTCTAGTGAACTTTATTTAACTTAGTGACTTTTGTTATTTGTTATGTATTGGATAATTGGATAACTAGGAAAGCGTTCTTAATACAAGTGTCTAGTTGCATTGGTACAATATGTATATTACTCATACGGTACCAAAAAGTTCGAAAGTTACTTCTTTGTGTGTTTCGCTGTAATCTTGTATGTCATAATTGTCGATTAGTTATTCCAGATATGTAGGATATTGATATAGGGTACAGTTTCGTTGTGGATACTGCCTGTTGTTAACTATTTATTTTTGTTATAGTTATTTTTTATATGTAATAGGTCACGCCTGTAGTGGTCAAGTTGTAACCGTCATAATTAATAAGTATGCTGTTACATTTACATTACATTGTATATATCAGTTGCAAATAACACTGAACTATCATTCCGAATAATTTGGGCCTCACGATCATTCCACTGTTGTATAACATAACAAACTCGTAATAATATTTTCATAACAATATACTCGCTTTTTCATACCGGTTGACTTCGGATTGAAAAATGATTGTACAGACGCTTCATTTATAAATAACGTAATTTAGAGAACGGTGTCTTCAAATATATAGTTGTAGTATATTTCTACAAAATAAAATATACAAGGTTTAATAAAATTTCTTGCAATTTTACTTCCATGTTCCGTAAGGAAATGGAAGTATGTATGGTGATGGCGAAAAAAATTGTGTTCAAGATAAGGGCTGACTCTGATTGTACTACCCTCAAAACGTGAAAGAAAAGTCATTTTCCGAAATGTGTCTGTGCGTGTGTGTGTGTCTGTGTATAGATTTTTTTCTGTGGACGATAACTGCTGCAAATTCGAACAGAATCAAATAATTTGTTTATGTGTGCCTGAGTTGTAGAGGACTCAAGTCCTATTGATTTTGGTGAACATCGATTAAGGGAAAGGGGTAGTTTACCTGCAACGTTTTACGTTTTAACAAGAGTAAAGTAGTTAATTTTGATAAATAAAGTATCCTGAAAAGAAGGTCATAATAATCCACTGTAGAAAGGTAGATGAAATATCTCTAAATGAAAAGGGTAGTTAAAAGGGGAGAGGGTAATTTTTTCATGTTTGGTATTAATTTAATGAGTTTGACGAAATTAAATAAATATCGGTATAGAGAACCATACATGACTTCCATGTTCTAAGATTTATATTTAAAATTGAGCACATATGCAAAAAATTATTTGATTCTGTTTGAATTTGCGAGTTATTGTTCGCCATAGAAAACAAGACATGACAGGTGCAGAATTTTACATTTGTGTCTATAATATATATTTGACAAGAATCAGAACTAGATATGGTGACAAAACCTCAAATAAGTGGATGCTTGAGTTCTGAAGAAATGACGTATCAGCTAAAATGGTACCCCCATCCCATGTCAGGTGGGTGAAGACTATCCTCAACCTTCGTGAGGAAGGACTGTACTTTTGGATAAAATGTTTGTAGGTCGAACGACGAGCTGGCCAAAAAAAGCTGTGATCTGATTCCTATAATGAAATTGGACTCTCGCTGCGAGTTATCGGCCGAGGGTGAATGATGTCTATTGTTCACCCATATAATTATAAATTTCTCAGCAAAACATTTCTTCCTTAACACGTTTATCTCTTCTGTTTAACACCCACGATTCTGATCCATGTCATAACGCTATACTCCACACAGGCTAGTAAATAACTAGCCATCAGGGAGCCATATTTTCCAGGAGGGGCATACAATTTTCCAGAGGAGAAAAATATTTGTTTATTTTCCATACATACACACATGCACATATCAGTTTGCAGTTCTTATATCATAATAGAAATAAGCGCACAGATTGTATTAATTTATTAAAACATTTATTGCTCCAAAATATGCATAAAATTAAGGGCTTGTAAAAGTTAATGTTTGAACTCCATTAAGTAGTGCTCAAGTTTCCAAAGTTTTAATATTATGATGTCCGTAATCAAGACATCAGAGCAAGTTTTAGTGTGTATGAGGGTACACCATGGACAGCATTTTTTAACATTCCCTATGGAGCGTTGCTCAGAGTAAAGCTGCGAATCTACAGTGTACGTTTCACAGAACAAACATGCGGAAAAAAAGGAGCGCTCCGAAGTCTCTCATGGACCGTGAGCATCTTGCAGAGGGTTCATTCCCTAAAGACGAAAAGTCTGTCTGTGAACCGTTCCTCTATAAACAAGTGCAGTTACACCGGACAGCGATCTACAGGAAGCAAATCGCTGTCCACGCTAGACACCTTTTCAGCTTGCACGCGTTGTGTTGGTGTGGGTTTCGAATAACGCGAATTGTGTGTGTGTGTGTGTGTGTGTGTGTGTGTGTCCTGCCTGCATTTTTATTGCGGTAATCACAATAATAAAACTTTGGAAACGTAAACATTACATAATTTGCTTGCCTACCAGGAACGATATATTTTCACTCATACATGATTTAAATAATATGAAAAAATTATAATTTTATTGCCTAGCAACAAAATTATTTTATTTTTAACAATTACCATTGTTTGAAAAAGTTTAAATGAATTTTCAAGTACTTTACTCTTGTTAAAACGTAAAACGTTGCAGGTAAATTGTCCCTTCCCCTTAACCGATCTTCACCAAAATCAATAGGCCTTGAGTCTCTACAACTCAGGTAGGTATGCAAAAAATTATTTGATTCTGTTTGAATTTGCGGCAGTTATCGTTTGTCATAGAAAAAAATCTATACACACACACACACACACACACACACACACACACACACATTCCGAAAAATGACTTTTCTTCATGTTTTGAGGGTGGTACAATCAGAATCAGCCCTTATCTCGGACATGACTTTTTTCGCCATAACCATACTTACCTTTCCTTATGGAACATGGAAGTAAAAAGTGTGTGTATGATTAAAAATCAAAGCCTATTACTAGTTGCTTATTTTTTTTTTTTAATAATTTTCTAAATTTTACTGGGGAGGCTTAGCTTCTTTTGCCTCTCCTGATGAGCCGCCGCTGGTATATGGACTAACCAAGTGTAGGCCTATATCTCCGAATACACAGTCAACAGTTGTCGCAATTCAGTAGCCACAGTGATATGTCAGGACATAAGTAAGACCTATGGTTAGAACACTCCACCATGGAAGATAGTGAGCCACAAGTAAATGCGTATGAACAAAATAATTTTCAGTTAATATACCACGGAGTAATAAACGAAAAATAAATTTGGGAAGTTCAATTAGCCAAGAATCGCCAATAAAGTTCCATGTCGAAACTAGTCAAATAAAACGAGAAATCGTTTTTGCGGAGCTCTAGCTAATACACAAGAAGCAAGTCTTGACGCTTCTTCAAATCAGAAAACACCCGACTACACGGTAACACATTCCTCCACTTCCTACTATACGGAGTTACCAAAGACGTTCCGAGTCTGCTAAAGCTAATCGGAACTGCTATAAACAAATTCAGATATTAACTATTGTTGGAAAATAAAATAAAAATTCAAACCAATAGTGTAGTGTTGTTAGATAAGCATAACGTCTTAAGACACACATGTAAACTAGCAGAACGAAAGTTGTATTGCGTAGTATTAAAATATCTACAGCACAAGACAGACCATAATGACTTACAAACAGCAGTAGATGAGAAGGGGCATAAAGTATTCCAAATAATGAATATCCTGAACAGAGTAACTAAAGAACCTAAAAACCAGTTGTTCATAGACTTTGGAAGAGAAAGTAACAATGGGGAAATATACAATATAAAAACTTTCTATTCGCAGTAGTCAGATTCGAAACTCATTACAAAAAACAAGTGATAATTCAATTTAAACGATGCCAAAACTATTGGCACACACGAAGTCAGTGCACACAACAATTTCGTTGTGTTAAATGTGGAGGTTCTCACGAATATCAATTATGCGCAAGGAAGAAAAGATGGAAAGCCAGCTAAATGCGCACTTTGTGATGGGGCACATCCAGCAAATTTTAAAGGCTGTCAGGTGAATGTGAACATTGTGAGTACAAGGTATCCAACTCAAAATTGAACAGTTCTACAAAGTCAAAAACCTCTAACACAACATTTAAGATCAGATCTCACAGTAAAAATACAAGTGTTAAATCGAATGCAGGGACAACCGAAGACTGACATACGCCCAAGTAATGCTACAACAATTGTCGCATTGTAACGATAATACACAATCTTATCTTTTAAATGATAACAGTTTTATATCTTATCTGCAACAACAGAATACTTATCTACAACAGAACATGGATTTACAGCAAACTATAGAAAGGCGACAAGCATCAATAAATGAGCTAATACAAGAAATCAGACAACTTAAAGAAGAAACGAGACAAGTCAGTAAAACCAAAAAATACTCAAAATTGCTCTCTGGAATGGAAATGGCATCTTAAACAATAAAGTGGAGTTATTCCTGATCTTGGAAAAATTGACATTATGCTAATCTCTAAATCACACCTGACTTCTCCAAGTCCAACTTCAAAATTCCGCATTACTCTTTCTTTTTTTTAAAGTAAATGCTGCTCATCCGGTAATAGAAAGGAAAAAAACTAGCAGGAGCTGCCATATTAGTACGTCATGGCATAAAACATCATATACTGAGCAAAATCGAGCAACCTAACTTCCAAGAAGCAAGTATAGAAATAGTGGATTGGTTTGGCCATGGCCGGCTCTAGTAGAATGTTAAACGTGCCAATGCTGAGTCTGAGGCCGAAGTCGTAGTTGAGTGGAGTGTGATCTGTATCGTGTGAACGGATAACTTTCTAGTAAAATTTACAAAGACCTTCTTACTGTTTGTTGTTAGTGACTGTTTTTGTAGCGCTGTTTAATGTTATAGTTTATAATGCTACAGTGTTATTAGTGTTCGTTGTATGTGTGTGTGTTCTTTTTAGTTGATTTCAAACATGTGTTGATCAACCCACGTATTTATTGAAAATAACCTAAACTAAAATTTGCACGTGTTTATAAAGCTAAACTAGGATAGGTGCTTAGAATTTATAACTTACAGTAACCTTCCGAAATTAATTTATAACAAAACGATAGTCGATGGAAATAATAAATTGAACATAATTCATTTAGTGTAGGTTTGTCAGTGAAAATGCCACTTAAGTGTTCCTGGTTGTAAAGGTAATTGCAAATCCTAAGATTTTATGAACTTATGTGTAAGGTATGTATTTATTCTTACAAAATTTTCGACTTTTGGTTTTGTTGACAGTAATGAATATTTATGAGACACAACTCTTATAATTAACTAGTGTTCTAAAACATTCTGAATGTCATTTCTGTACCCAAAGTAATTAACATTAAAAAAAAATACATGATACGTATAATAAAAGTGGAGCATTGATTTTTCATTTATTGTTATTATTGTCTGAAAGTAGTGCATTGTTAGTTTTCATCATCTAAAAAGTAAAGGGTGAATACTAAAAGCATTACGTAGGCCTAAAAGCATTGTGTAATAAAGTAGCTAAAGTGAACATGTTATATTCTGATTTAATTTCGTAATATTACTAAAATCATGAGTGTTCATAACATTTTATAACATTTTATTATTATGATTACTGCAATAAAAAGGTAGGGAACACACACACACACACACACACACACACACACACACACACACACACACACACACACACACACACACACACACACACACACACACACACACACACACACACACACACACACACACACACACACACACACACACACACACACACACACACACACACACACACACACACACACACACACACACACACACACACACACACACACACACACACACACACACACACACACACACACACACACACACACACACACACACACACACACACACACACACACACACACACACACACACACACACACAATTCGCGTTATTTCTGGCCTCACTCATGTTTATTTTCTTACATTTGCACGCTTTTTAAATGGAAAGTACCGAAACCCACACCAACATAACGCGTGCAAGCCGAAAAAGTGTCCAGCGTGGATAGCGATTTGCTTCCTGTGGATCGCTGGGCAGTGCAACTGCACGTGTTTACAGAGGAACGACTCATAGACAGACTTTTCGTCTTTAGGGAATGAACCCTCTGCAAGATGCTGAGGGTCCATGAGTGACTTCGGAGCGCTCCTTCTTTTCCGCGTGTTTGTTCTGTGAAACGTACACTGTAGATTCGCAGCTTACACTGTAGTAAGCAACGCTCAATAGGAAATGTTGAAAATTTTTGTCCACGGTGTACCCTCATACACACTAAACCTGCTCTGATGTTTTAATTACGGACATCATAATATTAAAACTTTGGAAACTTGAGCACTACTTAATGGAGATCAAACATTAACTTGTACAAGCCATTAATTTTATGCATATTTTTTATATATATATGTACAACGTTATCGGCAACAAAGAAGTAGTTTTTGTTAAAATTCCTTCCCGGGCTGTTTAGCCGTAGTCCAATGCTTTCTACAAAACCAGACTTTTCGCCAGTGCCATCGACTTCCATCATCAGTGAAAATCGAGTGCGATAACGTGAGGTGGTATACGTTAGTGACCACAGTACTGTGGTTAAGGCTGAAGCAGTAAATAGAATGAAGTAGATTCTATGGTAATATTTCATTTCGAAAATGATTTTAAATATAAAGCTTAGAACATGGAAGTCATGTATGGTTCTCCATACCGATATTTAGTTTATATAGACTAGACTGATAATTTTTTTAGCCTGTATTCAAAAAGACTACTTCAGATTTGTCTAGCCTAATTTTTGGGGATATCGGCATTTTCGTTATACCCATAAACATTTCTTGTCTACTGAGTTATCTTTATCTAATCACTAAATAATTATCTTTTTGCCAAGGTCTTGATTTACCTCACAAACTTGCTTTAATCTATGTCCGAACTTACCGTAAACTTTCCGTTTTAAATTTCATACTCAATGGTACAACACATTGAACATCGTTGATATAGTAGGTTAGTGTGTGTGTAGTTTGAGTATGCTATAAAATTAAAAATGTATATTATCTGCGTTTATCAGTCTGAATTACAATGATTATTACTTCCATGTTCCTTAAGGAAATGGAAGTATGGTGAAGCAAAAAAGATCGTGTTCGAGATTATTGCAGGCTCTGATTGTACTACACTCAAAACATGAAAAAAAAGTCATTTTTCGAAAAGTGTCTGTGTGTATGTCTGTGTGTCTGTGTGTGTGTAGACTTTTTTTGGCAAACGATAACAGCCGCAAATTCAAACAGAATCAAATAATTTTTTGCATAGAACTCTGAAAAATAGAGTTCTCAAGACCTATTATTTTTGTCTTGTTATTATTGAACAGTCGCAAATTCAAACAGAATAAATAATGTTTTGCATGCCTTCCTTAATTGTAGATAACTCAAGGTCTGTTGATTTCGTTGAAGATCGGTTAAGGGAAAGGGCTAGTTTACCTGCCACATTTTATGTTGTAACAAGAGAACGTTTTTCATGAAGAACGATAACAGCCGCAAATTCACACAGAATCAAATAATTTTTTACATATGTGCCCTGAGTTGTAGAGGGCTCATGGCGTATTGATTTTGGTGAAGATCGGTTAAGGATAAGGTGTAGTTTACCGGCCACTTTTAATGTTTTAACAAGAGTAATTGTTTCTATGAAGAACGATAACTGCCGCACATTCAAACAGAATCAAATAATGTTTTGCATGCATCCCTGAATTGTAGAGGACTCAAGACCTATTGATTTTGGTGAAGATCAGTTAAAAGGAAGGTGTAGTTTGCCGGCAACCTTTTATGTGACAACAAGGGTAATTTTTTCTATGACGAACGATAACTCCCGTAAATTCAAACATAATCAAATAAGTTTTTGCAAACATCCCTGAATTGTAGAGTACTCAAGGCCCGTTGGTTTTGGTGAAGATCGGTTAAGGGAAAGGTGTAGTTTACCGGCAATATTTTATGTTGTAACAAGAGAAATATCTTCATGACGAACGATAACTGCCGTAAATTCAAACAGAAACAAATAATTTTGTACATATGTGCCTGAGTTGTAGAAGACTCAAGGCCTATTGATTTTGGTGAAGATCGGTTACGGGGAAAGGGCAGTTTACCGGAAACATTTTTTTTTGTAACAAGAGTAAAGTACTTAATTTTGATAAATAATGTGTCCTGATAAGAAGATCTTAATAATCCACTGTAGAAACGTAGATGAAATATCTATAAATGAAGAGGCTAGTTGAACGGGGTGGGGGTAATTTTCTATAAATGAAAATTATAGTTGAAGGGGGAGGGGATAATTTTACTTCCATATTCCATAAGGAAATGGAAGTATGGTGATAGCCAAAAAAATCGTGGTCGAGATTATTGTAGGTTCTGATTGTACTACCCTCAAAACTTGAAAAAAAGTCATTTTTGGAAATGTGTGTGTGTGTGTGTGTAGATTTTTTTCTATGGAAATGATAACAGCCGCAACTTCAAAAAGAATCAAATAATGTTTCGCATATAGCCCTGAATTGTAGAGTTCTCAAGACTTTTTGTTTTTGGCGAAGATCGGTTAAGGGAAAGGGGTATTTTGCCTGCCAAATTTTATGTTTTAACAAGGGTAATTTTTTCTATGACGAACGATAACTGCCGTAAATTCAAACAGAATGAAATACTTTTTTGCACACCTGCCTAAATTATAGAGTACTCATGGTTGGTTGATTTTTTTGAAGATCGGTTAAGAGGGAAGGGTAGTGTACCAGCAACATTTTATGTTTTGAAAGGGTAATTTTATTTTTATGACGAATGATAACTGCCGTATATTCAAAGAGAATCAAATAATTTTTCCATTCTATCATGAAGTTGTATGTTCTCAAGGTCTGTTGATTTTGGTGAAGATCAGTTAATGGGAAGGGGTAGTTTACCAGCAACGTTTTATGTTTTAACAACGGTAATTTTTTCTATGACGCACGATAACTGCCGCAAATTCATACAGAATCAACTACTTTTTTGTATGCCTTCTTGAATTATAGAGAACTCAAGGTCTGTTGATTTTGTTGAAGATCGGTTAATTGAAAGGGGTAGTTTACCAGCAACGTTTTATGTTTTAACAAGGGTAATTTTTTCTATGACGAACGATAACTGCCGTAAATTAAAAGATAATCAAATAATGTTTTGCATGCCGTCCTGAATTGTAGAGTTCTCAAGCCGTGTCGTTTTTGGTGAAGATCGGTTAAGGGAAAGGGGTAGTTTACCGGCAACGATTTATGTTTTAAAAAGAGTAAAGTAAGGTACTTAATTTTAATAAAAAAAGTATCCTGATAAGAAGCTCATAATAATCCACTGTAGAAACGTAGATGAAATATCTTTAAATGAAGAGGCTAGTTGTACGGGGTGGGAGTAATTTTCTATTAATTAAAATTATAGTTGAACAGGGAGGGGAGAATTTTTTATATGTGTACTACGTTGTCGGTAACAAAGAAGTAGTTTTTTGTTAAAATTCCTTCCCGGGCTGTTTAGCCGTAGTCCAATGTTTTCTGCAAAACCAGATGTTTCGGCAATGACATCGATTACCATCATCAGTGAAAATCGAGTGCGAAAACGTGAGGTGGTATACGTTAGTGACCACAGTACTGTGGTTAAGGCTGAAGCAATATAACGAAGCAGTTTCTATGAAAATATTTCATTTCGAATATGATTTTAAATATAAATCTTAGAACATGTAAGTCATGTATGGATCTCCATACCGATATTTTCGATGGCAAACGATAACAGCCGCAAATCAAACAAAATCAAATAATGTTATGCATACAACCCTAAATTGTAGAGTTCTTGAGACCTATTGTTTTTGGTGAAGATCGGTTAAGGGAAAGGGATAGTTTACTGCAACGTTTTATGTTTTAACATGGGTAATTTTTTCTATGACGAATGATAACTGCCGCACATTCAAACAAAATCAAATATGTTTTTGCACACGTTCATCAATTGTAAAAGACTGAAAGCCTGTTGATATTGGTGAAGATCGGATAAGGGAAAGGGGTAGTTTACCTGCAACATTTTATGTTTTAAGAAGGGTAATTTTTACTTCCATGTTCCTTAAGGAAAGTATGGTGATGGCAAAAAAAAATCGTGTTCGGGATTATTGCAGATTCTGATTGTACTACACTCAAAACTTGAAAAAAAAGCCATTTTTCGAAAAGCGCACGCGCGCGCGCATGTGTGTGGATTTTTTTCTATGACAAACGATAACAGCCGCAAATTCAAACAGAATCAAAAAATGTTTTACATACAGCCCTTATTTGTAGAGTACTCAAGACCTATTGTTTTTGGTGAAGATAAGTTAAGGGAAAGGGGTAGTGTACCTGTAACATTTTATGTTTTAACAAGGGTATTTTCTTGGCAAACGATAACAGCCGCAAATTCAAACAGAATCAAATAATCTTTTGCATACAGCTCTGAATTGTAGAGTTCTCAAGACGTATTGTTTTTGGTGAAGATCGGTTAAGGGGAAGGGGTATTTTACCTGCAATGTTTTATGTTGTAACAAGGGTATTTTTTATGGCAAACGATAACAGTCGCAAATTCAAACAGAATCAAATAATGTTTTGCATGCCTTCCTTAATTGTAGATAACTCAAGGTCTGTTGATTTCGTTGAAGATCGGTTAAGGGAAAGGGCTAGTTTACCTGCCACATTTTATGTTGTAACAAGAAAACGTTTTTCATGAAGAACGATAACTGCCGCAAATTCACACAGAATCAAATAATTTTTTACATATGTGCCTGAGTTGTCGATGGCTCATGGCGTATTGATTTTGGTGTAGATCGGTTAAGGGTAAGGTGTAGTTTACCGGCCACTTTTAATGTTTTAACAAGAGTAATTGTTTCTATGAAGAACGATAGCTGCCGCACATTCAAACAGAATCAAATAATGTTTTGCATGCTTCCCTGAATTGTAGAGGACTCAAGACCTATTGATTTTGGTGAAGATCAGTTAAAAGGAAGGTGTAGTTTGCCTGCAACGTTTTATGTGACAACAAGGGTAATGTTTTCTATGACGAACGATAACTGCCGTAAATTCAAACATAATCAAATAAGTTTTTGCAAACATCCCTGAATTGTAGAGTACTCAAGGCCCGTTGGTTTTGGTGAAGATCGGTTAAGGGAAAGGTGTAGTTTACCTGCAATATTTTATGTTGTAACAAGAGAAATATTTTCATGACGAACGATAACTGCCGTAAATTCAAACTGAAACAAATAATTTTGTACATATGTGCCTGAGTTGTAGAAGGCTCAAGGCCTAGTGATTTTGGTGAAGATCGGTTACGGGGAAAGGGCAGTTTACCAGAAACATTATTTGTTGTAACAAGAGAAAAGTACTTAATTTTGATAAATAAAGTGTCCTGATAAGAAGATCTTAATAATCCACTGTAGAAACGTAGATGAAATATCTATAAATGAAGAGGCTAGTTGAACGGGGTGGGGGTAATTTTCTATAAATGAAAATTATAGTTGAAGGGGGAGGGGATAATTTTACTTCCATATTCCATAAGGAAATGGAAGTATGGTGATGGCAAAAAAAATCGTGGTCGAGATTATTGCAGATTCTGATTGTACTACCCTCAAAACATGAAAAAAAGTAATTTTTGGAAAAGTGTGTGTGTGTGTGTGTGTGTGTGTGTGTGTGTGTGTGTGTCTGTAGATTTTTTTTCTATGCAAATGATAACAGCCGCAACTTCAAAAAGAATCAAATAATGTTTCGCATATAGCCCTGAATTGTAGAGTTCTCAAGTCTTTTTGTTTTGGGCGAAGATCGTTTAAGGGAAAGGGGTAGTTTGCCTGCCAAATTTTATGTTTTAACAAGGGTAATTTTTTCTATGACGAACGATAACTGCCGTAAATTCAAACAGAATGAAATACTCTTTTGCACACCTGCTTAAATTATAGAGTACTCATGGTTGGTTGATTTTTTTGAAGATCGCTTAAGAGGGAAGGGTAGTGTACCAGCAACATTTTATGTTTTGAAAGGGTAATTTTAATTTTATGACGAATGATAACTGCCGTATATTCAAAGAGAATCAAATAATTTTTCCATTCTATCATGAATTTGTAAGTTCTCAAGGTCTGTTGATTTTGGTGAAGATCAGTTAAAGGGAAGGGGTAGTTTACCAGCAACGTTTTATGTTTTAACAACGGTAATTTTTTCTATGACGCACGATAACTGCCGCAAATTCATACAGAATCAACTACTTTTTTGTATGCCTTCTTGAATTATAGAGAACTCAAGGTCTGTTGATTTTGTTGAAGATCGGTTAATTTAAAGGGGTAGTTTACCAGCAACGTTTTATGTTTTAACAAGGGTAATTTTTTCTATGATGAACGTTAACTGCCGTAAATTAAAAGATAATCAAATAATGTTTTGCATGCCGTCCTGAATTGTAGAGTTCTCAAGACGTGTCGTTTTTGGTGAAGATCGGTTAAGGGAAAGGGGTAGTTTACCGGCAACGATTTATGTTTTAAAAAGAGTAAAGTAAGGTACTTAATTTTAATAAAAAAAAGTATCCTGATAAGAAGATCTTAATAATCCACTGTAGAAACGTAGATGAAATATCTATAAATGAAGAGGCTAGTTGAACGGGGTGGGGGTAATTTTCTATAAATGAAAATTATAGTTGAAGGGGGAGGGGATAATTTTACTTCCATATTCCATAAGGAAATGGAAGTATGGTGATGGCCAAAAAAATCGTGGTCGAGATTATTGTAGGTTCTGATTGTACTACCCTCAAAACATGAAAAAAAGTCATTTTTGGAAATGTGTGTGTGTGTGTGTGTGTAGATTTTTTTTATATGCAAATGATAACAGCCACAACTTCAAAAAGAATCAAATAATGTTTCGCATATAGCCCTGAATTGTAGAGTTCTCAAGACTTTTTGTTTTTGGCGAAGATCGGTTAAGGGAAAGGGGTATTTTGCCTGCCAAATTTTATGTTTTAACAAGGGTAATTTTTTCTATGACGAACGATAACTGCCGTAAATTCAAACATAATGAAAAACTTTTTTGCACACCTGCCTAAAGTATAGAGTACTCATGGTTGGTTGATTTTTTTGAAGATCGGTTAAGAGGGAAGGGTAGTGTACCAGCAACATTTTATGTTTTGAAAGGGTAATTTTATTTTTATGACGAATGATAACTGTCGTATATTCAAAGAGAATCAAATAATTTTTCCATTCTATCATGAAGTTGTATGTTCTCAAGGTCTGTTGATCTTGGTGAAGATCAGTTAAGGGGAAGGGGTAGTTTACCTGCAACGTTTTATGTTTTAACAACGGTAATTTTTTCTATGACGCACGATAACTGCCGTAAATTAAAAGATAATCAAATAATGTTTTGCATGCCGTCCTGAATTATAGAGTTCTCAAGACGTGTCGTTTTTGGTGAAGATCGGTTAAGGGAAAGGGGTAGTTTACCGGCAACGATTTATGTTTTAAAAAGAGTAAAGTAAGGTACTTAATTTTAATAAAAAAAGTATCCTGATAAGAAGCTCATAATAATCCACTGTAGAAACGTAGATGAAATATCTTTAAATGAAGAGGCTAGTTGTACGGGGTGGGAGTAATTTTCTATTAATTAAAATTATAGTTGAACAGGGAGGGGAGAATTTTTTATATGTGTACTACGTTGTCGGTAACAAAGAAGTAGTTTTTTGTTAAAATTCCTTCCCGGGCTGTTTAGCCGTAGTCCAATGTTTTCTGTAAAACCAGACGTTTCGGCAATGCCATCGACTACCATCATCAGTGAAAATCGAGTGCGAAAACGTGAGGTGGTATACGTTAGTGACCACAGTACTGTGGTTAAGGCTGAAGCAATATAATGAAGCAGTTTCTATGAAAATATTTCATTTCGAATATGATTTTAAATATAAATCTTAGAACATGTAAGTCATGTATGGATCTCCATACCGATATTTTCTATGGCAAACGATAACAGCCGCAAATCAAACAAAATAAAATAATGTTATGCATACAACCCTAAATTGTAGAGTTCTTGAGACCTATTGTTTTTGGTGAAGATCGGTTAAGGGAAAGGGATAGTTTGCTGCAACGTTTTATGTTTTAACATGGGTAATTTTTTCTATGACGAATGAAAACTGCCGCACATTCAAACAAAATCAAATATGTTTTTGCACACGTTCATCAATTGTAAAAGACTGAAGGCCTGTTGATTTTGGTGAAGATCGGTTAAGGGAAAGGGGTAGTTTACCGGCAACATTTTATGTTTTAACAAGGGTAATTTTTTCTTCCATGTTCCTTAAGGAAAGTATGGTGATGGCAAAAAAAAATCGTGTTCGGGATTATTGCAGATTCTGATTGTACTACACTCAAAACTTGAAAAAAAAGCCATTTTTCGAAAAGCGCACGCGCGCGCGCATGTGTGTGGATTTTTTTCTATGACAAACGATAACAGCCGCAAATTCAAACAGAATCAAAAAATGTTTTACATACTGCCCTTATTTGTAGAGTACTCAAGACCTATTGTTTTTGGTGAAGATAAGTTAAGGGAAAGGGGTAGTGTACCTGTAACATTTTATGTTTTAACAAGGGTATTTTCTTGGCAAACGATAACAGTCGCAAATTCAAACAGAATAAATAATGTTTTGCATGCCTTCCTTAATTGTAGATAACTCAAGGTCTGTTGATTTCGTTGAACATCGGTTAAGGGAAAGGGCTAGTTTACCTGCCACATTTTATGTTGTAACAAGAGAACGTTTTCCATGAAGAACGATAACTGCCGCAAATTCACACAGAATCAAATAATTATTTACATATGTGCCTGAGTTGTAGAGGGCTCATGGCGTATTGATTTTGGTGAAGATCGGTTAAGAATAAGGTGTAGTTTACCAGCCACTTTTAATGTTTTAACAAGAGTAATTTTTTTCTATGAAGAACGATAACTGCCGCACATTCAAACAGAATCAAATAATGTTTTGCATGCATCCCTGAATTGTAGAGGACTCAAGACCTATTGATTTTGGTGAAGATCAGTTAAAAGGAAGGTGTAGTTTGCCTGCAACCTTATATGTGACAACAAGGGTAATTTTTCTATGACGAACGATAACTCCCGTAAATTCAAACATAATCAAATAAGGTTTTGCAAACATCCCTGAATTGTAGAGTACTCAAGGCCCGTTGGTTTTGGTGAAGATCGGTTAAGGGAAAGGTGTAGTTTACCGGCAATATTTTATGTTGTAACAAGAGAAATATTTTCATGACGAACGATAACTGCCGTAAATTCAAACAGAAACAAATAATTTTGTACATATGTGCCTGAGTTGTAGAAGACTCAAGGCCTATTGATTTTGGTGAAGATCGGTTACGGGGAAAGGGCAGTTTACCTGAAACATTTTTTTTTGTAACAAGAGTAAAGTACTTAATTTTGATAAATAATGTGTCCTGATAAGAAGATCTTAATAATCCACTGTAGAAACGTAGATGAAATATCTATAAATGAAGAGGCTAGTTGAACGGGGTGGGGGTAATTTTCTATAAATGAAAATTATAGTTGAAGGGGGAGGGGATAATTTTACTTCCATATTCCATAAGGAAATGGAAGTATGGTGATGGCCAAAAAAATCGTGGTCGAGATTATTGTAGGTTCTGATTGTACTACCCTCAAAACATGAAAAAAAGTCATTTTTGGAAATGTGTGTGTGTGTAGATTTTTTTTCTATGGAAATGATAACAGCCGCAACTTCAAAAAGAATCAAATAATGTTTCGCATATAGCCCTGAATTGTAGAGTTCTCAAGACTTTTTGTTTTTGGCGAAGATCGGTTAAGGGAAAGGGGTATTTTGCCTGCCAAATTTTATGTTTTAACAAGGGTAATTTTTTCTATGACGAACGATAACTGCCGTAAATTCAAACAGAATGAAATACTTTTTTGCACACCTGCCTAAATTATAGAATACTCATGGTTGGTTGATTTTTTTGAAGATCGGTTAAGAGGGAAGGGTAGTGTACCAGCAACATTTTATGTTTTGAAAGGGTAATTTTATTTTTTTATGACGAATGATAACTGCCGTCTATTCAAAGAGAATCAAATAATTTTTCCATTCTATCATGAAGTTGTATGTTCTCAAGGTCTGTTGATTTTGGTGAAGATCAGTTAATGGGAAGGGGTAGTTTACCAGCAACGTTTTATGTTTTAACAACGGTAATTTTTTCTATGACGCACGATAACTGCCGCAAATTCATACAGAATCAACTACTTTTTTGTATGCCTTCTTGAATTATAGAGAACTCAAGGTCTGTTGATTTTGTTGGAGATCGGTTAATTGAAAGGGGTAGTTTACCAGCAACGTTTTATGTTTTAACAAGGGTAATTGTTTCTATGAAGAACGATAACTGCCGTAAATTAAAAGATAATCAAATAATGTTTTGCATGCCGTCCTGAATTATAGAGTTCTCAAGACGTGTCGTTTTTGGTGAAGATCGGTTAAGGGAAAGGGGTAGTTTACCGGCAACGATTTATGTTTTAAAAAGAGTAAAGTAAGGTACTTAATTTTAATAAAAAAAGTATCCTGATAAGAAGCTCATAATAATCCACTGTAGAAACGTAGATGAAATATCTTTAAATGAAGAGGCTAGTTGTACGGGGTGGGAGTAATTTTCTATTAATTAAAATTATAGTTGAACAGGGAGGGGAGAATTTTTTATATGTGTACTACGTTGTCGGTAACAAAGAAGTAGTTTTTTGTTAAAATTCCTTCCCGGGCTGTTTAGCCGTAGTCCAATGTTTTCTGCAAAACCAGACGTTTCGGCAATGCCATCGACTACCATCATCAGTGAAAATCGAGTGCGAAAACGTGAGGTGGTATACGTTAGTGACCACAGTACTGTGGTTAAGGCTGAAGCAATATAATGAAGCAGTTTCTATGAAAATATTTCATTTCGAATATGATTTTAAATATAAATCTTAGAACATGTAAGTCATGTATGGATCTCCATACCGATATTTTCTATGGCAAACGATAACAGCCGCAAATCAAACAAAATCAAATAATGTTATGCATACAACCCTAAATTGTAGAGTTCTTGAGACCTATTGTTTTTGGTGAAGATCGGTTAAGGGAAAGGGATAGTTTACTGCAACGTTTTATGTTTTAACATGGGTAATTTTTTCTATGACGAATGATAACTGCCGCACATTCAAACAAAATCAAATATGTTTTTGCACACGTTCATCAATTGTAAAAGACTGAAGGCCTGTTGATTTTGGTGAAGATCGGTTAAGGGAAAGGGGTAGTTTACCGGCAACATTTTATGTTTTAACAAGGGTAATTTTTTCTTCCATGTTCCTTAAGGAAAGTATGGTGATGGCAAAAAATATCGTGTTCGGGATTATTGCAGATTCTGATTGTACTACACTCAAAACATGAAAAAAAAGCCAATTTTGAAAAGCGCACGCGCGCGCGCATGTGTGTGGATTTTTTTCTATGACAAACGATAACAGCCGCAAATTCAAACAGAATCAAAAAATGTTTTACATACTGCCCTTATTTGTAGAGTACTCAAGACCTATTGTTTTTGGTGAAGATAAGTTAAGGGAAAGGGGTAGTGTACCTGTAACATTTTATGTTTTAACAAGGGTATTTTCTTGGCAAACGATAACAGCCGCAAATTCAAACAGAATCAAATAATCTTTTGAATACAGCTCTGAATTGTAGAGTTATCAAGACGTATTGTTTTTGGTGAAGATCGGTTAAGGGGAAGGGGTATTTTACCAGCAGTGTTTTATGTTGTAACAAGGGTATTTTTTATGGCAAACGATAACAGTCGCAAATTCAAACAGAATAAATAATGTTTTGCATGCCTTCCTTAATTGTAGATAACTCAAGGTCTGTTGATTTCGTTGAAGATCGGTTAAGGGAAAGGGCTAGTTTACCTGCCACATTTTATGTTGTAACAAGAGAACGTTTTCCATGAAGAACGATAACTGCCGCAAATTCACACAGAATCAAATAATTTTTTACATATGTGCCTGAGTTGTAGAGGGCTCATGGCGTATTGATTTTGGTGAAGATCGGTTAAGAATAAGGTGTAGTTTACCGGCCACTTTTAATGTTTTAACAAGAGTAATTTTTTTCTATGAAGAACGATAACTGCCGCACATTCAAACAGAATCAAATAATGTTTTGCATGCATCCCTGAATTGTAGAGGACTCAAGACCTATTGATTTATGTGAAGATCAGTTAAAAGGAAGGTGTAGTTTGCCTGCAACCTTATATGTGACAACAAGGGTAATTTTTTCTATGACGAACGATAACTCCCGTAAATTCAAACATAATCAAATAAGGTTTTGCAAACATCCCTGAATTGTAGAGTACTCAAGGCCCGTTGGTTTTGGTGAAGATCGGTTAAGGGAAAGGTGTAGTTTACCGGCAATATTTTATGTTGTAACAAGAGAAATATTTTCATGACGAACGATAACTGCCGTAAATTCAAACAGAAACAAATAATTTTGTACATATGTGCCTGAGTTGTAGAAGACTCAAGGCCTATTGATTTTGGTGAAGATCGGTTACGGGGAAAGGGCAGTTTACCTGAAACATTTTTTTTTGTAACAAGAGTAAAGTACTTAATTTTGATAAATAATGTGTCCTGATAAGAAGATCTTAATAATCCACTGTAGAAACGTAGATGAAATATCTATAAATGAAGAGGCTAGTTGAACGGGGTGGGGGTAATTTTCTATAAATGAAAATTATAGTTGAAGGTGGAGGGGATAATTTTACTTCCATATTCCATAAGGAAATGGAAGTATGGTGATGGCCAAAAAAATCGTAGTCGAGATTATTGTAGGTTCTGATTGTACTACCCTCAAAACATGAAAAAAAGTAATTTTTGGAAAAGTGTGTGTGTGTGTGTGTGTGTAGATTTTTTTTCTATGCAAATGATAACAGCCGCAACTTCAAAAAGAATCAAATAATGTTTCGCATATAGCCCTGAATTGTAGAGTTCTCAAGACTTTTTGTTTTTGGCGAAGATCGGTTAAGGGAAAGCGGTATTTTGCCTGCCAAATTTTATGTTTTAACAAGGGTAATTTTTTCTATGACGAACGATAACTGTCGTAAATTCAAACAGAATGAAATACTTTTTTGCACACCTGCCTAAATTATAGAGTTCTCATGGTTGGTTGATTTTTTTGAAGATCGGTTAAGAGGGAAGGGTAGTGTACCAGCAACATTTTATGTTTTGAAAGGGTAATTTTATTTTTATGACGAATGATAACTGCCGTATATTCAAAGAGAATCAAATAATTTTTCTATTCTATCATGAAGTTGTATGTTCTCAAGGTCTGTTGATGTTGGTGAAGATCAGTTAATGGGAAGGGGTAGTTTACCAGCAACGTTTTATGTTTTAACAACGGTAATTTTTTCTATGACGCACGATAACTGCCGCAAATTCATACAGAATCAACTACTTTTTGTATGCCTTCTTGAATTATAGAGAACTCAAGGTCTGTTGATTTTGTTGAAGATCGGTTAATTGAAAGGGGTAGTTTACCAGCAACGTTTTATGTTTTAACAAGGGTAATTTTTTCTATGACGAACGATAACTGCCGTAAATTAAAAGATAATCAAATAATGTTTTGCATGCCGTCCTGAATTGTAGAGTTCTCAAGACGTGTCGTTTTTGGTGAAGATCGGTTAATGGAAAGGGGTAGTTTACCGGCAACGATTTATGTTTTAAAAAGAGTAAAGTAAGGTACTTAATTTTAATAAAAAAAGTATCCTGATAAGAAGCTCATATTAATCCACTGTAGAAACGTAGATGAAATATCTTTAAATGAAGAGGCTAGTTGTACGGGGTGGGAGTAATTTTCTATTAATTAAAATTATAGTTGAACAGGGAGGGGAGAATTTTTTATATGTGTACTACGTTGTCGGTAACAAAGAAGTAGTTTTTTGTTAAAATTCCTTCCCGGGCTGTTTAGCCGTAGTCCAATGTTTTCTGCAAAACCAGACGTTTCGGCAATGCCATCGACTACCATCATCAGTGAAAATCGAGTGCGAAAACGTGAGGTGGTATACGTTAGTGACCACAGTACTGTGGTTAAGGCTGAAGCAATATAATGAAGCAGTTTCTATGAAAATATTTCATTTCGAATATGATTTTAAATATAAATCTTAGAACATGTAAGTCATGTATGGATCTCCATACCGATATTTTCTATGGCAAACGATAACAGCCGCAAATCAAACAAAATCAAATAATGTTATGCATACAACCCTAAATTGTAGAGTTCTTGAGACCTATTGTTTTTGGTGAAGATCGGTTAAGGGAAAGGGATAGTTTACTGCAACGTTTTATGTTTTAACATGGGTAATTTTTTCTATGACGAATGATAACTGCCCCACATTCAAACAAAATCAAATATGTTTTTGCACACGTTCATCAATTGTAAAAGACTGAAGGCCTGTTGATTTTGGTGAAGATCGGTTAAGGGAAAGGGGTAGTTTACCGGCAAAATT
Organism: Magicicada septendecula; assembly: GCA_034769895.1. Classification (NCBI taxonomy): domain Eukaryota; kingdom Metazoa; phylum Arthropoda; class Insecta; order Hemiptera; family Cicadidae; genus Magicicada; species Magicicada septendecula. The sequence continues at coordinate 302,742,354 of CM068368.1, forward strand.
TTATGTTTTAACAAGGGTAATTTTTATTTCCATGTTCCTTAAGGAAAGTATGGTGATGGCAAAAAAAAATCGTGTTCGGGATTATTGCAGATTCTGATTGTACTACACTCAAAACATGAAAAAAAGATTTTTCGAACAGGGCGCGCGCATGGGTGTGGATTTCTTCTATGACAAACGATAACAGCTGCAAATTCAAACAGAATCAAAAAATGTTTTACATACTGCCCTTATTTGTAGAGTACTCAAGACCTATTGTTTTTGGTGAAGATAAGTTAATGGAAAGGGGTAGTGTACCTGTAACATTTTATGTTTTAACAAGGGTATTTTATATGGCAAACGATAACAGTCGCAAATTCAAACAGAATCAAATAATGTTTTGCATGCCTTCCTTAATTGTAGATAACTCAAGGTCTGTTGATTTCGTTGAAGATCGGTTAAGGGAAAGGGCTAGTTTACCTGCCACATTTTATGTTGTAACAAGAGAACGTTTTACATGAAGAACGATAACTGCCGCAAATTCACACAGAATCAAATAATTTTTTACATATGTGCCTGAGTTGTCGATGGCTCATGGCGTATTGATTTTGGTGTAGATCGGTTAAGGGTAAGGTGTACTTTACCGGCCACTTTTAATGTTTTAACAAGAGTAATTGTTTCTATGAAGAACGATAGCTGCCGCACATTCAAACAGAATCAAATAATGTTTTGCATGCTTCCCTGAATTGTAGAGGACTCAAGACCTCTTGATTTTGGTGAAGATCAGTTAAAAGGAAGGTGTAGTTTGCCTGCAACGTTTTATGTGACAACAAGGGTAATGTTTTCTATGACGAACGATAACTACCGTAAATTCAAACATAATCAAATAAGTTTTTGCAAACATCCCTGAATTGTAGAGTACTCAAGGCCCGTTGGTTTTGGTGAAGATCGGTTAAGGGAAAGGTGTAGTTTACCGGCAATATTTTATGTTGTAACAAGAGAAATATTTTCATGACGAACGATAACTGCCGTAAACTCAAACAGAAACAAATAATTTTGTACATATGTGCCTGAGTTGTAGAAGGCTCAAGGCCTAGTGATTTTGGTGAAGATCGGTTACGGGGAAAGGGCAGTTTACCAGAAACATTTTTTGTTGTAACATGAGTAAAGTACTTAATTTTGATAAATAAAGTGTCCTGATAAGAAGATCTTAATAATCCACTGTAGAAACGTAGATGAAATATCTATAAATGAAGAGGCTAGTTGAACGGGGTGGGGGTAATTTTCTATAAATGAAAATTATAGTTGAAGGGGGAGGGGATAATTTTACTTCCATATTCCATAAGGAAATGGAAGTATGGTGATGGCAAAAAAAATCGTGGTCGAGATTATTGCAGATTCTGATTGGACTACCCTCAAAACATGAAAAAAAGTAATTTTTGGAAAAGTGTGTGTGTGTGTGTGTGTGTAGATTTTTTTTCTATGCAAATGATAACAGCCGCAACTTCAAAAAGAATCAAATAATGTTTCGCATATAGCCCTGAATTGTAGAGTTCTCAAGACTTTTTGTTTTTGGCGAAGCTCGGTTAAGGGAAAGCGGTATTTTGCCTGCCAAATTTTATGTTTTAACAAGGGTAATTTTTTCTATGACGAACGATAACTGTCGTAAATTCAAACAGAATGAAATACTTTTTTGCACACCTGCCTAAATTATAGAGTTCTCATGGTTGGTTGATTTTTTTGAAGATCGGTTAAGAGGGAAGGGTAGTGTACCAGCAACATTTTATGTTTTGAAAGGGTAATTTTATTTTTATGACGAATGATAACTGCCGTATATTCAAAGAGAATCAAATAATTTTTCTATTCTATCATGAAGTTGTATGTTCTCAAGGTCTGTTGATGTTGGTGAAGATCAGTTAATGGGAAGGGGTAGTTTACCAGCAACGTTTTATGTTTTAACAACGGTAATTTTTTCTATGACGCACGATAACTGCCGCAAATTCATACAGAATCAACTATTTTTGTATGCCTTCTTGAATTATAGAGAACTCAAGGTCTGTTGATTTTGTTGAAGATCGGTTAATTGAAAGGGGTAGTTTACCAGCAACGTTTTATGTTTTAACAAGGGTAATTTTTTCTATGACGAACGATAACTGCCGTAAATTAAAAGATAATCAAATAATGTTTTGCATGCCGTCCTGAATTGTAGAGTTCTCAAGACGTGTCGTTTTTGGTGAAGATCGGTTAAGGGAAAGAGGTAGTTTACCGGCAACGTTTTATGTTTTAAAAAGAGTAAAGTACGGTACTTAATTTTAATAAACAAAGTATCCTGATAAGAAGCTCATATTAATCCACTGTAGAAACGTAGATGAAATATCTATAAATGAAGAGGCTAGTTGTACGGGGTGGGAGTAATCTTCTATTAATTAAAATTATAGTTGAACAGGGAGGGGAGAATTTTTTATATGTGTACTACGTTGTCGGTAACAAAGAAGTAGTTTTTTGTTAAAATTCCTTCCCGGGCTGTTTAGCCGTAGTCCAATGTTTTCTGCAAAACCAGACGTTTCGGCAATGCCATCGACTACCATCATCAGTGAAAATCGAGTGCGAAAACGTGAGGTGGTATACGTTAGTGACCACAGTACTGTGGTTAAGGCTGAAGCAATATAATGAAGCAGTTTCTATGAAAATATTTCATTTCGAATATGATTTTAAATATAAATCTTAGAACATGTAAGTCATGTATGGATCTCCATACCGATATTTTCTATGGCAAACGATAACAGCCGCAAATCAAACAAAATCAAATAATGTTATGCATACAACCCTAAATTGTAGAGTTCTTGAGACCTATTGTTTTTGGTGAAGATCGGTTAAGGGAAAGGGATAGTTTACTGCAACGTTTAATGTTTTAACATGGGTAATTTTTTCTATGACGAATGATAACTGCCCCACATTCAAACAAATTCAAATATGTTTTTGCACACGTTCATCAATTGTAAAAGACTGAAGGCCTGTTGATTTTGGTGAAGATCGGTTAAGGGAATGGGGTAGTTTACCGGCAAAATTTTATGTTTTAAGAAGGGTAATTTTTACTTCCATGTTCCTTAAGGAAAGTATGGTGATGGCAAAAAAAAATCGTGTTCGGGATTATTGCAGATTCTGATTGTACTACACTCAAAACATGAAAAAAAGTCATTTTTCGAAAAGGGCGCGCGCATGGGTGTGGATTTTTTCTATGACAAACGATAACAGCCGCAAATTCAAACAGAATCAAAAAATGTTTTACATACTGCCCTTATTTGTAGAGTACTCAAGACCTATTGTTTTTGGTGAAGATAAGTTAAGGGAAAGGGGTAGTGTACCTGTAACATTTTATGTTTTAACAAGGGTATTTTCTATGGCAAACGATAACAGCCGCAAATTCAAACAGAATCAAATAATCTTTTGCATACAGCTCTGAATTGTAGAGTTCTCAAGACGTATTGTTTTTGGTGAAGATCGGTTAAGGGGAAGGGGTATTTTACCTGCAGTGTTTTATGTTGTAACAAGGGTATTTTTTATGGCAAACGATAACAGTCGCAAATTCACACAGAATCAAATAATTTTTTACATATGTGCCTGAGTTGTCGATGGCTCATGGCGTATTGATTTTGGTGTAGATCGGTTAAGGGTAAGGTGTACTTTACCGGCCACTTTTAATGTTTTAACAAGAGTAATTGTTTCTATGAAGAACGATAGCTGCCGCACATTCAAACAGAATCAAATAATGTTTTGCATGCTTCCCTGAATTGTAGGGGACTCAAGACCTCTTGATTTTGGTGAAGATCAGTTAAAAGGAAGGTGTATTTTGCCTGCAACGTTTTATGTGACAACAAGGGTAATGTTTTCTATGACGAACGATAACTACCGTAAATTCAAACATAATCAAATAAGTTTTTGCAAATATCCCTGAATTGTAGAGTACTCAAGGCCCGTTGGTTTTGGTGAAGATCGGTTAAGGGAAAGGTGTAGTTTACCGGCAATATTTTATGTTGTAACAAGAGAAATATTTTCATGACGAACGATAACTGCCGTAAATTCAAACAGAAACAAATAATTTTGTACATATGTGCCTGAGTTGTAGAAGGCTCAAGGCCTAGTGATTTTGGTGAAGATCGGTTACGGGGAAAGGGCAGTTTACCAGAAACATTTTTTGTTGTAACATGAGTAAAGTACTTAATTTTGATAAATAAAGTGTCCTGATAAGAAGATCTTAATAATCCACTGTAGAAACGTAGATGAAATATCTATAAATGAAGAGGCTAGTTGAACGGGGTGGGGGTAATTTTCTATAAATGAAAATTATAGTTGAAGGGGGAGGGGATAATTTGACTTCCATATTCCATAAGGAAATGGAAGTATGGTGATGGCAAAAAAAATCGTGGTCGAGATTATTGCAGATTCTGATTGTACTACCCTCAAAACATGAAAAAAAGTAATTTTTGGAAAAGTGTGTGTGTGTGTGTGTGTGTGTGTGTGTGTGTCTGTAGATTTTTTTTCTATGCAAATGATAACAGCCGCAACTTCAAAAAGAATCAAATAATGTTTCGCATATAGCCCTGAATTGTAGAGTTCTCAAGTCTTTTTGTTTTTGGCGAAGATCGGTTAAGGGAAAGGGGTAGTTTGCCTGCCAAATTTTATGTTTTAACAAGGGTAATTTTTTCTATGACGAACGATAACTGCCGTAAATTCAAACAGAATGAAATACTTTTTTGCACACCTGCCTAAATTATAGAGTACTGATGGTTGGTTGATTTTTTTGAAGATCGGTTAAGAGGGAAGGGTAGTGTACCAGCAACATTTTATGTTTTGAAAGGGTAATTTTATTTTTATGACGAATGATAACTGCCGTCTATTCAAAGAGAATCAAATAATTTTTCCATTCTATCATGAAGTTGTATGTTCTCAAGGTCTGTTGATTTTGGTGAAGATCAGTTAATGGGAAGGGGTAGTTTACCAGCAACGTTTTATGTTTTAACAACGGTAATTTTTTCTATGACGCACAATAACTGCCGCAAATTCATACAGAATCAACTATTTTTGTATGCCTTCTTGAATTATAGAGAACTCAAGGTCTGTTGATTTTGTTGAAGATCGGTTAATTTAAAGGGGTAGTTTACCAGCAACGTTTTATGTTTTAACAAGGGTAATTTTTTCTATGACGAACGATAACTGCCGTAAATTAAAAGATAATCAAATAATGTTTTGCATGCCGTCCTGAATTGTAGAGTTCTCAAGACGTGTCGTTTTTGGTGAAGATCGGTTAAGGGAAAGGGGCAGTTTACCGGCAACGATTTATGTTTTAAAAAGAGTAAAGTAAGGTACTTAATTTTAATAAAAAAAGTATCCTGATAAGAAGCTCATATTAATCCACTGTAGAAACGTAGATGAAATATCTTTAAATGAAGAGGCTAGTTGTACGGGGTGGGAGTAATTTTCTATTAATTAAAATTATAGTTGAACAGGGAGGGGAGAATTTTTTATATGTGTACTACGTTGTCGGTAACAAAGAAGTATTTTTTTGTTAAAATTCCTTCCCGGGCTGTTTAGCCGTAGTCCAATGTTTTCTGTAAAACCAGACGTTTCGGCAATGCCATCGACTACCATCATCAGTGAAAATCGAGTGCGAAAACGTGAGGTGGTATACGTTAGTGACCACAGTACTGTGGTTAAGGCTGAAGCAATATAATGAAGCAGTTTCTATGAAAATATTTCATTTCGAATATGATTTTAAATATAAATCTTAGAACATGTAAGTCATGTATGGATCTCCATACCGATATTTTCTATGGCAAACGATAACAGCCGCAAATCAAACAAAATCAAATAATGTTATGCATACAACCCTAAATTGTAGAGTTCTTGAGACCTATTGTTTTTGGTGAAGATCGGTTAAGGGAAAGGGATAGTTTACTGCAACGTTTTATGTTTTAACATGGGTAATTTTTTCTATGACGAATGATAACTGCCCCACATTCAAACAAAATCAAATATGTTTTTGCACACGTTCATCAATTGTAAAAGACTGAAGGCCTGTTGATTTTGGTGAAGATCGGTTAAGGGAAAGGGGTAGTTTACCGGCAAAATTTTATGTTTTAACAAGGGTAATTTTTACTTCCATGTTCCTTAAGGAAAGTATGGTGATGGCAAAAAAAAATCGTGTTCGGGATTATTGCAGATTCTGATTGTACTACACTCAAAACATGAAAAAAAGTCATTTTTCGAAAAGGGCGCGCGCATGGGTGTGGATTTTTTCTATGACAAACGATAACAGCCGCAAATTCAAACAGAATCAAAAAATGTTTTACATACTGCCCTTATTTGTAGAGTACTCAAGACCTATTGTTTTTGGTGAAGATAAGTTAAGGGAAAGGGGTAGTGTACCTGGAACATTTTATGTTTTAACAAGGGTATTTTCTATGGCAAACGATAACAGCCGCAAATTCAAACAGAATCAAATAATCTTTTGCATACAGCTCTGAATTGTAGAGTTCTCAAGACGTATTGTTTTTGGTGAAGATCGGTTAAGGGGAAGGGGTATTTTACCTGCAATGTTTTATGTTGTAACAAGGGTATTTTTTATGGCAAACGATAACAGTCGCAAATTCAAACAGAATCAAATAATGTTTTGCATGCCTTCCTTAATTGTAGATAACTCAAGGTCTGTTGATTTCGTTGAAGGTCGGTTAAGGGAAAGGGCTAGTTTACCTGCCACATTTTATGTTGTAACAAGAGAACGTTTTCCATGAAGAACGATAACTGCCGCAAATTCACACAGAATAAAATAATTTTTTACATATGTGCCTGAGTTGTAGAGGGCTCATGGCGTATTGATTTTGGTGTAGATCAGTTACGGGTAAGGTGTAGTTTACCAGCCACTTTTAATGTTTTAACAAGAGTAATTGTTTCTATGACAAACGATAACAGCTGCAAATTCAAACAGAATCAAAAAATGTTTTACATACTGCCCTTATTTGTAGAGTACTCAAGACCTATTGTTTTTGGTGAAGATAAGTTAAGGGAAAGGGGTAGTGTACCTGTAACATTTTATGTTTTAACAAGGGTATTTTCTATGGCAAACGATAACAGCCGCAAATTCAAACAGAATCAAATAATCTTTTGCATACAGCTCTGAATTGTAGAGTTCTCAAGACGTATTGTTTTTGGTGAAGATCGGTTAAGGGGAAGGGGTATTTTACCTGCAGTGTTTTATGTTGTAACAAGGGTATTTTTTATGGCAAACGATAACAGTCGCAAATTCAAACAGAATCAAATAATGTTTTGCATGCCTTCCTTAATTGTAGATAACTCAAGGTCTGTTGATTTCGTTGAAGATCGGTTAAGGGAAAGGGCTAGTTTACCTGCCACTTTTTATGTTGTAACAAGAGAACGTTTTTCATGAAGAACGATAACTGCCGCAAATTCACACGGAATCAAATAATTTTTTACATATGTGCCTGAGTTGTAGAGGGCTCATGGCGTATTGATTTTGGTGAAGATCGGTTAAGGATAAGGTGTAGTTTACCTGCCACTTTTAATGTTTTAACAAGAGTAATTGTTTCTATGAAGAACGATAACTGCCGCACATTCAAACAGAATCAAATAATGTTTTGCATGCATCCCTGAATTGTAGAGGACTCAAGACCTATTGATATTGGTGAAGATCAGTTAAAAGGAAGGTGTAGTTTGCCTGCAACCTTATATGTGACAACAAGGGTAATTTTTTCTATGACGAACGATAACTCCCGTAAATTCAAACATAATCAAATAAGGTTTTGCAAACATCCCTGAATTGTAGAGTACTCAAGGCCCGTTGGTTTTGGTGAAGATCGGTTAAGGGAAAGGTGTAGTTTACCGGCAATATTTTATGTTGTAACAAGAGAAATATTTTCATGACGAACGATAACTGCCGTAAATTCAAACAGAAACAAATAATTTTGTACATATGTGCCTGAGTTGTAGAAGACTCAAGGCCTATTGATTTTGGTGAAGATCAGTTAAGAAGAAGGGGTAGTTTACCAGTAACGTTTTATGTGATAACAAGGTTAAATTTTTCTATGACGAACGATAACTGCCGTAAATTCAAACAGAATAAAATAATTTTTTACATATGTGCCTCAGTTGTAGAAGACTCAAGGCCTATTGATTTTGGTGAAGATCGTTTACAGCGGTGAAAGGGCAGTTTACCTGAAACATTTTTGTTGTAACAAGAGTAAATTATTTAATTTTGATAAATAAAGTTTCCTGATAAGAAGATCTTAATAATCCACTGTAGAAACGTAGATGAAATATCTATAAATGAAGAGGCTAGTTGAACGGGGTGAGGGTAATTTTCTATAAATGAAAATTATAGTTGAAGGGGGAGAGGATCATTTTTATATGTGTACTACGTTATCGGCAACAAAGTAGTAGTTTGTTGTTAAAATTCCTTCCTGTACTGTTTGGCCGTAGTCCAATGTTTTCTGCAAAACCAGATGTTTCGTCAATGCCGTCGACTGCCATCATCAGTGAAAATCGAGTGCGATAATGTGTGGTGGTACACGTTAGTGATCACAGTACTGTGGTTAAGGCTGAAGCAATAAGTGGAAAGAAGTAGTTTCTATGGAAACATTTCATTTCGTAAATGATTTTAAATATAAATCTTAGAACATGTAAGTCATGTATGGTTCTCCATACCGATATTTTACTTCCATGTTATGTAAGTGATGATATTTACTTCCATATGATATTTACTTCCAGGAAATGGAAGTATGGTGATGGCAAAAAAAATTTTGATCGAGATTATTGCAGATTCTGATTGTACTACACTCAAAACATGAAAAGAACTCATTTTTCGAAAAGTGTTTGTGTGTGTGTCTGTGTGTCTGTGTGTCTATCTGACTGTCTATCTATCTATGTGTCTGTAGATTTTTGTCTATGTCAAACGATAACAGCCGCAAATTCAAACAGAATCAAATATTGTTTTGCATACAGCCGTAAATTGTAGAGTTCCCAAGACCTATTGTTTTTGCTGAAGACCGGTTAAGGGAAAGGGGTAGTTTACCTGCAACGTTTTATGTTTTAACAAGGGTATTTTGTATGGCAAACTATAACAGCCGCAAATTCAAACAGAATCAACTACTCTTTTTCACACCTTTTTTAATTATACAGAACTCAAGGTCTGGTGATTTTGTTGAAGATCGGTTAAGGGAAAGGTGTAGTTTACCTGCAACGTTTTATATTTAAAGATGGGTATTTCTTATGGCAAACTATAAGAGCCGCAAATTCAAACAGAATCAAATAATTTTTTGCATACAGCCCTGAATTGTTGAGTACTCAATACTGTTGTTTTTGGTGAAGATCGGTTAAGGGAAAGGGGTAGTTTACCAGCAACATTTTTGTTTTAACAAGGGTAATTTTTTATATGACGAACGATAACTGCCGTAAATTCAAATAGAATCAACTACGTTTTTGCATACCTTTTTGAATTAAAGAGAATTCATGGTCTGTTGATTTTGTTGAAGATCGGTTAAGGGAAAGGGGTAGTTTACCAGCAACATTTTATGTTTTAAGAAGGGTCTTTTTTTACGAAAGATAACTGCCGTAAATTCAAAGAGAATCAAATAATTTTTTGCATACGTTACTGAGTTGTAGAGGACTCAAGGCCTGTTGATTTTGGTGAAGATCGGTTAGGGGAAAGGGGTAGTTTACCTGCAACATTTTATGTTGTAACTAGAGAAACGTTTTCATGACGAACGATAACTGCCGCACATTCAAGCAGAGTCAAATATTTTTTGCATGTATCCTTGCATTGTAGAGGACTGAAGGTCTATTGATTTTCGTGAAGATCGGTTTAGAGAAATGGGTAGTTTACCTGCAACGTTTTATGTTTTCACAAGAGCAAAGTACTTAATTTTGATAAATAAAGTATCCTGATAAGAAGCTCATAATAATCCACTGTAGAAACGTAGATGAAATATCTATAAATGAAGAGGTTAGGTGAACGAGGTGGTGGTAACTTTCTATTAATGGAAATTATAGTTGAACGGGGAGGGGAGAATTTTTTATATGTGTACTACGTCATCGGCAACAAAGATGTAGTTCTTTGTTAAAATTGCTTCCCGGGCTGTTTAGCCGTAGTCCAATGTTTTCTGCAAAACCAGACTTTTCGGCAATGCCATCGACTGCCATCATCAGTGAAAATCGAGTGCGAAAACGTGACGTGGTATACGTTAGTGACCACAGTACTGTGGTTAAGGCTGAAACAATAAGTAGAAAGAAGTAGTTTCTATGTAAATATTTCATTTCGAATATGATTTTAAATATAAATCTTAGAACATGGAAGTCATGTATGGTTCTCCATACCGATATTTCTATGACGAACGATAACTGCCGTAAATTCAAACAAAATCAAATACTTTTTTGCACAACTTCCTAAATTATAGAGTGCACAAGGTCTGTTGATTTTGGTGAAGATCGGTTAAGAGAAAATGGTAGTTTACCTGCAACGTTTTGTTTTAAAAGGGTAATTTTATTTTTATGACGAATGATAACTGCCGCATATTCAAAGAGAATCAAATACTTTTTTGCATACATTTCTGAAGTTTTACGTACTCAAGGTCTTTTGATTGTGGTGAAGTTCGGTTAAGGGAAAGGGGTAGTTTACCTGCAACATTTTATGTTGTAACAAGGGTAATTTTTTCTATAACGTACGATAACTGCCGTAAATTCAAACATAATGAAATAAGTTTTTGCATATATCCCTAAATTGTAGATATCTCAAGGCCTGTTGATTTTGGTGATTTGTGTTGTAACAAGAGAATTTTTTACGTATGTGCCTGAATTGTAGAAGATCAAGGCCTATTGATTTTGGTGAAGATCGGTCACGAGGAAAGAGCAGTTTACCTGAAACATTATTTTGTTGTAATAAGAGTAAAGTACTTAATTTTGATAAATAAAGAATCCTGATAAGAAGATCTTAATAATCCACTGTAGAAACGTAGATGAAATATCTATAAATGAAGAGGCTAGTTGAACGGAGTGGGGGTAATTTTCTATAAATGAAAATTATAGTTGAAGGGGGAGGGGATAATTTTTATATGTGTACTACGTTATCGGCAACAAAGTAGTAGTTTGTTGTTAAAATTCCTTCCCGGGTTGTTTGGCCGTAGTCCAAGGTTTTCTGCAAAACCAGACGTTTCGGCAGTGCCGTCGACTGCCATCATCAGTGAAAATCGAGTGCGATAACTTGTGGTGGTATACGTTAGTGACCACAGTACTGTGGTTAAGGCTGAAGCAATAAGTGGAAAGAAGTAGTTTCTATGGAAACATTTCATTTCGTAGGCCTAAATGATTTTAAATATAAATCTTACAACATGGAAGTCATGTATGGTTCTCCATACCGATATTTTTTTTATATGCGTGAGAAAATTATAATTTTCATTATCAAAAGTTACTGAAGTAGTAATGATTAAAACATCCAAACAAATATGAATTCATTAAACAATGAAATGTTTACAGAATAATCTGTTTCAGCTTTTAGACATCATTCAATGTGAACGTCTGGCCAGTTAATGTCTATACGTTTCATCAATTTTAATTTAATTTATTAATACTTCAATATTTATATTTGTATCAAACATATAAGCATTAGAATATTCAAAATGAAGTATATATTTTAATAACATTTTATAACGCGATTTCAAAAATCTTTAATGTTACTTGTCATAGTCACTAATTTTGTTATCTATGATTACTTTCAGCATAAGTCCCAAAGAGAGTTCTTTTTTGCTATTTTGAGTTATATCTACACCTTTTGAAGTACCGGTACTATCTCATTTGTCGCTTATTCCTAGATCACAATCAGGAATGAATTCTCTTCATAATTTTCATGTGTTTTCAAACGTTATGCGAATCTGATTATCATGCGTATATTCTAAAAATTTATAAATTTAATAAAAAATTAATTTAATTAATAATTAAATAAATGATTAATTAATTGAATTAATGATTTAATTAGTACTGCCGATGAAACGGTTTATCAGCAGTTGTATATAAGTTTCTGACGTTTTTTTAATCACTGTATGTAGTTCGTACCGGATGATAGGATAAATAAAATCATGTTATACTGTGGACGTATAGACGTAAATTATTTGTATTTTGTTATACTACTTTTCCAAATACAGTCCCATATGTATATGTTTGAGATGTCTGCAAATATTTAAACAAACAACAAATGTCACTGGCATTCAACGTGTTACATTAAACTTTAACGGTTCGATTCCCACTTTATGCTGCTACTAGTATTTGTCAAATAACTGTTTAGCTTGTCGTCTTTTGTTTGTATATATTACGCACAACGATGATGTCTTTGTCAATATTTGATACAATTATTGTTAAAAAAACTGCGAGCAGCTCAAAAAACGTTTGTTACCCACGAAGAAGTAAAGAGAAATAAATTCGAGTATATTTTGTCGTAATGGATATCGAGTTTCGTGTAGCTTCGTTTTCATGTTATCGATTTATTCGTTACAAATCGCCCCTGTGTTTATTATTTATTAAAACACACAACTCGCGCGCACCTTAGCCACCAGACGATACATACGATAGTAATAACTTTATAACTTTTATACTAATTTTGAGTCAACTATTTTGGACAAAATATACCAACGGTGGGAAAAACTGCTTAAGAATTCCAATGTTACGCCATTTTGGTAAAGACAACAGATGATGAATTGTATAACGCCATCTTGATACTTGAAAAAAGTAAACAACAAACGTCCAGCTGACATGCACATGGATTACGAACAGACAAATTGGAATTTTCTGGTCACGGCACCAACTTCCACACGAACTTCGAGGAAATTTAACATACATTAATAATATTAAACAAAACTTACTGCGGTCGCACACGTCTGACCCATTACGACAGCGTGGTTCTCACCGCTGTTTAACCTCTTCATTCAATAAACGATACCGATGCGCGTCGCTCGGTGAACTATTTATTTTAAATGTTTCCTAGCTCGCACCAACTGCCGGCTCGTTACGTTTTCGTCGTTGTCATATGTGTTTGGCTGGGAGATTCTCCTTGTGATCAACAAACTGTGCACTCGAAAACAAAACAAACACACGACACGACTGGTCTGTCACAATGCAGCGCAACACACCTATAGCTTAATACACACGTCCGTCTTCGTTGAAAGCAACTGACTTTCTGTCTTATTTATTTATTAATTTTTTATATACGTGTTGGTAATTTTCTCGGCACTCACTACCGACTGACTAATCAAATGTCAGTCATTCATCACGTTGTGAATGTTTCCACATCAATATTCAGTTCAACGAATGTAATTATTTAAACAGTTTTCCCTCTCCCTTCTCTCTTACTGTGTCTCTGCCATTATATATGTTTTTATGTAAATCTTACATCGTTAAGCAGCACCTGTTACGCTGCCCATACGGCGTAAATTACAGTTGTATTCCATTTTTCGATAACGCAAACCTACAATTTACTAGTGGTATCCATTCACTGTGTCGTTATGTCAACTATGTAAATAACGTCGTCCTCTCTCTCTCACACACACACACACACACACACACACACACACACACACACACACACACACACACACACACACACACACACACACACACACACACGTCTACGTTAACACATTTACTGTAAAACAACCCTATGTTTTGTTATTCACACTGCAGTTTCCAGTTGCGATCGTGCAGTTATATTCGCCAAGGAATTTCGTTACAGGAATAAAGGGAAAAATCGTGCTTAATTCTTTATATCTTCTATTATTTACGTTGTTATAATTAACAAGATTCTACATTTCAGTGTATTATTATTACGTGCAAGCCATTTGATATTTCAAGCATACATAGTCTCCTCAGTCTTCTGTATTTCCTACTCCTGTAGTTTTCCATTTAAAGCTTCACGTATCCTTAGATTCGGTGTTTTATTTCCACACTAGATATTATTTTAACTACTATTGTTTTGTGTTTTTCAAGGCAATCATAACATCCTGATTAGTTTTCGCCGTGTTGTGTTATGGTCTAGGTTTATTAAGACATCCAGGTCTTAAAGCTCGTCGTTCCTAGCAATGTTACGGAGTCATATTTTGACATTTTTTTTACCACTCTCGAACTTTTCTCTTAATTTGTGCTTTTAATCAGTAATCTTGAAAGTGCCTGATACATTAGCCTACGTAAAAACGTATCTGGTGCCGAAGTGTTTAGTGTTCATGTATGTTTAATGCATTAGTTTAAAAAGACTGTCAGTTTATACTACGGACAGAAACCTTGATTTTTCATTTTAATTTTAGGAGTGTGGTGTTCTAATATCAAGGTATTAACACCGTATGAGTTGAAATTTATAAAAATAAATTTATTTAATCAAAAAGTATATTTTGGCCATTTTGTAAGCGAGCTCATAGAAGTATGATGACTTGATTAATGTTAAAAGTACAGGATCATTGATAGGGATCTGAGGAATAACCAAGTTGCCTGTGGGATCACATTAACTCTTGGTATGCATAGATTTGTTTAACGTTTGTGTTTCTAGTTATGTTACCATCACCATGTGGTGTTCTGCGTGTGGCAGGCCTCAGACACCACTGTCGTCTCTCCCTTGCCTCTAATCTAGGCTGGAGCCTTCATCTCTTCATATTGTTCTACACATTGAATTGAGCTTCGATCTTCTCCCTCTCTTCTCTCCTTCGACTCTTCCTTCAGAAAACCGTTGTTAGTAGCAAATTTGCCCTCCAGTTTCCCTATTCGATTCTTTTGAGCACCTGTTCATTACTATTTTATCTACCCACATTATTTCTACTATCCGTCTCAAAATCCATACTTACACATCTAGTTATATAACGTGACACTTTTATTATTTCAAAAGAATGTATTTATAGTAGGCCTATGTCTAGAGTACGCACCATATTCAAACGTCAAATTAATATAAAAAAATAATAAATAAAATAAAGAAGTTACAGCATAACCTATAAAATAAATGAAATAAAATAAATCACAGTAACTAATTAAATGAATAAAATAAATGATAGTGAAGTATGTTTCTGTACAATCTAAGCAAGTTAATAACGTATTGTACAAAGGAGAATGAAAAAAACTTACGTTTTCCGTGGACGTATGCGCGTATGTTTTGGTGACAAATGGTCACTAACGTCAGATAAAAGTCATTTTTGGCACGAACATTTTTAAGTTGACAAGTAAGAGTCAACGAAACCTGTTGCTAAAACAAGCAACATCGGTTACTTTGGAGAAACAGTAAGACAACTGTTACACTAATGATTGTGTAAGCAAAGTACAAGAAATTTAATTGCGGATTTCTCTTTATCAAAGATGTAAATTAGTTTTAGACCAAGGAAATTATATTTGTATATGAGGAATCACATTAAAAGTCAAACACTCATTAAACGCACAAAATAAGGAAGTAGCATTGTAATATTCTGAAAGTTTCTTTTGTTTTTCTTCTTCGAGTACCTTAACGCTTCATCCTCTTAAACGTAGTTATTCGTTTTTCTAATCCTCGTTCTAATTTCACTTTCTTCGCGTAAATACCGTATTTACTCGCGTAATTTACGCACGTTTCTTGCCATTTTTAACCAGCAAAAACCATGGTGCGTAAATTACAGGGGAATTACTTACATCTACTGGTACTTTTCAGGTTACAAAGTTTTAAAATTATAACTAAACGAAATAAACTTTAAGCAAACTGAACTTTTATTTCTAGAAATATTTTACACAATATAAGTATACATTTCTTTAATTACAGTCCGGTTAAATATTAGAATTTTCTGGATGGCTTCCAATGTAATGTAACTTACCTTACATCCAATTCAACATCGCTGTCGTCGGTCTTCCCGCACACGTCACCCAGTACGTCAGTATGCGCTTCCATCCACTGCGTTTGCAATGCACATCAATCTTGAAACGTTTTGCCACTGTATCCACAGATGTCGTACACCAAGATCCACCAGCACATTAATTCGATATGGTTGTTTAATTCTTCCGGTAGGCGTGAACGTTTGTTCTGCTTCGCAGATCCGATCCACTTCTTTAAAAGGCTTGTTAACTGACACGTCAAGTGGTTGCAGCATTGAAGTCAAACCTGTCCGAACAATAGCAACATCAAGTCTTTGTTTTTTTTTGCACAAAAGTACTTCACATTTTGCAATGAATGTCCGTGGACAATATCAAGACCAAGAAGAAATGGACGTCGCAATGTCACCAGAATTGATCTTCATGTGACTTTCTGCCAATGGAATTATAAGACTACAAGTTTAATTTCCTGTATTGTGCTTTCCTCAATTTTCATTAATTTTTTTAATAGACTACAAAATGCTTCGCACAGAAAAAGCTGGTAGGTTGCTAATTTGATACAACTGGCGCTCCTAGTTTTGCGCCAGCTTCTTCAACTTGCTTAATTCATTAAAAAAGTTATCGCCAACTCCACAGTTTCGGTCCAATGGTCCAGTTTCTTATTCGAAGGTATCCTACATTGCATCTTCTCTAGATTTACAATCCATTGCTGGTTGTAACATACGAATCCTTCCATTCGTGACCGTGAGAGTATTACTTGTTTCGATTTTTAATAAACTTACTTTCTGCTAAACATATACGTAATTATTTCATTTCTGATTTCAGTGTTTCTAACGAGGCCTAACTTTGTACATGTCAGTATGTCTTTCAGATGCCTTACTTGTGAAATGAGTTATTTAAATATGTTTTAACTATTCATGTGTAGGGATTGAGTGAATATTTGGTTTGTAGAATTTTAGTTACATTCCAGGTGATAAATGTTTTCCTAAAGTTCTTATTATTTGTACCGCAAATTCTGACTTATATAAATTCTAAACTCCCATTCCCAGAGCACTGAATGTTGTCAGCTTGATGCCTATGTTGTTAAGTAATATAGTAGACATTTAATGCAGATGACACATATAGATCCTAAACTCCCATTCCCAGAGCACTGAATATTGTCAGCTTGCTGCCTACGTTGTTAAGTAATATCGTAGACATTTAATGTAGATGACCTATACAGATTCTAAACTCCCATTCAAAGCACTGAATGTTGTCAGCTTGTTAAGTAGTATCGTAGACATTTAATGTAGATGACCTATATAGATTCTAAACTCCATTCCCAGAGAACTGAATGTTGTCACCTTGTCCAGTAATATCGTAGAAATTTAATGTAGATGACCTAGATAGATTCTAAAATCTCATTCCCAGAGCACAGAATGTTGTCAGCTTGTTAAGTAATACTGTAGACATTTAATGCAGATGACCTATATAGATTCTAAACTCCCATTCACAGAGCATTGAATGTTGTCAGCTTGTTAAGTAATATAGTAGACATTTAATGCAGATGACCTATATAGATTCTACACTCCCATTCCCAAAGCACTGAAAGTAGTCATCTTGTTAAGTAATATCGCAGACATTTAATGTAGATGACCTATATAGATTCTAAACTCCCACTCAAAGAGGACTGAATGTTTTCAGCTTGTTAACAAATATCCTAGACATTTAATGTAGATGAGCTATATAGATTCTAAACTCCCATTTCCAGAGCATTGAAAGTTGTCAGCTTGTTAAGTAATATCGTAGACATTTAATGCTGATGACCTATATAGATTCTAAACTCCCATTCCCAAAGCAATGAAAGTAGTCATCTTGTTAAGTAATATCGTAGACATTTAATGTAAATGACCTATATAGATTCTAAACTCCCATTCCCAGAGGACTGAATGTTTTCAGCTTGTTAACTAATATCCCAGACATTTAATGCAGATGAACTATACAGATTCTAAACTCCCATTCCCAGAGGACTGAATGTTGTCAGCTTGTTAAGTAATATCGTAGACATTTAATGTAGATGACCTATATAGCTTCTAAACTCCCATTCCAAGAGCTCTGAATGTTGTCAGCTTGTTAAATAATATCGTAGACATTCAATGTAGATGACCATTCTAAACTCCCATTCCCAAAGCACTGAATGTTGTCAGTTTGTTAAGTAATATCGTATACATCTAATGTAGATGACCTATATAGATTCTAAACTCCCATTCCCAGAGCACTGAATGTTGTCACCTTGCTGCCTACGTTGTTAAGTAATATCGTAGAAATTTAATGTAGATGACTTAAACAGATTCTAAACTCCCATTCAAAGCACTGAATGTTGTCAGCTTGTTAAGTAGTATCGTAGACATTTAATGTAGATGACCTATATAGATTCTAAACTCCATTCCCAGAGAACTGAATGTTGTCACCTTGTCCAGTAATATCGTAGAAATTTAATGTAGATGACCTAGATAGATTCTAAAATCTCATTCCCAGAGCACAGAATGTTGTCAGCTTGTTAAGTAATACTGTAGACATTTAATGCAGATGACCTATATAGATTCTAAACTCCCATTCACAGAGCATTGAATGTTGTCAGCTTGTTAAGTAATATAGTAGACATTTAATGCAGATGACCTATATAGATTCTACACTCCCATTCCCAAAGCACTGAAAGTAGTCATCTTGTTAAGTAATATTGCAGACATTTAATGTAGATGACCTATATAGATTCTAAACTCCCACTAAAAGAGGACTGAATGTTTTCAGCTTGTTAACAAATATCCTAGACATTTAATGTAGATGAACTATATAGATTCTAAACTCCCATTTCCAGAGCATTGAAAGTTGTCAGCTTGTTAAGTAATATCGTAGACATTTAATGCTGATGACCTATATAGATTCTAAACTCCCATTCCCAAAGCAATGAAAGTAGTCATCTTGTTAAGTAATATCGTAGACATTTCATGTAAATGACCTATATAGATTCTAAAATCCCATTCCCAGAGGACTGAATGTTTTCAGCTTGTTAACTAATATCCTAGACATTTAATGCAGATGAACTATACAGATTCTAAACTCCCATTACCAGAGGACTGAATGTTGTCAGCTTGTTAAGTAATATCGTAGACATTTAATGTAGATGACCTATATAGCTTCTAAACTCCCATTCCAAGAGCTATGGAAGTTGTCAGCTTGTTAAATAATATCGTAGATATTTAATGTAGATGACCATTCTAAACTCCCATTCCCAAAGCACTGAATGTTGTCAGTTTTTTAAGTAATATCGTATACATATAATGTAGATTACCTATATAGATTCTAAACTCCCATTCCCAGAGCACTGAATGTTGTCACCTTGCAGCCTACGTTGTTAAGTAATATCGTAGACATTTAATGCAGATGACCTATATAGATTCTAAACTCCCATTCCCAGAGCACTGAATGTTGTCAGCTTGTTAACTAATATCCTAGACATTTAATGTAGATGACCTATATAGATCCTAAACTCCCATTCCCAGAGCACTGAATGATGTCAGCTTGTTCAGTAATATCGTATACATTTAATGTAGATGACCTAGATAGATTCTAAACTCTCATTCCCAGAGCACAGAATGTAGTCAGCTTGTTAAGTAATATGGTATACATTTAATGTAGATGACCTATATAGCTTCTAAACTCCCATTCCCAGAGCACTGAATGTTGTCAGGTTGTTAAGTCATACTGTAGACATTTAATGATGTTAACCTATATAGATTCTAAACTCCCATTCCCAGTAAACTGAATGTTGTCTGCTTGCTGCCTATGTTGTTAATTAATATCGTAGCCATTAAATGTAGAGGACCTATATAGATTATAAACTCCCATACCCAGAGCACTGAATGTTGTCAGCTTGTTAAGTAATATCGCAGACATTAAATGTAGGTGACATATATAGATTCTAAACTCCCATTCCCAGAGCACTGAATGTTGTCAGGTCGTTAAGGAATATCGTAGATATTTAATGTAGATGACCTACATAGATTCTAAACTCCCATTCCCAGAGCACTAAATGTTGTCAGGTTGTTAAGTATTACTGTAGACATTTAATGTAGATGACCTATATAGATTCTAAACTCCCATTCCCAGAGCACTGAATGTTGTCAGCTTGCTGCTTATGTTCTTAAGTAATATCGTAGTCATTTAATGTAGATGACCTACATAGATTCTAAACCCCAATTCACAGAGTACTGAATGTTGTCAGGTTGTTAAGTAATACTGTAGACATTTAATGTAGATGACCTATATAGATACTAAACTCCCATTCTCAGAGCACTGAATGTTGTCAGCTTTCTGCATATGTTATGTAATATCGCAGTCATTTAATGTCGAAGACCTATATAGATTATAAACTCCAAATCCCAGAGCACTGAAAGTTGTCAGGTTGTTAAGTAATATCGTAGACATTTAATGTAGATGACCTATATAGGTTCTAAACTCCCATTCCCAGAGCATTGAATGTTGTCAGCTTGTTAAGTAATATCGTAGACATTTAATGCAGATGACCTATATAGATTCTAAACTCCCATTCCCAAAGCGCTGAATGTAGTCAACTTGTTAAGTAGACATTTAATGTAGATGACCTATATAGATTCTAAACTCCCAACCCTGAAACCTGAAATTTTCAGCATGTTAACTAATATCCTAGACATTTAATGTAGATGACCTATATAGCTCCTAAACTCCCATTCCCAGAGCACTGAATGTTGTCAGCTTGTTAAATAATATCGTAGACATTTAATGTAGATGAGCTATATAGATTCTAAACTCCCATTCCCAGAGCACTGAATGTTGTCAGGTCGTTAAGGAATTTCGTAGACATTTAATATAAATGACTTACATAGATTATAAACTCCAATTCCCAGAGCACTGAATTTTGTCAGCTTGTTCAGTAATATCGTAGACATTTAATGTACATGACCTACATAGATTCTAAACTCTCAATCCAAGCACAGAATGTTGTCAGCCTGTTAAGAAATATGGTATACATTTAATGTAGATGACCTATATAGCTTCTAATCTCGCATTCCCAGAGCACTGAATGTTTTCAGGTTGTTAAGTCATACAGTAGACATTTAATGTAGTTGACCTATATAGATTCTAAACCCCCATGACCAGAGCACAGAATGTTGTCAGCTTGTTAAGTAATATCGTAGACATTTAATGTTGGTGACCTGTATAGATTCTAAACTCCCATTTCCAGAGCACTGAATGTTGTCAGGTCGTTAAGGAATATCGTAGACATTTAATGTAGATGACCAACATAGATTCTAAACTCCCATTTCCAGAGCACTGAATGTTGTCACGTTGTTAAGTAATACTGCAGACATTGAATGTAGATGACCTATATAGATTCTAAACTCCCTTTCGCAGAGAACTGAAGGTTGTTAACTTGTTAAGTAATATCGTAGACATTTAATGTAGCTGACCTATATAGATTCTAAACTCCCTTTCCCAGAGCACTGAAAGTTGTCAGCTTGCTGCCTATGTTGTTAAGTAATATCGTATTCATTTAATGTAGATGACCTATATAGATTAAAAACTCCCATTCCCAGAGCACTGAATGTTGTCAAGTTGTTAAGTAATATCGTAGACATTTAATGCAGATTACCTATATAGATTCTAATCTCCCATTCCAAAAGCACTGAACGTAGTCATCTTGTTAAATAATATCGTAGACATTTATTGTAGATGACCTATATGGATTCTAAACTCCCATTCCCAGAGCACTGAATGTTGTCAGCTTGTTAATTAATATCCTAGACATTTAATGTAGATGAATTATATAGATTCTAAACACCCATTCCCAGAGGACTGAAAGTTGACAGCTTGTTAAGTAATGACGTAGACATGTAATGTAGATGACCTATATAGATTCTAACCTCCCATTCTCAGAGCACTGAATGTTGTCAGCTTGCTGCCTACGTTGTTAAGTAATATCGTAGACATTTAATGTAGATGACCTATATAGATTCTAAACTCCCATTCCCAGAGCACTGAATGTTGTCACATTGCTGCATATGTTGTTAAGTAATGTCGTAGACATTTAATGGAGATAACCTATATAGATTCTAAACTCTCATTCCCAGAGCACTGAATTTTGTCAGCTTGCTGCCTACGTTGTTAAGTAACATCGTAGACATTTAATGTAGATGACCTATATAGTTTCTAAACTCCCATTCCCAGAGAACTGAATGTTGTCAGGTTGTAAGTAATACTGTAGAATTTTAATGAAGTTGATCTATATAGATTCCAAACTCCCATTCCCAGAGCACTGAATGTTGTCAGCTTGCTGCCTACGTTGTTAGGTAATATAGTAGATATTTAATGTAGCTGACATATATAGATTCTAAACTCTCATTCCCAGAGCACAGTATGTTGTCAGCTTGTTAAGTAATATGGTATACATTTAATGTAGATGACCTATATAGCTTCTATACTCCCATTCCCAGAGCATTGAATGTATCAGGTTGGTAAGTCATACTGTAGACATTTAATGTAGTTGACCTATATATGTTCTAAACTCTCATTCCCAGAGCACTGAACGTTGTCAGCTTGTTAAGTAATGTCGTAGACATTTAATGTTGGTGACCGATATGGATTCTAAACTCTCATTCCCAGAGAACTGAATGTTGTCAGGTTGTTAAGTAATACTGTAGGCATTTAATGTAGATGGCCTAAATAGATTCTAAACTCCCATTCTCAGAGCACTGAATGTTGTTAGCTTGTTAAATAATATCGTAGACATTTAATGTAGATGACCTATATAGGTTCTAAACTCCCATTCCAAGAGCACTGCATGTTGTAATTTTTTAAGTAATATCGTATACATCTAATGTACATGACCTATATAGATTATAACTCCCATTCCCAAAGCTCTGAATGTAGTCTTCTTGTTAAATAATATCGTAGACATTTAATGTAGATGACCTATATAGATTCTAAACTCCCATTCCCAGTGCACTGAATATTGTCAGCTTGTTAAGTAATATCGTATACATCTAATGTAGATGGCCTATATAGATTCTAATACTTATTCCCAGAGCACTGAATGTTGTCATCTTGCTGCCTACATTGTTAAGTAATATCGTAGACATTTTATGTAGAAGACATATAGCTTCTAAACTCCCATTCCCAGAGCACTGAATTTTGTCAGCTTGTTAAATAATATCGTAGACATTTAATGTAGATGCCTTATATGGATTCTAAACTCCCATTCCCAGAGCACTGAATGTTGTTAGCTTGTTAATTAATATCGTAGACACTTAATGTACATGACCTATATAGATTCTAATCTCCCATTCCCAAAGCACTGAATGTTGTCAGCTTGTTAAGTAATGTCGTAGACTTTTAATGTAGATGACCTATATAGATTCTAAACTCCCATTCCCAGAGTACTGAATGTTGTCAGTTTGTTATTTAATATCGTAGACATTTAACGTAAATGACCTATATAGATTCTAAACTCCCATTCCCAGAGCACTGAATGTTGTCAGCTTGCTGCCTACGTTGTTAATTAATATCGTAGTCATTTAATGTAGATGACCTATATAGATTCTAAACTCCCATTCCCAGAGCACTGAATGTTGCCAGTTTGTTAAGTAATATCGTATACATCTAATGTAGATGACCTATATAGATACTAAACTCCCATTCCCAGAGCACTGGATGTTGTCAGCTTGTTAACTAATATCCTAGACATTTAATGTAGATGACCTATATAGATTCTAAACTCCGATTCCCAGAGCACTGAATGTTGTCAGCTTGTTAAGTAATATCGTAGACATTTAATGTAGATGACATATATAGATTCTAAACTTCCATTCCCAGAGCACTGAATGTTGTCAGGTCGTAAAGGAATATCGTAGACATTTAATATAGATGTCTTACATAGATTATAAACTCCCATTCCCAGAGCACTGAATTTTGTCAGCTTGTTCAGTAATATCGTAGACATTTAATGTAGATGACCTACATAGATTCTAAACTCCCATTCCCAGAGCAATGAATGTTGTCAGGTTGGTAAGTAATATCGTAGACATTAAATGTAGATGACCTATATAGATTCTAATCTCCCATTCCAAAAGCACTGAACGTAGTCATCTTGTTAAATAATATCGTAGACATATAATGTAGATGACCTATATAACTTCTAAACTCCCATTCCCAGAGCACTGAATGTTTTCAGGTTGTTAAGTCATACAGTAGACATTTAATGTAGTTGACCTTTATAAATTCTAAACCCCCGTTACCAGAGCACTGAATGTTGTCAGCTTGTTAAGTAATATCGTAGACATTTAATGTTGGTGACCTGTACAGATTCTAAACTACCATTCCCAGAGCACTGAATGTTGTCACGTTGTTAAGTAATACTGTAGACATTGAATGTAGATGACCTATATAGATTCTAAACACCCATTCCCAGAGCACTGAATGTTGTTAGCTTGTTAAGTAATATCGTAGACATTTAATGTAGATGACCTATATAGATTCTAAACTCCCATTCCCAGAGCACTGAATGTTGTATCTGTTTGTTAAGTAATATCGTATACATCTAAGGTAGATGACCTATACAGATTCTAAATTCCCATTCCCAGAGCACTGAATGTAGTTATCTCGTTAAATAATATCGTAGACATTTAAAGTAGATGACCTATATAGATTCTAAATTTCCATTCCCAGAGCACTGAATAATGTCAGTTTGTTAAGTAAAATCGTATACATCTAATGTAGATGACCTATATAGATTCTAATCTCCCATTCCCAGAGCACTGAATGTTGTCATCTTTCTGCCTACGTTGTTAAGTAATATCGTAGACATTTAATGCAGATGATGTATATAGATTCTAAACTCCCATTCCCAGAGCAATGAATGTTGTCAGGTTGTTAAGGAATATCGTAGACATTTGATGTAGATGACCTACATAGATTCTAAACTCCCATTCCCAGAGCAATGAATGTTGTCAAGTTGTTAAGGAATATCGTAGACATTTAATGTAGATGACCTATATAGATTATAGACTCCGATTCCCAGAGCACTGAATGTTGTCATCTAGCTGCCTACGTTGTTAAGTAATATCGTAGACATTTAATGTAGATGACCTATATAGATAAAAAACTCCCATTCCCAGAGCAATGAATGTTGTCAGGTTGTTAAGGAATATCGTAGACATTTAATGTAGATGACCTACATAGATTCTAAACTCCCATTCCCAGAGCAATGAATGTTGTCAGGTTGGTAAGTAATATCGTAGACATTAAATGTAGATGACCTATATAGATTCTAATCTCCCATTCCAAAAGCACTGAACGTAGTCATCTTGTTAAATAATATCGTAGACATATAATGTAGATGACCTATATGGATTCTAAACTCCCATTCCCAGAGCACTGAATGTTGTCAGCTTGTTAAATAATATCGTAGACATTTAATGTAGATGCCTTATATAGATTCTAAACTCCCATTCCCAGAGCACTGAATGTTGCCAGTTTGTTAAGTAATATCGTATACATCTAATGTAGTTGACCTATATATGTTCTAAACTCCCATTCCCAGAGCACTGAATGTTGTCATCTTGCTGCCTACATTGTTAAGTAATATCGTAGACATTTTATGTAGATGAAATATAAAGATTCTAAACACCCATTCCCAGTGGACTAAAAGTTGTCAGCTTGTTAAGTAATGTCGTAGACATTTAATGTAGATGACCTATATAGATTCTAAACTCCCATTCCCAGAGCACTGGATGTTGTCACCTTGCTGCATATGTTGTTAAGTAATATCGTAGACATTTAATGGAGATGACCTATATAGATTCTAAACTCCCATTCCCAGAGCACTGAATTTTGTCAGCTTGCTGCCTACGTTGTTAAGTAACATCGTAGACATTTAATGTAGATGACCTATATAGATTGTAAACTCCCATTCCCAGAGCACTGAATGTTGTCAGGTTGTAAGTAATACTGTATAATTTTAAAATAGTTGATCTATATAGATTCCAAACTCCCATTTCCAGAGCACTGAATGTTGTCAGCTTGCTGCCTACGTTGTTATGTAATATCGTAGACATTTAATGTAGATTACATACATAGATTCTAAACTCTCATTCCCAGAGCACAGTATGTTGTCAGCTTGTTAAGTAATATGGTATACATTTAATGTAGATGACCTATATAGCTTCTAAACTCCCATTCCCAGAGCACTCAATGTTGTCACCTTGCTGCATATGTTGTTAAGTAATATCGTAGACATTTATTGGAGATGACCTATATAGATTCTAAACTCCCATTCCCAGAGCACTGAATTTTGTCAGCTTGCTGCCTACGTTGTTAAGTAACATCGTAGACATTTAATGTAGATGACCTATATAGATTGTAAACTCCCATTCCCAGAGCACTGAATGTTGTCAGGTTGTAAGTAATACTGTATAATTTTAAAATAGTTGATCTATATAGATTCCAAACTCCCATTCCCAGAGCACTGAATGTTGTCAGCTTGCTGCCTACGTTGTTAGGTAATATCGTAGTCATTTAATGTAGATGACATACATAGATTCTAAACTCTCATTCCCAGAGCACAGTATGTTGTCAGCTTGTTAAGTAATATGGTATACATTTAATGTAGATGACCTATATAGCTTCTAAACTCCCATTCCCAGAGCACTGAATGTATCCGGTTGGTAAGTCATACTGTAGACATTTAATGTAGTTGACCTATATATGTTCTAAACTCTCATTCCCAGAGCACTGAATGTTGTCGGCTTTTTAAGTAATATCGTAGACATTTAATGTTGGTGACCGATATGGATTCTAAACTCCCATTCCCAGAGCACTGAAGGTTGTCAGGTCGTTAAAGAATATCGTAGACATTTAATGTAGATGACCTACATAGATTCTAAACTCCCATTCCCAGAGTACTGAATGTTGTCTGATTGTTAAGCAATACTGTAGACATTTAATGTAGATGACCTATATAGATTCTAAACTCCCATTCCCAGATTACTGAATGTTTTCAGCTTGTTAACTAATTTCCTAGACATTTAATGTAGATGAACTATATAGATTCTAAACTCCCATTCCCAGAGCACTGAATGTTGTCACGTTGTTAAGTAATACTGTAGACATTGAATGTAGATGACCTATATAGATTCTAAACTCCCATTCCCAAAGCACTGAATGCAGTCATCTTGTTAAATAATATCGTAGACATTTAACGTAGATGACCTATATAGATTCTAAACTCCCATTCCCTGTGCACTGAATATTGTCAGTTTGTTAAGTAATATCGTATACATCTAATGTAGATGGCCTATATAGATTCTAAACTTACATTCCCAGAGCACTGAATGTTGTCATCTTGCTGCCTACATTGTTAAGTAATATCGTAGACATTTTATGTAGATGACCTATATAGCTTCTAAACTCCCATTCCCAGAGCACTGAATGTTGTCAACTTGTTAAATAATATCGTAGACATGTAATGTAGATGCCTTATATAGATTCTAAACTCCCATTCCCAGAGCACTGAATGTTGCCAGTTTGTTAAGTAATATCGTATACATCTAATGTAGATGACCTATATAGATACTAAACTCCCATTCCCAGTGCACTGAATATTGTCAGTTTGTTAAGTAATATCGTATACATCTAATGTAGTTGACCTATATATGTTCTAAACTCCCATTCCCAGAGCACTGAATGTTGTCAGCTTGTTAAATAATATCGTAGACATTTAATGTAGATGCCTTATATAGATTCTAAACTCCCATTCCCAGAGCACTGAATGTTGTTAGCTTGTTAAATCGTAGACATTTAATGTACATGACCTATATAGATTCTAATCTCCCATTCCCAAAGCACTGAATGTTGTCAGCTTGTTAAGTAATGTCGTAGACTTTTAATGTAGATGACCTATATAGATTCTAAACTCACAACCCAGAGCACTGAATGTTGTCAGCTTGCTGCCTACGTTGTTAAGTAATATCGTAGACATTTAATGTAGATGACCTATATAGATTCTAAACTCCCATTCCCAGAGCCCTGAATGTTGTCAGTTTGTTAACTAATATCGTAGACATTTAATGCAGATGACCTATTTAGATTCTAAACTCCCATTCCCAGAGCACTGAATATTATTAGCTTGTTAAGTAATATCGTAGACATTTAATGTACATGACCTATATAGATTTTAAACTCCCATTCCCAAAGCACTGAATTTTGTCATCTTGTTAAGTAATGTCGTAGACTTTTAATGTAGATGACCTATATAGATTCTAAACTCCCATTCCCAGAGTACTGAATGTTGTCAGTTTGTTATGTAATGTCGTAGACATTTAATGTAAATGACCTATATAGATTGTAAACTCCCATTCCCAGAGCACTGAATGTTGTCAGCTTGCTGCCCACGTTGTTAAGTAATATCGTAGACATTTAATGCAGATGACCTATATAGATTCTAAACTTCCATTCCCAGAGCACTGAATTTTGTCATCTTGCTGCCTACGTTGTTAAGTAATATCGTAGACATTTAATGTAGATGACCTATATAGATTCTAAACTTCCATTCCCAGAGCACTGAATGTTGTCAGCTTGCTGCCTACGTTGTTAAGTAAAATCGTAGTCATTTAATGTAGATGATCTATATAGATTCTAAACTCCCATTCCCAGAGGACTGAATGTTGTCAGCTTGCTGCCTACTTTGTTAAATAATATCGTAGACATTTTATGTAGATGACCTATATAAATTCTAATCTCCCATTCCCAGAACACTGAATGTTAGCCATAGTTTTAGCTTTCTTTTGGGAATCCTGCAGGTGAGTGTGACTGGGAAGAGCAAGGTTGTGGTCGTCCGGTAAATGTAGTGAATTAATATGGAGTAGGATTTCTTAAGGGCCGTTTATTTTCTATCACTTCATAAAATGATCTGTTTGCCCATGTAAAAAGCAGGCAAGGAGCACACTGTCGTTTTAGCGTCCTCGTCAGTGGAGTTTTTCATTACCATCGGTAAGTGTGTGATGTGTAAACTTATTACAGCTATCCTGAGTCTTATTGTGTCTTTCAGGAATTAATTGTTTGCTAATATAGGCCAAACCTTGTTGCTGTGGGGTTACGGTACGTTCTGTTGGATTATAGAAACAGCATTTATCCATGAGCGGCCTTTTAAAATCCGCACTTGTCTTCTTCAAGATAATCTTAACAGTTAGTAGCATACATATGTTTTCTCATACAATTTGTAGCCAGTGTTTATAAAAATCACTAATTATCGTAAACGTACAAACATCTGATTCACTACTTTTAATCATACTGACTTGTGTAGAGTTGTGTTTACTAGCGACTGAGTAACTGCACCTGTCGAATATAGAACAGATAACGTTTATGAACGGTTTCATACACGTATGAAATACCTGTTCGGCGTAACGTCTGTTTCGTACAAACGATATTTAACAGACCTAAAGACAAACACATAAAAGGCATACAGAGACACAATAAATTTAAGAATCATACTTTACGCGCATATGTACGTAATTATAATCTGCTGATCAGAGTAATGTCAATGCTGAACCATTCTTCTGCTTTCTACTTCTAGCCTCAAAAATTCTGGTCCTTGATTCTTTATCATAGACACTTTAATCTTCTGGCTCCACTAAAAGATTTTATTCTATCAATCACCCAGTAGCAAATAACTCATCAAATGTCCAACAAACAGCAGTTACTATGTGTGTTCAGTGATTATATACCATTCGATATAATATTCAAAAATCTGTTTTTAAGTTTTAAAATTTATGTGAATGTAGATATAGATAACTTAACGAACTGTAAATTTTCAAATTGCGGTTACATACTGCTTTCATAGTTTTGACAGTTGTAATTTTTAAAATATGGTCGCAAATATTATTTACTTTGTTTGTTATTAGTGCAAATGTAACAAAAGTAAGTTTTATTTAACAGAAATTATACAAGCACTCTATTCACCTATAGAGGAGCCACATCCTGTTCACTTATTTTAGAATTAAATTTTAAAACATAAATATCCGTATTATTTCGCGCAGGGAATTGAAAGGATATCTGTAAAGTTGGTTAGAATATTTTGCCACTCTTGTCAAATATGCTTTTATTCACTTTTCTTCAAAATTATTCATATTTTAAATGTTTCGTACTTTAAATTTTTCACTTGTATTTTTTTACGTATTTATATTGAAAAGGAAAATTATAAATACTGACTACACACGATTAACTTGCCCAATAGAAAATGTATTAATTCCAACCCATATACGTATTGCTTTATTACCTCTTCACATTGGGGGGTGAAGGGCATCCAAATGTGAAGTCTTTAATTTTCTGTTGCAAGTTATCATTACGAAAAGTATTTAATCAAACTCTAAAATTACCGTTTAACTTTAACAATGGTGTTTCGATCACTATCAATATGTTATCGGTATCGCCTTCAGGAGTTATGTTGTTTCTGGTCAACAGTGTTGTGGTGTTAACTGGTTCTGCTAGGCGATAAAGAATATTAAATGAATATTATTTAATTTTGGTTTTAGCAACCCTTGTTTTATATTTAGTACCTGATTAGACGATCCGCTCTTCTTTAATGTATATTAGGTTTAGGAGAATGTAATGTTTGGATCCTGGTAATTTTGGCCAGCGTATTATCAAGGTTAGGTAAATATTTTCTCTAATTTGTTTCATTACGTATTTTTATTTTAATATTGGTTAAATCTTATTTCATTGGCATTTAATTGTGTATATAACGATTTGCGAGATCTTATATATTTTTGTTTTAGTTGAACGTAATTTAAATTATTGATGCATCTGGAGGTGAAGGGGAAACAAACATATTTTTAACATTTTACAATGGTTATTGTGTGATTAAATACTCTTAAATAAATTGCAAGTCGTAGTACCGACTTGATTCACGCACACATCACACAAACGAGAGAAAAATTCGTCAACATTTTCAGGCTACTAAATACAACCTATGTCTGTTATTTGTTTCCTGTACAGCATTACATACTAGCGCATGGCAGGAAAAGACTTCTTCAAAGATACAATAGCTACATTTAGCAATCTGCTACACATTACATACATAAGCTACATATGCCTATTATAGGAAACCTATGGAAAATGTTATGTTCTCAGAAGTAAACATTTGGATACAGTAACCATTAACTTGTACGAAAGAACCAAAGTTGTTTTCATTGTTCTCGCGCTGCCCTCGGGACCGATACTAATGTACAACCTAGTACGTTCTGGATTGTACCTAGCCAGATGTAGATTGTACGTTCTACATCGCCGTTATTGTAACCAAGCCAAATATTTTAACAGAATATTATTTGCCGGAAAGGAATGTAAATTGACAAAGTTGCCAAAATAGTTTGTGATGCGTACTCAAGGTCATTATTACGAAGCAGTCGCATTGCTGTCCACAGACCGTGTAAAACAAAACATTCTTCCCACAGTGTTACTACTTATTTACTTGACGTGTTTCGTCATGTACTCAATTAGTTTTGTGAAAACACGCGTCTAGTGTGTCAACAAAACGTTTTGTCACTGTCGACAGAAAGATCTTTTATGAAACATCGGAGCACTCAACTGGCGCAACTGGTGGAAACGCCAACACGTAAGCTACGGAACTCTTTTTGATTCCTTATCAGCGCTCAGTGTCTTCTTATTGGTATGAGCATTTTTATTAATGTGCTCACATGTATCTCTTAAACTAGTTATAAATATTTGAACCGAAACCCATTTGAAAACCATCCATTACTTCAGGATATGTTAGCCCAATCAATGCATTCATTTTTGTATAGTGTAAATTTTTAAAAATAAATCTAAAATATTTTTAGAGGACGCAACCGACGCGAAGGTAGTTAGTATCTGTCAAGAGTGTGATGGATAGGGGAGAGATACAACCGTCATTCGGACAATACGTGTATTCAAGAACACGACAATGTGACGTCTTGTTTAGTGGAGGCAATAATTCTAAATTGCTGTGTTAAATTAGGGTGAGGCGGGAGAAAACGGCTTCCTAACAAATAGACAAAAGGCGACGCCTTGTACATGCACTTTACCGAGAATACGAGAGGCGAACAACGTAACACCATCTGTGAAAGGTCCGAGACGACACTCTGACACAAAGGGTTTACAATGACATTACGTAAAGGTTTGTCATATGAACAATAAGGGTTTTGTTGCGAGAGAAAATAGACGATGTAACGACAACGGGGGGTTCGTATACGATTCCGGACATGAATGGAGCTAGGAGAAAGGCAGTTGTACTGTACCGAGAAGTTATCAACCAGCAGTGAGTAATAAAAACACTGAACGGATACAGCAAAACAATACTGAAATTCGTTACGCTTGAGACCAAAGGACGATAGGGTGACAGGGTATAAATCAGAGGTACATAACTCGAACTTGAGTTGAACAAAAGGATAATTGACAGGCGGAGGAATTGCTCTTTTCGAAGAAATAAGGGTGATGACACCAGAAAGTATGTTGGAGTAGGGTAGACAGCCTATCAGAGACCAAAGTTTGGCCAGGGCTGGACACAAGAACTATGTTGCCATGGAAACGATTGACGTAAACGAATCAGAAGGGAGTCGTGAACTTGAGTCAAGAATTTGGATGGAGACTTAAAAGGAATTGAGACAAGAAACCAATGAGAAAGACGTTGGAAGATGGTAGAGAGATGAGCAAGAGATGTTGGAAGGGAGGTGAGATGATAAAACTGAGTTTTTAACACGAGGAGACCCCAGTGGTATTAGAAAGTTTGCCCAGTTGTATTATAAATTTTGGCCAGTTGTATTATAAATTTTACACCAGTAGTAGTACAATTTTACCTAGAGTATTATAATTTTACGAGAGTATCATATAACTGTTAGTCAGTATCTTATAGACTTTAGTCAGTCTTACATAAACTTTGCTCAATATTATTGAGATGTGCGGTAACTAAGTACATTAGTATGTTACGAGTTCGGAATATCAGTTTTCAATCAACGATATTATAGACTCATAGTATTATTGAACTTAGACACTCGTCATTATATACGTTAGCGCGTAATAACTTTATAATATGTCAGTGTTACTACCGCAACGGAGCACGACATAGTGTGTAGTAAACGGTAAGCGCGGTGGCAATACGTTATTTAACAGTTTCAATCTACTCATAGTAAGAACTGAGGTGTTAAAATGAATGGAAACATTATCGGTTAACAAGTAATTAATGTATAAAAATCTATCCTTGGTATTACACGTATATATCTAAATCAAACGAGACCGGATGCATACCGAAGCGGAGTGCGAGAGATGCGTCGCGGAAGTGTGAGATCATTTGTGATATAGTGATAAGTGCAAAGTAATCGTACTGGAGAGTACAGGACAGAGACACCGGATGGAGAGTCTTCACAATTTGGATATCAATTAACAAGTAACGTAAATTATTTATTGTTAGCAGTTACTAATACACTGACCTGTTTCTCACAAAGAAACCACGTAGAAATGAATATAAATGATCAGATAATAGTTAAATCCTCTAAATGATCACTATAGTAGATGCAAGTCTGGAGCATGAACTCATTGAGTGTAGGGAGATGTTAAATGTAAGGTATAATTTATTACATACTTATGTTGTATACTAGAATAGTAATATTAATTAACAAATAAATTGTGTAACATTGTCTTATTTACAGGAACATGAAGATGTATTATCATAAATGTTGATTATTAATTGTTAGTAGATAATAAACAGTAACATATAGATCCAGACATGCGTATGAGTTTTATTATTACAATACCAAATAGTGATCAATAAATATGCAAGATATGAAAGAAGGTGAAATCATGATAACAGTGAACCACACTAATTCAGTTGATGTCTAATATGAATATTTGGATTAACTCATTAGTTAATTACTTCATACTTTGATTGACATCTAAACACAAGATAATATGAAAGGTATCAAAATTATATTCATGAGTATTTTATGATAGATAAAACGTATTCAATATCAATTCACACATCAATCATAAATAAATAAATGGAATAATTATCTTAACAACAAGTATTGAGTTGCATTGGCTCCCAATCGCGGGGCTTAAGAAGATTATAAATCACCACTTAAGACTAAATTAAATTGATTTATTAATTAATTACCAGCATAATTAATTCATACTTCAATGGCACACCAACCTGTGGCAAGAATTAAATTTATATCTGGATTACGATCCAATAATTAAATCAATTAACCAAATTAATTAATTAACATAAATTAATATAATTTGCATAAATAAACCCCAAAGTGCATAGGCGCCCAACGCGAAGCTTGATTAAGCTAGATCAATAAATAATTAAAGTTTATAATCAAGTTGGCTGAGAACAGGCAGTGGTGTAGGTACTTATAAGTAGATTAGAGTAAGAAATACTTAGTTAAGCTAGCTTGAATGATCACTCGAAGCCGTGCTAAAATGACAAGTAATTCAGACAGCATGAACTTTGAAATTAACAACCAATTAGGTGTCGCAGGGTCCCAGGAGGATAATACACCTAGCGATAACAATAGTGTAGAAAATGTAGAAGTAGGAAATAGGGCGGGGACACAAACATCACAACATCGCGAGATGGACTTCCAATTACTTATGGATTTCATCAGACAACAAAATGATGAAACAGGAAAACAGATAAACGAGAAGATAGAGAAGCAGAAAGACGAATTAGAACAATACAACAAACAGATAAACGAGAAGTTAGAAAAGCAGAAAGACGAACTAAAACAACAGAATGCAGAACAGTTTGGACAATTAAAAACAGAATTACAAGAACAAAACAGAAAATGGGAAGAGAAGATTAGCGAGCTACAGAAGAAGACGGAAAGTGCGATAAAAGAGATAAGAGATGACTTAAAAAGGCAGACCGAAGAAAATAAGGAGTTACGAGAAGAGGATCGTCAGGAGTGGCAAGGAGCAATTAATAACACCCAGACGACGGTAGATAAGATAAGCGATAAATTAAGTACGCACATAAAAGATACCCATAATAAAAATGAAGGACTGAGGAAAGAGATACAAAATAATCTCAGACAGCAGCAGCAGGAGCAAGGAGAGACGATTAACACATTGAAGCAGAAGATCGTGGAAGTGGACGGAAGACAGCGTTCTAACGAACAGAAGTTTGACGAGACGGATAAAGAGAAAGGCACGCGGATTGAAGAATTGAGAAGCCACCTAGCCAAAGTTAAGGAAGGTCAAGAGAGACTGCAACGGCAATTGGCGGAAGTAGAGGTAGGACCAAGTAACAGAACAAACGGAACGAACCATATTGACTTAAAGTACAACGATACGGACAGATACCCTATGGAGTTCTTGAAGGAGTTGTCAGAGCTTCAGGACTTGTATTACCCAGCTGATAACATAAAATGGATTGGACGACATATGGTAGCTGACGCGGAAATCTGGTGGAGAGTCATCAGAAACCAGATTACAAACTTTGAAGAATTTAAGGAAGCCTTCACGCAGAAATACTGGGGGCAGGAAAAACAAGATACCATAATCTAGAATTCGGCCGGTATAATTGGCGCGGCGGAATTAACCCAATTCAATACATGGAAAGAATACTGCTTGAAAGTAGACAGTTAACCCCAACCATAACGGACCGTCAATTGATAAAAAAAATAGCCCGACATTACAGTAAGGAGATCGAGATCGCGGTCGTAACGCGTGTTATCAACACGATTCCTAATTTTGAGTCGTTGATTGTTGAATATACAAGTATTAACCAACACAGTAATGAACACAGTTTTGGCGCTATGCACGAAAGGTTCAATGCACGTAGCGGTGAAGGCACAACATACCTTTCGCCACACCCACATAACAAAGGATTTGGAGCCAGACCGCAAGAGTGGTTCGACAAAAAAAGGGAAAGTGACGGAAAGCGACCGTTTACAAGGGACAATGACCGTCAACAAATAAACACGCGGGAATTTGTCAGCAATAAAGCGTCAACTTCTGCTGTAGGGAAAGTTGACAATAGTAAAGAAAAAAAAAATTAACATACCCACAAGAGGACATAGCCGGAAAAGGATTTCAAGACCGACACAATGAAATAAACATACTCCTACCCGACTTACGACGTGAATTGTTATACGATGATGAAGAAGAAACAGTACAAAGAGTGTTGAAATGTCCAGAAATAATTATCACATTTAATAAAAACATTTCGGTATCAGCATTAATTGACACTGGAAGCGCGGTTAACGGTTTATCAGAAGCATGGTTTCACCAGAACCAGAAGGACTTAATACTCTATGAGGAGTTACCAATGACGAACACATTAATTTTAAGTGCTGTAGGGAATAAATCCAGATTAATAAAGAAACAAATTATGTGTGAAATTTACATCAATGACGTTAAAATGGATTGTGTATTTTTGATCATTTCAAATTTGATAAGACCATGTATATTAGGTATAAGTTTTCTTAAGGAAGAAGGGTGTTTTATTGATGTCGCAAAAGAAGTCGTCGGATTTAAAGGTAGAGCAGAAGAGACGGAGTTTACGGTAACCATAATGCACGTGGAAGTGATGAACGAAGAAGAAGTTGAAGAAATCGAGGAGAAGATTAACGACAAGCTCGACAGTATGGTATGTGAGGATAGGGAAATATTAAGAAATCTCAACGAAATTTTAATAAAGAATAAAAGTTTGTTTCGGGGGTGTCCTGGAAGGATAGACGGCTATGAGCACGAATTTAGTGTAACAGATAACACGCCTTATTGTCAGAGAGGATGGCCTGTACCAATTGCGTACAAACAGGATGTGGATAAAGAGATTGACAGTATGTTGAGATATGGGGTCTTAGAACGATGTAACAGCCCATATATCAATCCATTAGTAACGGTAATTAAGAAGGATGGAAGACTTAGGCTGTGTTTGGATGCAAGAAGAGTGAATAGCGTCACGGTTCCGGATTACGAGGGAGCGCCTCCAATTCAAGAGATTCTTGCAAGATGTGGAGAAATGAAATACCTATCAACCATCGATTTGACAAGTAGTTTTTGGCTGGTGCCACTAAAACGAAACTGCCGAGACTTCACCGCGTTCGTGTACGAGAGAAAATGTTACCGGTTTACTGTAACACCATTTGGTTTGAGCACAAGTTCAGCAGCTCTAGCTAGGGGTTTGGATATGGTGTTAGAAGAAGAGGTAGAGAAGAACACAATTATTTACATGGACGACTGCCTATGCTATTCAAACGACGTTAAAACACACCTTATTCACCTGGAATTACTACTAAATAACTTAAGAAACGCTAACCTAACAATAAACTTAGAAAAATCACAGTTTTTCCGCCAGGAGATCGCATACCTAGGGTATCGCCTGACGACGAAGGGAATACATCCGATGGAAGAAAAGATTGCAGCAATAAAAAATTTCCCAACACCAAGAAACCAAAAACAATTAAAAGGATTCTTAGGGTTGACTAATTTTTATAACCGTTTTACCGAAAAATACGCCCAGACAACACAACCACTATTGAATTTATTGAAGAAAGGGAGTAGATTTACTTGGACACACGAGTTAGACAACTGTTTCCGAGAAGTAAAAGCTTTATTCATTGACACAGTGATTCTAAAATTTCCTAGGATTAATAAACGTTATTTTATGCAATGTGATGCAAGTAACGTCGCATACGGAGGTCAGTTATACCAACTGGACGACGAGGGAAAGATCGGCGTCATTGCTTTTACTAGCAAAACGTTCAAAGGTGTTGAGAAAAATGAATTATTGAGCATTGTCAGATGTCTTGAAAAATTTCGTATTTACATCCTTGGACAACCATTAACAATAATTACTGACAATAAAGCACTCACTTTTATGAATAAGTGCCATTTGAACAACTCACGAATAACCAGATGGATTTGAGTATACAAGAGTACAAGTTCGACATAATCCATTGCAAAGGAACGGATAACGTTGTCGCAGACATATTAAGTAGATACCCGGAAAATGTTGCAGAAGGAGAGGTGATGGACGATAATTGTGAATATCAAATTAACCATATGACAATAAAAATGAACAAGGACGTAAGCCAGATAATTAAAAATATAGGCAAGTACCAATTAGGAGATAGTAAACTAAGAATTATAATAGATAAATTAAGGAGTAATTGTGAAGAAAAGGACTTATGTAAATTTTATAAATATAGTAATGAAAAGTTATACAGAAAATGTAAAGGTAGGTGGAAACTATACATACCTACAATTATATCCGGTATCATCATTGCCGAGATACACCAAATGTATGGTCACCTTGGTACTAAAAAATGCACCAAGATGATACAAGAGCACTTTACGTTGGACAGAATGACCAAACGGATTAGTGAATACATTCGAACGTGCGATAAATGTCAACGTTGCAAAGACACGGACAACAGGAATTTATTTGGGGGCACGCGGCCCATATTGCCAACGCAAAGGGGTGACCTAGTTAGTGGAGATTTCTACGGGCCATTACCGATGTCGGCTGGCGGAGTCAGATACCTTTTTGTCTTGGTGGACAACTTCACCAAATTCGTTAAGTTATATACACTAAGAAGAGCAACGACTACAGCAACACTTCGGAGATTTCGCCAGTATTGTAATGAGTTTGGCACTCCGAAAGCGATTTTGACCGACAACAGTACGCAATTTACTTCTAAGCAGTGTGTAAGTGGGTTATACGAGCTACAAATAAAACCCAGGTATACAGCCATTCGTAATCATTGCGCAAACCTTGCTGAACGAGTCAACCGTCGGTTAGGCAATTTATTTAGAATATTTGTTAGTGATCAACACACTAAATGGTCGCGATTTGTGACAACGATGAAAGTTGCATAAACGAAACGTTTCACGAAACGATCGAAATCACGCCTTATGAAGCACATATGGGAAGGAAGCCAACACGTATTTGGGAAAATTACATTGACAAGGAAATCTCGGGAGACTGTCAAACAGATAAAAATCAAATCTTCGTGAAAATGAAGACAAAACGAGAAAAGCAGGCGAAGAAAATGAATGCGAATTATAAGACAACGAAATTTGAAGTTGGAGATCTCGTACTAATTAGAACATACTGCCAATCCGATGTTATCCAGCGACGGATCGACAAGTTTTGCGAACTATACAGCGGACCTTACAAGGTGCAGCAAATCTTACACTTATTTATGATTCAAGGAGTAGGAAGATGTATATTAATATGCACATATATTGAAATGATACGAATATAATGGTAATGTAAATCTTATTTCGATTTTTATGAAAAAGTAAAATTAGCATGTGTTTAGAACTTTGAAAATATAGGTTGATTTGTAGTAATTTAATTATTAATACGCTTTATATATTAGCAAGTAGAAATGTTTTTGACTATGTATAGTATAAATTTACTGAAATGTAGGAATGATTAATCGAATTTATGAGTTATGAAATCATTGTGGGCAGACATCAAGCATGACTTGAACGTTATTCTTATTGCTTAGAACAAAAGATATATGTAAAATGAGTTCATACCTTCCAGATAAGCAGCAATAAATTCGGAAATGAGATTAAAGTTAAGGGGGCGATAATAACGAAAGTAGGTCAGTAAAAAAAAAAGAAAGGCTCGCGTACTATACTCTCTCCAGTGGAAGATGTTCGTAAATAGACACTTGAGACAGGCCATGAACTTAGTTTCATCGGATTCCCTGACTCATCACGTTGAAACCAAATTGGGGACGCTATAGTGTAAATTTTTAAAAATATATCTAAAATATTTTTAGAGGACGCAACCGACGCGAAGGCAGTTAGTATCTGTCAAGAGTGTGATGGATAGGGGAGAGATACAACCGTCATTCGGACAATACGTGTATTCAAGAACACGACAATGTGACGTCTTGTTTAGTGGAGGCAATAATTCTAAATTGCTGTGTTAAATTAGGGTGAGGCGAGAGAAAACGGCTTCATAACAAATAGACAAAAGGCGACGCCTTGTACATGCACTTTACCGAGAATACGAGAGGCGAACAACGTAACACCATCTGTGAAAGGTCCGAGACGACACTCTGACACAAAGGGTTTACAATGACATTACGTAAAGGTTTGTCATATGAACAATAAGGGTTTTGTTGCGAGAGAAAATAGACGATGTAACGACAACGGGGGGTTCGTATACGATTCCGGACATGAATGGAACTAGGAGAAAGGCAGTTGTACTGTACCGAGAAGTTATCAACCAGCAGTGAGTAATAAAAACACTGAACGGATACAGAAAAACAATACAAAAATCGTTACGCTTGAGACCAAAGGACGATAGGGTGACAGGGTATAAATCAGAGGTACATAATTCGAACTTGAGTTGAACAAAAGGATAATTGACAGGCGGAGGAATTGCTCTTTTCGAAGAAATAAGGGTGATGACACCAGAAAGTAGGGTAGACAGCCTATCAGAGACCAAAGTTTGGCCAGGGCTGGACACAAGAACTATGATGCCATGGAAATGATTGACGTAAACGAATCAGAAGGGAGTCGTGAACTTGAGTCAAGAATTTGGGTGGAGCCTTCAAAGGAATTGAGACAAGAAACCAATGAGAAAGACGTTGGAAGATGGTAGAGAGATGAGCAAGAGTTGTTGGAAGGGAGGTGAGATGATAAAACTGAGTGTTTAACACGAGGAGACCCCAGTGGTATTATAAATTTTGCCCAGTTGTATTATAAATTTTGGCCAGTTGTATTATAAATTTTACACCAGCAGTAGTACAATTTTACCTAGAGTATTATAATTTTACGAGAGTATCATATAACTGTTAGTCAGTATCTTATAGACTTTAGTCAGTCTTACATAAACTTTGCTCAATATTATTGAGATGTGCGGTAACTAAGTACATTAGTATGTTACGAGTTCGGAATATCAGTTTTCAATCAACGATATTATAGACTCATAGTATTATTGAACTTAGACATTCGTCATTATATACGTTAGCGCGTAATAACTTTATAATATGTCAGTTTTACTACCGCAACGGAGCACGACATAGTGTATAGTAAACGGTAAGCGCGGTGGCAATACGTTAATTAACAGTTTCAATCTACTCATAGTAAGGACTGAGGTGTTAAAATGAATGGAAACATTATCGGTTAACAAGTAATTAATGTATAAACAATCTATCCTTGGTATTACACGTATATATCTAAATCAAACGAGACCGGATGCATACCGAAGCGGAGTGCGAGAGATGCGTCGCGGAAGTGTGAGATCATTTGTGATATAGTGATAAGTGCAAAGTAATCGTACTGGAGAGTACAGGACAGAGACACCGGATGGAGAGTCTTCACAATTTGAATATCAATTAACAAGTAACGTAAATTATTTGTTGTTAGCAGTTACTAATACACTGACGTGTTTCTCACAAAGAAACCACGTAGAAATGAATATAAATGATCAGATAATAGTTAAATCCTCTAAATGATCACTATAGTAGATGCAAGTCTGGAGCATGAACTCATTGAGTGTAGGGAGATGTTAAATGTAAGGTATAATTTATTACATACTTATGTTGTATACTAGAATAGTAATATTAATTAACAAATAAATTGTGTAACATTGTCTTATTTACAGGAACATGAAGATGTATTATCATAAATGTTGATTATTAATTGTTAGTAGATAATAAACAGTAACATATAGATCCAGACATGCGTATGAGTTTTATTATTACAATACCAAATAGTGATCAATAAATATGCAAGATATGAAAGAAGGTGAAATCATGATAACAGTGAACCACACTAATTCAGTTGATGTCTAATATGAATATTTGGATTAACTCATTAGTTAATTACTTCATACTTTGATTGACATCTAAACACAAGATAATATGAAAGGTATCAAAATTATATTCATGAGTATTTTATGATAGATAAAACGTATTCAATATCAATTCACACATCAATCATAAATAAATAAATGGAATAATTATCTTAACAACAAGTACTGAGTTGCATTGGCTCCCAATCGCGGGGCTTAAGAAGATTATAAATCACCACTTAAGACTAAATTAAATTGATTTATTAATTAATTACCAACATAATTAATTCATACTGCAATGGCACACCAACCTGTGGCAAGAATTAAATTTATATTTGGATTACGATCCAATAATTAAATCAATTAACCATTTTAATTAACTAACATAAATTAATATAATTTGCATATATTAATAACCAGATTGCATGTGGTTGGCACACACGGGACGAATTTAGTGACTGTACTTTAAATCTGAAGCCTTTAGTAATCTCTTATAGGCCTATATGTTTTGACTATTTGTGGAGGGTGTTCTTTCTGTATCAGCTTTGGGATGGGAGAAAATCTGCAGACACATGTAAGCTTTGTCTTCTTCTGCTATCTATTATTTAAAAAGACGTTTCTCATTGTCGAGGATGGGTACTATCTTCAAGTGCTGAGACTTTGGCGTCAAACAAGGTATTACAGGAAATGACACTTGGTTTTTATTCTTTTTTCGAATATTTAGAAATTATATTATTTATTATTACCTCTTTAGCTACCCTTTTTAAGTACAACGCTTTATCTAAAGTTCTTTAATTAATTGTTAAACGAGAGTCAGGATGTTTTCCCCAATATTTTCAATCAGTTCTTTCATCGTTGAAAGAACTTCTACTACTTCTTCTTCAAATATTTACAGTTCAGCGTTCACAAGAATTAGGATATATAAATATCACGTTGTACACAAGTAGGCTTTATGACATTGTAAACGTAAAAATATATTTATGTATCAAAATGAGATATCTAAATTACCAGTAAGCTGTTAATATATTTAAAAACCGATAAGCTGTTAACGTATGTCAACAAATTCAATTCAGGAACATGGAGGGAGCAGTGCTAAGAATGATTATTGACAGGAAAACCATTAAATGGAAACGCAATCGAACTAAAGTAGACGATATCAGTTACAGAATTGACAAAATCACATGCTGGTGGCAGAATATTAGGCTAGGTGGATTGGAGGACAAGAGATCACGACAGCGGTCCATTGCAATGTAGAGGGATGGGTTGATTAAGGTCACCCCTGCCCCTGGGTAAGATTTCCATTAGAGAGAAAACACCGGAGAATGACTGGAAACGTATTATTTCAGCAGTGTGTAAATAACGATTTATTTATTTAAATAAAGGTACACAAACATATATGTACACGTATTGCATACATGCGTAGGTACATATAGGCGTACATTCTGCTGCCATAACTACTTGCATCCAAACAAGTCCATCGATCCAAACCACTTCTAATCCACTGTCTTGAAACTATAATGTAATGCTTCTGCCTTTCTGCAAGTAAAAGGCTACATTGCCGTCGTTTGTGCGTCCAAATCCCCGTTTTCTAGATATTTTCAAACACTTTCCATGCCTTTTAGTTGTCTGTACCTGATGAAGTGTTCGTGACTCTATCCTTCCTGTCTAGTACACAGCATCTACGTACGCCACTAACTCATTTCATTGGATTCGTCTCTTTTTTTTTTTTTTAAATCGATCTTTTCGATAGTTACATGGTAACATTTTCTATGATTATCTAGTTCTCTTATACACCTTGTAGATGTCTAATATTTGTAATCCAGAGTATACAAACTGAATTTACACTAAACATTTGATATGACACTAACTGCACACTAAATCACTTAATAACACACTAACATACGGGAATCTCGTGACGATTGAAATATAAAACAAGCATTCCATTTTTTACTTCCATGTTCCTTAAGGAAATGGAAGTATGGTGATGGCAAAAAAAATCGTGTTCGAGATTATTGCAGATTCTGATTGTACTACACTCAAAACATGAAAAAAAGTCATTTTTCGAAAAGTGTCTGTGTGTGTGTCTGTCTATAGATTTTTTTTTGGCAAACGATAACAGCCGCAAATTCAAACAGAATCAAATAATTTTTTGCATACAGCCCTGATTTATAGAGTACTCGCGACGAATTGTTTTTGGTGAAGATCGGTTGAGGGAAAGGGGTAGTTTACCTGCAACGGTTTTTTTTTATCAAGGGTAATTTTGTTTGTTTGGCAAACGATAACAGCCGCAAATTCAAACAGAATCAAATAATATTTCGCATACAGCCCTGAATTATAGAGCTCTCAAGATCTGTTGATTTTGGTAAAGATCGGTTAAGGGAAAGGGGTAGTTTACATGCAACTTTTATGTTTTAACAAGGGTATTTTCTATGGCAAACGATAACAGCCGCAAATTCAAACATAATCAAATAATGTTTTGCATACTGCCCTGAATTGTAGAGTTCTCAAGACCTTTTGGTTTTGGTGAAGATCGATTAAGGGAAAGAGGTAGTTTACCTGCAACGTTTTATGTTTTAAAAGGGTATTTTCTATGGCAAACGATAAGAGCCGCAAATTCAAACAGAATCAAATACGTTTTTGCATACAGCCCTGTTTTGTTGAGTACTAAAGACCTATTGTTTTTGGTGAAGATCGGTTAAGGGAAAGGGGTATTTTACCAGACACGTTTTTTGTTTTATCAAGGGTATTTTATATGGCAAATGATAACAGCCGCAAATTCAAACAGAATCATATAATATTTTGCATACAGCCTGAAATGTAAAGTTCTCAAGACCTGTTGGTTTTGGTGAAGATCGGTTAAGGGAATAGGGTTGTTTACCAGCAACATTTTATGTTTTATCTAGGGTAATTTTTTTTGACGAACGATAACTGCCGTACATTAAAACAGAATCAACTACTTTTCTGCATACCTTTTTGAATTA
Organism: Magicicada septendecula; assembly: GCA_034769895.1. Taxonomy (NCBI): domain Eukaryota; kingdom Metazoa; phylum Arthropoda; class Insecta; order Hemiptera; family Cicadidae; genus Magicicada; species Magicicada septendecula. The sequence continues at coordinate 302,787,048 of CM068368.1, forward strand.
TACAGAACTCAAGGTCTGTTGATTTTGTTGAAGATCGGTTAAGGGAAAGGGGTAGTTTACCTGCAACGTTTTATGTTTTAACAAGGGTATGTTTTCTATGACGAACGATAACTGCCGTAAATTCAAAGAGAATCAACTAATGTTTTGCATACAGCCCTAAATTGTAGAGTTCTCAAGACCTATTGTTTTTGGTGAAGATCGGTTAATGGAATAGGGTAGTTTACCAGCAACGTTTTATGTTTTATCAAGGGTGTTTTCTATGGCAAACGATAACAGCCGCAAATTCAAACAGAATCAAATAATTGTTTGCATACAGGCCTGAATTGTAGAGTACCTAAGACCTGTCGTTTTTGGTGAAGATCGGTTAAGGGAAAGGGGTAGTTTACCTGCAACGGTTTTTTATCTAGACAGTGCCCTGTATTGTAGAGTTCTCAATACGTATTGGTGTTGGTGAAGATCGGTTAAGGGAAAGGGGTAGTTTACCAGCAACATTTTATGTTTTAACAAGGGTAATTTTTGAACTGAAGAGAACTCAAGGTCTGTTGATTTTGTTGAAGATCGGTTAAGGGAAAGGGGTAGTTTATCAGCAACGTTTTATGTTTTAAAAACGGTAATTTTTTTATGACGAACGATAACTGCCGAAAATTCAATGAGATTCAAATAATTTTTTGCACCCCCTGAGTTGCAGAGAGCTCAAGGTCTATTGATTTTGGTGAAGATCGGTTAAGGGAAAGGGGTAGTTTACCTGCAACATTTTATGTTGTAACAAGAGAAAGTTTCCATGACGAACGATAACTGCCGCACATTCAAACAGAATCAAATATTTTTTTGCATGCTTCCCTGAATTGTAGAGGACGGAAGGTCTGTTGATTTTGGAGAAGATCGGTTAAGAGAAAGGGGTAGTTTACCTGAAACATTTTATGATTTAACAAGAGTAAAGTACTTAATTTTTATAAATAAAGTATCCTGATAAGAAGCTCATAGTAATCCACTGTAGAAACGTAGATGAAATATCTATAAATGAAGAAGTTAGGTGAACGGGGTGGGGGTAATTTTCTATTATTAAAAATTATAGTTGAAGGTGGAGGGGAGAATTTTTTATATGTGTACTACGTTATCGGCAACAAAGAAGTAGTTTTTTGTTAAAATTGCTTCCCGGGCTCTTTAGCCGTAGTCCAATGTTTTCTGCAAAACCAGACTTTTCGGCAGTGCCATCGACTGTCATCTCGGTGAAAATCGAGTGCGAAAACGTGAGGTGGTGGTGGTATACGTTAGTGAGCATAGTACTGTGGTTAATGCTGAAGCAATAAGTAGAAAGACGTAGTTTCTATGGAAATATTTCATTTAGAATATGATTTTAAATATAAATCTTAGAACATGGAAGTCATGTATGGTTCTCCATACCGATATTTATTAGATGCTTTCATTGCCTATTTTAATCAATATTTCGTACACTACGTTAGCATTCCCCCAGAAATAAATTCATAACGAGAATTTGACTTTATGAAGTGATGAAGCGTAAACATTTGAAAGACAGGGTTTTTAAATATAGGTTTAAGGGCTAAGGTTTAAGATTAAGGTATCTTGGCGCCCTAGGCTAATTATATTTTAACGCCCCCCTCACCATCCATAGGCTACTCTTACATTTATTTCCAAGGGGCTGAATGAAGCTTTAAACACCCTACAATATTTATCTTAGTTAGGAATATTTCAAATATCTTACTGTTTTTGGAAATAGTCTCAAGAATTGAAAACTGAGGCTATTTTTCAGTGATTGTTTTAGAGTTACACCTTCAACCATTTTGTAGTTTCCATGGCTTTTATAAGGACAAAATTAACTACGTAGTTACAGAATTATAACAGTTTTATTAAGGGTACATTTAACATTATTTACACAAAGAAATCAATCGGTTAAATATCTTGTGGATTTGTTAAGACTCATGTAAAGTTCAAGCTAGATTCTTTTTTCTCACTATAGATTGAGGAAACGTTTTAATCACCTCACTGAAATCAAGTCCTTGCAGAAAGTCACTTTCAATGAACAAGAGGGTGTTTATCCTGGCGCAAATTTGAGCGTAAATAATTCTTCACTCTTTTCAAAGTTGAAAAAGATCGTTCGCCACTGCAGTTAGTGATGGGCGTAGTAAGAAAAATGGGCAAAGCTATCTCACCTGGATGGAATAGATAACGTGGTCGGCAATTCAACGAAAGTCTGGCGGCGGCATAGTTCTATGAGCGCCGGCCGCCGATGACTCACAACCGGAGAAACAGTTTGGAAAGCATTTCTATTATTTATCTACAGTTTTACCATAATTTCTCGCAAACAGGCGCCTGTGTTCAAAATGAACTCAAATTTTTATCCTTGTAATTTATTACCAGTTTTACTTTTAGGTGTAAAATTTTTTTTTTTAGCGAAAATTTTGCGCCCCCCAAAGTGCCGCGCCCTAGGCAACAGCCTAGTCAGCCTAATGGTTAATCCGCCCCTGGACATACGTACAAGGAATCTGTGTATCTCAATTCTTCTTTTTCCTACCAAGTATTTACTGCACAATTTTTCTGTTACTTTGTAAGGGATTTTATAGCTCTTAAATTCAGTCTAAAAAGTAATGACAATGTCTGTCAGACAATGAGGAACACAACCTTTTACGATGTGGTTGAATCCATAAGGTTTTTATAGCTAGTTATCCTTACTCCTGCGACAAAACAAGTTTTTACGATGTCAAGTGTTGATTGACTACGGGTTCCACATTGGAAGGCAATAGTAAGGATTAAATAACCGTGCTCTAAGTTTTCTTAATTAAAAAGGGAATTAAAGAGTCGTAGAGATTGTGGCTAGAGCGGCCGTGGACTAGAAAAATTTGAAACGCTCCATGACGATAATTTTGTAAACGTTTAATGAAAGAACTTTGTAAAACTTTACTGCTACTTTCGTCCAGTCAGGAATATCGCAGAATTTCTTTTCGAGTGGTGGGGTTCAACAATGTACAACATTACATTAGAGTAGTAGCCAATTATTAGCTGAAAATAATTATAATTATTAACAATTTGTCAGTAGAACGCAACTTTATTATTAGAGGAACGATGTATACCGAATGCTAAGAAAAGACAAGACCGTTAAGTTTACTGTATTCTAATAACTTTAAATCATTGCCCAATGTTTTGTTTGGCCGTTTAGTATTGTACAGATCGGGGTCCTTTTTCTTGAAGACAAACTAAAAAGATATTTAAAAGACTGTAGAAAAGAATTAATGAAAGAATCTCTCATCTAGATGATACGAATTGGACATTTTGTAAAAAAATGTTTACCTACTGAAGACGATATTTGAATGCGTGATTAATGAAAACAGATGCCAAAATAGAAGACAGGTAATGAAGGAGTTAGCTGAATGCCGAGAAGCTTTATTGGTACCTGTCCACGAAGGGAGGGAGAGAAAGAGAGAGACATGGAGAGAGAGTTATCATTTACCGTGTGCTTGAAACTGCCTTAATGTTGACATATTCTACGTACGTAGATGGGACTATATCTTCCTAATGTAGATATATCATGCAATATGTATGTAAAACGTGTGTAGTAAACCTCTGTAAGTAAATAATTTACTAAAATGTATTCATTTTTTATGATTATTCGTGCTCACATAAATTTATCCATATATGCACACATACGTTTATAATAGTCTTATCTTTTTACAGTAAAAAATATAATAATAGCCTATAAAAGGCAAACGACAGAATTATTACGCAACATAATACAGTTATGTTCATCATATATGTTAACAAATGTTAACTAAAACAGGTCAAACACTCATTCCCGCGCGGAGGTGCCAGCATATATCTCCCCATTTCTCCTTTTTATTATTCAATCTTTAAAAGAGATATTATACACATTATTATAGCTTTGCAATAATATTAAAGGCTTATTAATTTGAAACTGTTTCAGTATTTTTAGTTTTGTAATTCTTGTTTATATTGTATAAATAATCGACTTTTTATGTATGTTTTCATATAAATGCATGCAGACGTACTCACAAATATGAATACATATCTGTATACTACTTTTGTATTAAATAAAATTTAAGAACGTCTTATTATTGATTTTATTATTTATTAATCTGAAATAAAATTGGTTTCTCTGTATTTACGATAGTTTACTACGTTGACTGGGGCAGAAGCAGGTTGCTGTTACCCTTAGAAGGCCGAGGCTTCTCTCGCGCCAGGATTAAGTGGATTGCTATATGTAAATGTAAAATAATGTATACCGAATACACAAATGTAATTTAATATATAAATTGTCTCATGTTTATGTTTACATAATTCATGTCTATACTGACTCTAATACATTTTCTATTTCACTACTACACGTTAATATCGTTACTGTAAATTGCCGTTTTATCACATTCGTAGTAGGCCTACTTACCCTAACCTTTTCTATAAATAGATGCACACACTGGCCGCGCGCAGACGCAATAGTTACACAGTTTTAGACCAATGCTTTAAAAGAATTAACACTTTACTTGTAGGGCTTCTAGCTCTAATCGAATTTTATGGTTTTGACGTAAGTATTGTTTCGTGGATGATTTATTGGCAATGACGTAATAGGTTCGCAGCTGACGTCATTGTACCGCCAAACATCGTGAAAGAGGTTGCGAATTATCTGCCAGGACATATCATTGATAAGTCAAAACGGACATAGCATTTAAGAAAATTAAACAAAACGTCGGAGAGATGAAGAGAAATTGTGGCAATGCCAGAAGTGTAGGTGATTAAGTATTGTTGCAGATGGAAAGAAGAGCAAACATAGATAGTGGCAGGAATACATAGAAGGACTGTACTCAGGATACAGCCTCTCAGAACGTGTGTTGGGGAGGAGGTGGATATAGATATAAAGAATAAAGGTGAATCGATCTTAGGTCAGAGGTTCAGAGAACTTTAAAATGCCTTCAACACAACAAGGCTGTAGGCATATATGAAATGCCAGTTGAGAAGTACAATAGGTATTCCAACTGATGTATAATTAAAACTGAAGCGATTTTAAAAAAATTAGTTTGAAATATAAGGATAGAAGAATGATTTATAATCTGTATAAGTATCAAGAAGCACTTGCAAAGAACAAGGAAGGTATAGAAAAAGTAGACTATTAAATCGTATGGAAAAATATTTAAGAGGTATATATTTTAAAAATCAGCAAAAGCAAAAGAATCAAGAAAAGCTCTAGAAACGAATACAGGTATTCTGTAAATATTAAAATTGGAAAGAGTAACATGGATGAATATAATTGGGAAGCAGTATCAGAGGGAATGGATCGACATCATAGCATAAGCCATAAGGCTTTTAGTTCTGTCAAATAATGCATAAGGCATTAGTAGGAAATTATTAAAGTTACGTGTTTCGAGGATCGCGTTTCATGGCTGCGAAACCTGAGCAATAGGGAAAGCTGAAAAACGAACATAGAAGGATTTGAAATGTGATGTTGTAGGAACGGTTGATAAAGTGACAAATGACCGGATTCTGGACATAACGGGAGGAAGGAGAAGTTTCTGGAGGCTTGAGTCGTTGGAAGGGCAGTGCTTCAGACACCCTGGATAAAAGACTTTGTTGATGGACGTACAGTGATTGTGGAGAAAGGAGAGACTGGAGTACGTGAAGCAAAATATCGAGGATATGGGATATTGTAGGTATTCGGCTAGCTCAGATGAAGATACTGGCTCAGTAGAAGACAAGCTGGAGGGTCTGATGAAACCAGTCATTTGACTGATGAAACATATACACGCCTAAGTGTGTGGTGTGTGGTGTGTGTGTGTGTGTGTGTGTGTGTGTGTGTGTGTGTGTGTGTGTGTCTAGTGTAGGCAATATATGATAGGATAAAGGAAATGGCAAAACATTTCCTTTTCTTACTCCTCGTCTAGAGAAAAAATTTAGATAAAACTTTAAAGTGAGGAATTTTGGAATGAGAGATAAATTAAACGAAGTAAAGATTTTTCTGTAAACAGACTAATAGATGGCTGGAAACTAAACGAAAGCAATCAAAATTAGTGGAGGAAATTATAGATTGACGCCTTTAGTGCAATTATGCTAATTTATGTAAATTATTAAATTATTCAATTAAGTTGAATATTTATCAAATCAATATAATTACGCAAATATATTATTCTGACAATTTACTGGGTGGTTGAGTGTATTCACTGTTAATTAGCATAATTATTGAGACTCTTAATTATCGTTGTAAGCAATGAGACAGAATTTATTGAAACATGACAAATTAATTATTTGAGGTTGATTGCAATAATGAACGCAAGATATACACAACGCAATAAATACTTATTTATTACACATTATTGAATAAATAAATTCTTGATATACAGATGAAATTATGTCCTGTAAATACGTTCAAACAAAACGCGTAATAACATAAATCATAATACTCATTTCGTTGTTCCCTGAAAACAAGACATACAATGCTATAAAATATAACACACAATAATATAAATATGCACAAACAATAAACAACCAAATATACTTCATTCTAAGCTAAATGCGTTCATTAATGCCCTCAGATGAGTGACTTTACTATTTTACATTATTATATGTTTACGATTTATATAGATTTTCTCGGGGTGTAGCTCTTTGAAAAGAGACAGTGCAGTAGTAAGTATTAACTAGTATTAAGAACATAAGGACTTAACTTGGAAAAGCATATCCACAATTCCATCGGTGTGGTATCCTATCCGTTGATGGTTCCATGTACGTGGTTACTGCTGTTGATGGATGCGCACTGACACTTTAACTCGTGATAATCCCCACTCGCTTTCTGTGTAGTGTGATGTCGGAGTTACCCGCTTGGAATAAGTGTCTTTACAGTTTTATGTAGTAAAGATGCAATCATTATTATTGGTGTAGTTTGATTACGTGTTTACTGTAAGCGTGATTCAGGTAGCTAGATGCTTTTGTCTACCTTGGACGTGATGCGCGTTATGTGTGCACTAGTGTTCATGAGTGTTAATCCACTTAGTTCATGGGCTCAAAATTAGAATGATTATGATTGGATAATGTTTCATAATGTCTGAAATTGTCGCACAATGTTCTACTGTCGAAGTGTTAATTCACTCGTAATGCTTAATATGCATGCCGAACGTATTCTAAAGTTTCTCGTATACACTTGACATTTTAACGATGTTTATGTACATTCGCACTGCGTGTTGCTGCGGTAAGTTCGGTAACTTGGATGATCTATCGACTAAGACCGAGACTTGGTTATAACTGCGTCACTGACTGACTAACTGATTTAAAATTTGAGTAAGTCGGAATAAGAACTGAGTAAAAACTACCGAGTACAACTATTACTACCACTACTACAACTATTACTCTTACAACTCTTTGCTCCGCGTCCTTGTAAACCGTTTTTATCAAGCACCCTCTACCAGAATGCAATTTTCTCACGTCCACGCCTATGGCCGTCGTTGATAGGTTCAGGAATTCCTTCCACCTTGCAGATCTACGGTCATCGGTTTCCTGATTCGTCGTCCAAGTCGTCACTACTCTATCCACCAGTTCCTTTGGAAGATGCCAAATCCTGGTTGGTCGTTGGACATCCCCCGAAGTACCCCAGCGACGAACGTTGCGTTGTTTCTCGGAAAGTGGAGCAATTGCCTGCCTGTCCATCAATCCTTTGTTTCCTTGTTGTCAAGGCTCTCTGTTATTGCCTTTGTTAACAATCTGCAGTGTTTGGTCTATTGTTCGGTTAACCTTCGTTTTTTTTCGTCAATTACCAACTCTTCGCTGGACGTCATCCCTGGATTGGTCCCACGATTTCTAGTTGTAAATCTGACTTGTCATCCTGGTTTGTTTTCATGCTGGGCCGAGTACGTATCTCGTATTCATTGAATATCCGTCCCATTGTCTACATATTCGTCAAAACCCCTCTGCAACTTAACCCCACAGCATGTGTTCCTTCTAACTTCTGCGTAGCCGGGCTACCGGGTTCTGTCTTTTGTCTGGTTTGTTTTGGTGTTGTAAATCTGAGCTGAGTTCGTTCTGTCAACGATGTTCCCAATTTCTATTGTTACGTGTAGTCGGACGTTTCCTCATTGTTTCTTCACTGGCGTCGGGTCTGACGAGTGTCTAATTGTTCTTATTTACGACTCTGGCCTGGGTTGTTAACTCGAGTGTGTGTGAGCGTACCTCTTGATCACAAAATTATAAATTTTTAAAATTTTAGACGACTATACGCCACAAGAATGTCGGAGAGGTACGCCTGTTGTCCGTTTTCGTAAACCAAGACATTTCTGTTTTTATAAATATTGTAAAGGATATTTGTGTACCTCCACTTCACCAGTGTATATCTCTTACATGTAAAAATATATTCCGGTACATAATATGTAATATGGGGGTGTTTAACTTACCCCCTTTCCACGTCGTTTGGGGTCGCTCTTGTGACGTAACTGTGAGCAATAGCAGTCAAGATATAGTTTCCTACGTTTGTTAAGTAAAGTATAGAAAGCTATCAACATTTGTTAGCGTTACTTGGTGACCTTAAAGATTTGGTTAAGATATGACTCTCTGAAGTGTTCTACAACTAAAGCTTAATTTAGCGATTAGCGACTTCTACAACTATGTTTGATTGGACCGATGTCTGTCATAGGCATATCAGATATAGCTGACTGGTTACTGTCGAAATGTTCTAATTCACCTAATGAACCCTAAAGAGCCACCACAAGTAACCCAGTCAAATTTCTATACAGATTGAATGTTACTGGAATGGCGGTAATATCACACTACTGTGATCAACTCACACGGGAGTCACAACGAGACTCGTGTCCAAGTTACATTGTGCTAACAACTGATTACAAGACGCCATTGTGTAAGTGGTGTCCACTTTTTTTCTACGAAATATGATCCCCCCCCTCGTCAGTCAGCTACACTGGCACTCGAAGGTTTACGGCTAGATCGATTTATCTGAAAGAATCTGAAAGAAACTGAAACAAACACATTTTGGGGATGATGACTGTTTATTGTAATTGATCGGCATAGATTGATGCTTCACGTATCCACTTCCGTTTGTGACACGTCTGTTCATCTTGTAAATGATTTTGCACTTAAAATGTACACAGTTTTTTATCGTGATAAACCAGAATTTCATAATTTAATTTTAAAGCGACACCAGCAATGTTTACTTACTCTGAACCCGAGGTAACCATCACTTTGTCTCTTTGCGTGACGAATTTCACTTGTTTACTTGACGTCGCTGGTTAACAAAGAAGTAAAACCAAAAATTATATATTATTATAATGACGGAGGGCTGCATTATAGTAAAAGTATATTCGGCCGCTTTGGCTGTGTTCATTGCATTTCCAACAAACTTAAATGACTCACAAACAAAATGTTTATATTAGATAATTTTTTATTATCAGAAAAATTACGAAAATACCGTTTACTCTTTTTGCTCAGGGATACAAAGTAATAATAATTGTAGAACGATCGTACAATAAACGTTAAAAATCCCAAACAATCGGATTTGTGTTGATGTTTCCTTTAGTCTGACAGCCAGCTGGATTTTTACAACATTTTTTCAAATTTTTGATCCCACTTTTGGGCCCTGGGGTCAACAAATTTTGAAATTTCCAAAACTGTAAACTATACTCAGGTTCTGGTTAAAATTCTCTTTAATTTGATATCCGGCAAAGAACTTGCAATTTTATCAAAAACTTGTATGTTTGGAAAATTTTGAAATTTCCAAAACTTAAGAATAAATTCAGAATTGGTTAAAATTCCTTTTAATTTGATACGCCACATCAATTTTCGCGATTTTATTGAAACTTTCATCCACTTTTTGACCCTCGGAGTACCAAACTATCAAAACAGTAAGTTCATATTTCGATTAAAATTTCCTTTTACCTGATATCACACATAGACGTTTGCGATTTTTTTTTTAATTTTGACACCTTCACATTTTTACCTCCAAGGGGATCAGTCTTAACAAAAACAATAGGGTCCGATAGGGTAACGTTACCCACAGACCACAAGGAAAACATGTTTGGAATTAATTGAACTTTGATTATTTCGCTGATACTTTCTGATAAACTTGCATTTTCAGTTTAGTTGCAGGTGGTGACTTTTAAAACACATTATTTATAATTATTAACAAAACATGTTATTGGCCTTATATTATCGTCAAAAGAGTTCAAATTATCTAATTATTTTATGTACCCATTTAAAAATATTTATAGTCCGGTATTCGTTGGAAGATGACTAAATTGTAATTTAACCAATCAGCTATGGCTGTCGAAGCATCATGAGATCTGTCAGGAAATTAACGACTTATCACTTTCTTAACATGAGATACAAAAATACTATATTAGTTGAGACATTTTATTAAACTGAAGAATATATTAAATGGCAAAAAATAAACTGGAAATATGGAAGTACCAAAACAATTATATAAACCTAGAAGAAACAATTATATAGAACCTTAGGAGAATTATAAAAACTATCATATCTAAAGAAAACAGAATTTACACAACGTGTAAGCAAAAGCTCTTGTTAATTTAAGAAAACAAAGATTTTAATTTAATTTAAAGATTTTCAAGTGAAATACAACGTTATTATTAATGTTCCACACATATAGTACTGACACAACGATTCGTTTTACAATCGCTGCCTTCACATTCACTATGGCGTTTCAACTATTACTCGGCTAAAGAATTTGATGTTAAATCCAGCGGTTTTTGAAGCCTTTTTTCAGAATAAATCAATCTAATTTAAGACGTACATAAAAACAAATAAATTTTATGGCAATATTACGAAGGTAGTTACAGTACTTTTTGTAATTTAAAGAATGAGTAATTTCATTACAAGAGAAATAAGAAGTTTATTGTATGGAAAACCTATCTGTTCCATCGCCTAGTAATTATGAGTTACTAGATGGAATTCTCGTTAAGTGTGAAGGCAATTTATATCACAGACACACGGGACCTTCAGACGTTTAGTTCCAGACGGTTAAAAACAGAAGTAGTTACCTATCAAATATATACTACTTGCAAGGTAACAATTTGGTAGGTATATAGTAGGTAACAATATGCGTAGTGTCTATATACTACGCATAATAATTTTCTCTGTAGCTTTTAATCTTTACAATCAAGAGGAACGGAGTAACATTCAGAATTATTTCGGAGACAGATTTTAGTACGATCCGTGCCTGTTTCTCGAGTCACAGTTGAAACATGAATACTGAATTATTCCACTTTTCAAATACCGACATTATGTTCATATGTACATACTTTATTACACAAGTATGTGGGATCTATGGACAGGATGTCGGCTCCGAACATGGGAGCTGAGAGGTGTTAATTGGCAGGGTTATCATTCGCTGGTTTCCAATCGCCTTGACAGAAAATTGTGGTCGTCTAAATAGCTCATTATATTTTTAAACACACAATATAACCTTCCAGCACACTAACTACTGAGCCATAATAACTCGTGTATATATACTCTGTACACTCCATATACGGAATTAATAATTTTTAGTCAATTTGTAATTCTTGCACATTGTTTCACCACTCATAATATGAAAAACGAAAGGGTATGAAAACATGCCGTGAGGTAGCCAATGCGATGTTATCAAACACAGGTCAACTGCGTTAATCACGAAACACACGTAACTTTACGCACATATAATCCGTGTAAGGTCAACTGAGTAAAATCTGGAAAATAATTTTCTACGTTATTAAGTCAAAATATACTTTATCGCATTCGTGACTTAAAACTGTAGATGTTGTCGGTTCCGATGGAGTAAAACATAATAATCGATTCGGTTTCTTGGTTTCTTCACCCAAGGCGTGTTTGCGTAATTCGAGTCGACCTTGTGACAGTGCGTGCGATCACACACACTCACACAGGTGCGCGAGATCTAATTTGTTACCGTAGCTTGTGAACTGAAGGTCGGCAAACGATGCCAAAACTCGGTAACCCCCCTGTGTCAGGACGTGCTCTACTCTATAGGTTTTCAATTTTTAATACATCAACTGACTGTTCCGTGTGGCCAGCAGTTCCGACCGTACTATATCAGAACGGAGTGCCGTTAACTTAATAGCTGTCTCAGTCAGGCAGATTGTCAGCGCATACTTGGCAAGTATCTATACATATTAACATCCAATTGGGACAATATCCGTAGAGACCATATCACATTCCGCCCATTATTATGTTCTAACTTTATGAAGATTCACGCCTCAGTTAATGGGATCAGATTTCCTCATTGACATTACCTGTATACAACTATGTGTAGTACTTACTAAAGGTGGACCTTAAAAGAGAATACCCAACTTTATAAAACAAAGCCTTCCAAGATGGGCCTACGTGAGCATCGTAATTTAAAACATTTAAAGTAACTAGCGATATAGTATTAAAGAAACTGAACAAATTAGCAAAAATCACACGGATCGTTCAGGAAAGAAATACTTAATTAGGAATTTGGTGTAAATTATGATATAAGAAAAATCAAGAAAAAAAGAACGGATCAAAAAAATTAAATCTTAGATGAGGGATGTTAATCAATAAAATAAAAACATCCTAACTTTATAAATGTTTACGCGACTATAACGGCAACACGAGAAGGGGGTAGTAGTGACCAACAATAAATCCAAAGTTGTACAGTACATTATTTTTGTATAAAGAAAATAGTTTCTTGTGCTTGAGTTTTGTTTCCTAGATGTTTCAAAGATTGTTGAAAGCTTCCAATTTACTAAGCTTTGTTTACGCTCGCTAACAGCGTATATTGGGAATAAACACTATACAGACTCGATCATACGATAGTGTGTGACGGCCTTACAATAGTAACGCTCAAAACGACACGAACAGTTCAGTTTGTAGCAAAGTTTGGGAAAGTGGCTTTTGCTTAACAAAGAAAGTGCGGATCAGGCGAAGGTGTACTAGTTGAATGTGATGTGAAGGGGTTTATTTGAATCAGTTAATTAATAATAACTGGTTCAAACTATTTTTTTTTCAACAACTGGTCCAACGAAATAAAAATTCGATTAGAAAAATAAATGATGAACTGAAAACTGAGGCTGAGTTCATTAAAAGGTTGTTTACAGTTTATGTTTTTCACACTTCTCAGTTGCTGAAGCAGTTTCTTCGCCTAGTAGCATTCCACATTACTGCGACAGAAGATAGTAAACGTTGGTAGATGAGAGAGCCGAGTCGTTCCCTCTATACATAAAACATCCTTCACATGTCAAACCTAAAAGTTTATTTTTACGTTACAAAATTTAATGTAATATTAATTTACGCTAATATCATAATTTAATTATAATGCTGAAGAATGCTGATACCAAACATTTCTCAGGCCACGGGAGAGTATACACATACACATTTGTGTTTACATAATTTTGGATCTTGTATAGTTTTGAAATCTCTGCTTCGCTTCAAAATGTGATACACACGATATCGACAAAGATTGTCACAATTGATTTTGTACTTTCAACTTTTTGATAATGCCTTTCTAACCTCTTTTTGGTTTCCTTATTCTGTCTTGTTAACTGAATAATGATAAGTATAACTGTGTGTGAAAATGAACGATTGAATGATTGAATAAATTAACATTTATTAATGTTAATTGAATGAAAACGATATGACAAATCAAAAGGAAAAGCAAGAATAAACTGTAAAGGGAAAACAAGAAAGTGAACCAGACCTCAAGGAGAAAATCGAAAATCAAGATTACGATGAAGATTAAAACGTTTGTCAGTGCTAATAAAATGGTGGTAAGAATAACCATAATGACTAAGGAGGAAAAGACGAAGAAGGCAGAAGAAGAAGGACATCAACGACAAAAAAGAACTTTATAATAGTAGTAGTGCTAGCAATACTAGTAGTAGTAGTAATAGTAGTAGTAGTAGTAGTAGTAGTAGTAGTAGTAGTAGTAGTAGTAGTAGTAGTAGCAGTAGTAGTAGCAGTAGTACTATCAGCAGCAGTATCAGCAGCAATAAAATGCTTTCGGCAACATTCGAAGCACCAGCACTTTACAATATCTCCTCACATTTTTGTAGGTGGGTACGTGTGTGCTTGTTTCTGACACTCCATTGAGCTTGCTTTCTTTGGAAACTGCCACACACCACTGACGGATCTCGTAATTGTTAAAGATTGCACATTTTTAATTCCTCTAATAAGCTCTTCTCTGTCATCGAGAGATAGGCCTACATTTAGACTGTCAACACGCAATACTTCTCATCTACAAGAGTTAGAGGTTACGTTACGTACATCTGTGTCACGTCTTCTTTTGTTTTGTTAATTTGGCTTCATTGACTTGATATTCGCACACTGTCCACACTTTGAAATTACGGTGGAGAGTGGCGGATATACAAGGGATCTAGATAATCTTAGATGGACCAGAAATTTTGCCTAAACAAATAACGGTTATAGTACTTAATCTTTCATAACATCAATACTTCTATTCAAATTTATCATATTTGTTCGTATTATTCTACCTTAGTTGAATAATTTTAGAAGCGAAAACTGTTGGTAAGCAAAGAGGGTCTAATATCCATCTCACTGTTCAGAGTTTCAGTCAGCAATGTAGTGTGAATCCGATGCGTTGATAAAGTGTTTTACGTAATTACGATAACGTGTGAATAATAAAATATTATATTTTATTAAAATTATTATTAAAATTTTATTAATTAAATTATATTGTAAATTGTTAGTGTAAATGTTATTAAAATTATTATCTATAACGTTACTTTTAAAACCCGTTTGTTTATCTCAGGGTTCAATTCAATAAAATCAATACTTCATTACTTTCTAGTAGTTAATTTATTTAACAAAATATCATTATATATCATCATATTTCATTGTACACATAATTATTACTCTAAATATTAATTTATGCACATTTAACAAATTTAATAATTCTTCAATCTCTAAAACTTTACTTCTTACTATATTTCATTCTTCAATATTTAATCAACTTACGTTTAGTACAACATATTGTATCATAACGGATTCATTTAAAATCAAAGCGATTGTAATATAGATATTTTATGAAATACTAGACTACCTACGATTTTCTCAGTGGGTTTCAACATGACCTTACTTATCATGAGGTCTCTAAATTAATACTTTAAATAAATTTCTTTAGTGATTTCCTTTAGTAAAATTCTTTAGTGAGTTCTTTTAGTAAATTTCTTTAGTGAGTTCTTTTAGTGAGACAAGTGGGTGTAAAATTTAATTAGTACATAACAAATTTACTTTTGGTACGAATTATCCATGTCTTGTAGAGGTCGCAGATGTGGTAAGCTACGCTTCTTGATCAGCATTTGGAATATTGATGATAAGTCACCTCCGGAATCTCGTGTGGTCTGCGTGGACCTCACTGTAGCCCTTCACATATACAGCACATTACACAACGCGTGTTCGTATTGGATTTATTGCGAGTCTAAATTATTGTTGCTATTACTTCGGTTATTCACTGACATTCTGTAAATATATCATTGAAAAATCATTGTAAATTTACTCGCGATATTGTTTAAAGATGTATGTTACACTCGTTTTTCTGGTTTTGTCTAACTGATACACTTGACGGTAAGTTACTGTTATTCGTTCACGACAAAATTTTATACAACATTGTTCGAATTGTTAATATCGCCGTTGTATTGCGTTTCACTATCAGTTACTGTAATACGATCACAAACTCGAACGCTAGAAAATGTTAAACAGTACATATCGTATCGATATTTTCTAAGTCATTTTATTACGAACTCTCGTAACACTTTTGTCACGCCTTTTACTTTCGATTCCTTCGAAAATTTAGTAAAGAGTCCCCTTTTTGCGTCTCTGTCGTTTGCCTATATCGAACATGAGAATTTCCCCACTAGACTTCTGATTTCGGCGATGCCGTTTCCTAATTGGCTCTTTTTCGTACAACCTACTCCAGAGACCACCTACTTTTTCAAAGGTAAGTTCTGATAGGTCTTCTGATTCCCACCAAACTCTTCTCCTGGGTCCTTTATCCTTCGGTCAACGGCATTTCCGAATACTCTGGTAATAAATCTAGCTGTCGTATCTCTTAGTCTTCACAAAGACAATCCTTCGATTTCTCTTCCAACAGCTGCCTGGTTCCCAGCAAAAACCTATCCTTTTAGTTCGTGCGTTACACTCGAGTACGATTTCTTTCCTGGTATCATAGTATTGTTCCGGTGTATCCTCTGTTGATGCGTTTCAGTTGTTTTACAGGCTGTGGCCGTGGTCAGGTTGTGTCTTCATTCTGTAAACGTTTGGTGATCCCTCAAACATAATTGATATTCAGTTTGATAATCAACGAGCTGCAGAAATTATCAGACACATTGAGCATGTAAAAGGAACAGCCACATTTTATCTTGTTTGATTAATGCAGTTTGCTTTTTAGCAAAACAGGAGTTGGCTTTCCACAGAAAGCTTTCTTTTAATAATGGAAATTACGTTGGACTCTTAAAATATACAGTACAATACGATAGTCAGCTTCAAGATCGTTTGGAAACAGCTAATGTGTTCCGAGGACATCCCATCAAAATACAGAAAGAGCTGATTTCAGCTGTGAGTAGTGTTATAAGTGATGTTACTAGCGAAGAGATAAATAACGCATAAATAACTTTGTCTCCGCTCTTCTGGACGAGACATTCGCTGTAGCTAATAAGTCTCAACTGTCAACCTGTCTCCTGACTGTTGACAAACATGGAAACATCCAGGAGAGATTGATAAAGTTTACGGATATGAGTAGTGTCTTTTTTCAACTTGTGGAAGGTGTTGGTAACACTTATGAGATAGTAAGGAAAAATGCAGCACAAATGTATAATATCTGGGATAACGGAGGTCTGCAAGCTTCAGTTAAAACAAAACTTACTGAAGATCTCTGTATTCGCTGCAAAAGTCACATTTTGAATTCAGATTACAAATATTAAACACCATTATTATTCAGTCTGTGAATAATTTTTTACAAGAAGTTTAATTAAGAAAGTTGTGGTAGCGGTTATAATCACAAACAGAATTATCACTGTTGCACACCATTATAGAAAAATTATTCCGATTAGCGCTTTCAAGCTTCTCAGCTCATCGTCAGATCGGAAATAACAACCTTAACCTTGAAAAATTTGTACATTACCTGGAGTTTGTACTTTCTCCTCTAAATCTCCTAAAAGGGTTACCGCTCTAAAACTTTATATTGAGAAAAACTTCCACGATTACCAGCAACAAACTGGAACTATTATCTCGCTAGGAGTAAACACTATTAGAGAAATCAAAGAGCATTTGATAGATTGTTTTGAAAGCATTGTTGATCAAACTGATGAATGGGACTCTGAAAGTTCACTTAGAGCTAGTGGATACGCTTCTTTTTGAATAGTATTCAAGTTTGTTTAACTTTGAAGGTGTTTCCTCAATTTTTAACGCACAGATGTCTTATCTGATGTTCTCTGGAACAAGAATTTGGCTGTAGGATACTGCTGTAAGAAGATTCGTGATGACAAATAAAGTCAAAGAGATCAGCAGAACCCCTTTGAAAACCTATAAAAATTATAACAGAAGCAGCCACTGAAGAGTCAAAGACAATAAAAATCCCAAATATAGTGACCCTTTTTATTTTAAATCTTTTATGACATATTAATGCAACAAAGAAACCGATTTGGAGATCATAAAGACTAGAATTTCAAAATTTACTAGATACCACCAGATTTCTACACGTAAAAGCACGGTATTCTATTCTCTCTTCTCCTCTCTTCTATTCTATGTTCATGGAAGCAGCCTTCTCTCCTCTTTTCCGCATTTACAACAAACATTTTGATCCCGTTCAGCTGCGAAATGAGATTGCTGTTCTTTACTCAAATCCGGACGAAGATATAAGTGATAGTAGTTTGAACCAAGATTTAATACATGTTACGACAGAACTGGACATTGTTATGACAGAACCTATTAAACATCTTAAGCTTACACACTAAGCATTCTGACAACAGGTACAGCTGAAGGCTCATTTTCTGCTCTTAAGACGATAAAAACAGACACTAGGTCAAGACACACCAACAGCACTGACGCTGATTTTCACTGAAAAGGTAGGCCTACTTCTACAAAGACTGCGATAAGTCCTAGCGCACAAATTTACAGAGAATGTAATAAAAAAGTTTTGTTCACATACCAGACAAGTGGACTTCGTGTTCAAGTTAAGTGCAACAAGTTATTTTCATAAGTAGGCCTTCATTAAGTGAAATGTACTATTATTTTACTTTATTCATTGACGTTTATGTTCTAAAAATGCAGTTTAAAAAAGGAAAATTTCTTGGTTAATAATGATGAATTTAATGTTCTTATTAAAATGCTGACTTGCAATTTACATTCATTATACAATTTAAATATAGAGAAAATCATTTCTATATCGGTTAATGAATAATTGCCGGGGGGGGGGGGGGGAGGTCAACTCTGTTTAAAGATTTCTCTGTTATTTCTTTCTCTGTTCTGACTAAAATCAAACCCTATAAATAAAATTGCAAAGTGTCCACTGATGTTTGTTCGTAAATCTCTTTATCCAGTATAACTAATTCTTAGCTACAGTAGTACGTTCGATGTCATGAGGTCAAATCCGTGTTTTTAAAAACAGTTAGCACGTTTCTGTGTGTATTAGTAGTTAGTAACGATACCGCATCCACGCACTAACACAAATGTCAAGGTTACACGCTAAGTAGGCCTCACCAAAACTGGCAACTACCGCGTGTAATAAGCAACTATCATCGCACTGGCCAACATATCACTTTACACTCATACTAAAATCGAAGGGGGGGGGGGCGTTGCGAACGTATTTAATGAAACGGTTAGTTCTATTTTATGACGAGGTCTTTCTGCGTTCCTTGTTTATAATTCGTATTGTTTCTTTGTTTTGTTTTCTCTCTCTGTTTAGATATACATTACTGTATCAGGCCTTAAATGGAAAACATACTGAGATATTTTTTATGTTCTGTATTTACATCTGCAGAAATTAAATTTTTTCTGATATATAATAATGTCGTGTGTGTGTGTGTGTGTGTGTGTGTGTGTGTGTGTGTGTGTGTGTGTGGTATTACCTACAATTATTTTTAAATACTCCATTAATTTCAGTGCAAGTAAGTTTAGCCCTGTACTCATTTCTCCGTACGGTTTCCAATACAGAATTTTCTCTAACTATCCTATCAAATCCTTTCTAACTTACGTACTTCATATATGTATAATAAATATATAAAATTTATACTTATCAATATAATGCACAATGCATCAATATATCGAAATAAAAATCGACTATTGGTTAATTAATTCAGTATCTTATGATGCAGAACTTTGTTTTGTGACAAATATGTCACAGAGTCCAATCTTTTAGTTGGAAACGAAAATAATTTCCATTGTACAAAAGAAAAAAGTTTGGAAGAACAAACCTGGACATATACAACGAGATTGTCGGTCCAGAGTTAAGCAGCAGGGAAACGAGAAGTAGTCGGTACAAAGCGGCTAGCTAATTGGAGGAACGAAGCCCCTGAACAATACACAATTTCTACACTTCAGAAGAAGAGCTGGAGTTTGGTAGTTAACGGATTCGTTCAATAAAGGCCGACTTCAATTTCACTTGACACGGGTGCCAGAGTTTCCACTGTGCGCCCTGATCTCGTGAAAGTTTCAAGTCAATCTGGTGCTCTTGGAGCTTGGAACAGCTACTGGAAGGCCTGTAAAAGTTTTTGGGAAAGTGGACATACACCTACGTCTCGGTCGCCTTTAGTTTGATCACCAGGTACTCGTTGCAGACATTGTGGATGAAGTAATTCTTGATGTGGTCTTTATAAACGCGTATGGTTGTGTAGTCGACTTCAAAGCCATGTCTTGAGAATCGGGCAGGAACAAGTAATGCTCTCCATTACAAATACTTCAGAAAACTCATTGGACGTGACGAATCAGGTGACTGTTACTATTCCACGAAACTCCGAAACAATCATTATAGTTAAAATCGAGGTAGACGCTAAGGGGAAACAATGTTCTATATTCGAATCCCAGGTAGTCAGCACAACGGCAATACTAATTGCAAGAAGTTTAGTTAAACCAGATGAAACCGGAAATGTGACTATTAGAGTGGAGAAAATTTGTGGACGTCAAAATACACACCTGGGTAAATTTTCTCCTGTGGCTTGGGTAGTCTGAATGACGCAAAGAAGACCCAGGGCTTCAGACACTTCAAATTACCAGAAGAACTAGTGAAGCTATTGTGCAGATCTTTTGACTATCTCTCAAGGAATAAGGCAGAAGAATTCAGGATGTTTTTACATGAATTTAAATATGCTTTTGCGGTTCAGGGTCAGTCGTTGGGAAGAATTTCTCATCTATAACATCGCATCAATACAGGAGATGCAACACAGATACGCCAGTCTCCTCGAAGACCTCCGTTAGCTAAGCAGGAGGAAATGTCTCGGTTAGTACAGGTATGTTGACAGAGGGAACAATCGAGCCTTGTCAAGTGCTTGGACTTCTCCGGTAGTGCTTCTGGCGAAAAAGGTCGGTAGGCTACGTTTCTGCGTAGACTGTCGGAAGATGAACGACGTGACAAAGATTGCTATACACTACCTCGTGTCGACGATACACTCGACACGCTGACAGGAGCTCAGTAGTTTTCCACATTGGAACTGAAGAGCGGATAATGGCAAGTGAGTCTCCATCAAGAAGACAAGGAAAAGGCAGCTTTTTCAACCCCAAGTGGCCTATTCCAGTTTAAAGTCATGCCGCTTGGACTCTGTAATAAACCAGCAACGTTTGAAAGACTAATGGATCTAGTCCTCCGAGGCCTGGCATAGAAAATGTACTTTGGGGTTTATTTATGCAAATTATATTAATTTATGTTAATTAATTAAATTGGTTAATTGATTTAATTATTGGACCGTAATCCAGATATAAATTTAATTCTTCCCACAGGTTGGTGTGCCATTGCAGTATGAATTAATTATGCTGGTAATTAATTAATAAATCAATTTAATTTAGTCTTAAGTGGTGATTTATAATCTTCTTAAGCCCCGCGATTGGGAGCCAATGCAACTCAATACTTGTTGTTAAGATAATTATTCCATTTATTTATTTATGATTGATGTGTGAATTGACATTGAATACGTTTTATCTATCATAAAATACTCATCAATATAATTTTGATACCTTTCATATTATCTTGTGTTTAGATGTCAATCAAAGTATGAAGTAATTAACTAATGAGTTAATCCAAATATTCATATTAGACATCAACTGAATTAGTGTGGTTTACTGTTATCATGATTTCACCTTCTTTCATATCTTGCATATTTATTGATCACTATTTGGTATTGTAATAATAAAACTCATACGCATGTCTGGATCTATATGTTACTGTTTATTATCTACTAACAATTAATAATCAACATTCATGATAATACATCTTCATGTTCCTGTAAATAAGACAATGTTACACAATTTATTTGTTAATTAATATTACTATTCTAGTATACAACATAAGTATGTAATAAATTATACCTTACATTTAACATCTCCCTACACTCAATGAGTTCATGCTCCAGACTTGCATCTACTATAGTGATCATTTAGAGGATTTAACTATTATCTGATCATTTATATTCATTTCTACGTGGTTTCTTTGTGAGAAACAGGTCAGTGTATTAGTAACTGCTAACAACAAATAATTTACGTTACTTGTTAATTGATATTCAAATTGTGAAGACTCTCCATCCGGTGTCTCTGTCCTGTACTCTCCAGTACGATTACTTTGCACTTATCACTATATCACAAACGATCTCACACTTCCGCGACGCATCTCTCGCACTCCGCTTCGGTATGCATCCGGTCTCGTTTGATTTAGATATATACGTGTAATACCAAGGATAGATTGTTTATACATTAATTACTTGTTAACCGATAATGTTTCCATTTATTTTAACACCTCAGTTCTTACTATGAGTAGACTGAAACTGTTAAATAACGTATTGCCACCGCGCTTACCGTTTACTATACACTATGTCGTGCTCCGTTGCGGTAGTAAAACTGACATATTATAAAGTATTACGCGCTAACGTATATAATGACGAGTGTCTAAGTTCAATAATACTATCAGTCTATAATATCGTTGATTGAAAATTGATATTCCGAACTCGTAACATACTAATGTACTTAGTTACCGCACATCTCAATAATATTGAGCAAAGTTTATGTAAGACTGACTAAAGTCTATAAGATACTGACTAACAGTTATATGATACTCTCGTAAAATTGTACTACTACTGGTGTAAAATTTATAATACAACTGGGCAAAATTTCTAATACCACTGGGGTCTCCTCGTGTTTAAACACTCAGTTTTATCATCTCACCTCCCTTCCAACATCTCTTGCTCATCTCTCTACCATCTTCCAACGTCTTTCTCATTGGTTTCTTGTCTCAATTCCTTTGAAGTCTCCACCCAAAGTCTTGAGTCAAGTTCACGTCTCCCTTCTGATTCGTTTACTTCAATCGTTTCCATGGCAACATAGTTCTTGTGTCCAGCCCTGGCCAAACTTTGGTCTCTGATAGGCTGTCTACCCTACTCCAACATACTTTCTGGTGTCATCACCCTTATTTCTTCGAAAAGAGCAATTCCTCCGCCTGTCAATCATCCTTTTGTTCAACTCAAGTTCGAGTTATGTACCTCTGATTTATACCCTGTCACCCTATCGTCCTTTAGTCTCAAGCGTAACGAATTTCAGTATTGTTTTGCTGTATCCGTTCAGTGTTTTTGTTACTCACTGCTGGTTGATAACTTCTCGGTACAGTACAACTGCCTTTCTCCTAGTTCCATTCATGTCCGGAATCGTATACGAACCCCCCGTTGTCGTTACATCGTCTATTTTCTCTCGCAACAAAACCCTTATTGTTCATATGACAAACCTTTACGTAATGTCATTGTAAACCCTTTGTGTCAGAGTGTCGTCTCGGACCTTTCACAGATGGTGTTACGTTGTTCGCCTCTCGTATTCTCGGTAAAGTGCATGTACAAGGCGTCGCCTTTTGTCTATTTGTTATGAAGCCGTTTTCTCCCGCCTCACCCTAAGTTAACACAGCAATTTAGAATTATTGCCTCCACTAAACAAGACGTCACATTGTCGTGTTCTTGAATACACGTATTGTCCGAATGACGGTTGTATCTCTCCCCTATCCATCACACTCTTGACAGATACTAACTGCCTTCGCGTCGGTTGCGTCCTCTAAAAATATTTTAGATATATTTTTAAAAATTTACACTATAAAAACCTGCCTTGTTTATTTGGACGATCTCATAGTTACCGGAAAGTCTTTCAACGATCACCTGGAAAACCTTAAAGACGTCCTAACCAGAATTCGCGATCCTCAACTGAAACCGAGCTCTCAGAAGTGTACTATATTTCAGAAGGAAGTATAATATTTGAGCCATTTGGTCTCGGCGGCTGGTGTTAGTACGGATCGCAACCAAGTAGACACCTGAAAAACTGGTCCGTTCCAAAGTCTAAACATGATGTTTGGTGTTTCCTGAGGCAATGCTCATATTACAGACGTTTTGTAAAAGGCTTTGCTACTATTGCTAAACCACTACATGAATTAACGGAAAATAAACGAACATTCTAGTGGTCAAGAGAGTGTGATCAAGATTCAGAACTTAAAAATTGCATTCTGCTCGGAGCCAATGCTTGTTTTTCCAGGTTTCAAAGGGAAGTACATCGTAGATACGATCGCAAGCACCATTGGCCTAGGAGCAGTTTTGTCTCAAATGCAAAACGGTGAATAACAGTGTATTACAGCAAGAGGCTCTCCAAAGCAGGGAGAAATTTTTGCGTTACAAGGAGAGAGTCGGTACCTATCGACCGAGCTTTGGAGCACTTTCATAAATATCTGTATGGAAGGTAGTTTCACTACGTACCGAGCATCCCGCGCTCTTGAGGTTTAAAAATCCAAAAGGGCAATTGGCAAAGTGGCTCGAATATTTGCAAGGACACAACTTCAAGTTACAACATCAGTGAGGGCGTCTGCAGATACTTCAGATCTGCATGGTATTACAGATGGCTAATCACAAAAACCTGCACGGAGGACTGCCGACACTGCAGCAGAAGGGAAGAAAAGAAGACGAATATAGTGAAATAAAAGCCATCACTATGGATTTCCTGGCCGGACAACACAAGATTTCCGACAAGAAGAGAAGATGACCGACGAAAATATAGGACCGATCTTGACGGCAAAAGAGGAGGGTCGTCCCCTTAATTGGCAGGATTCTGCCATGGTTCCGAAGTGCTAAAGAGCTATTGGACACAATGAGAATCTCTAAGCTTGGAGAACGGGTTGCTGAAAAGTTTTTTGGAAAGTGCAGATGGACGAGACATGGTCATGCAGCTGATAGTTCCCCGAAGTAAATTTAGTCAGGAGTTTTTAAAGAATTATGTCGCCTGCTCGGAATTCGAACGACCAAGACGATGCCTCTCCATCCTCAGTCCGACGGAATGGTTGAGAGGCTCAATAGGACTCTTAAGCAGCATCTGTCGAATACTGTTAACGAGAACCAAAGAGACTGGGACCAGCGTATACCATTATTCCTAATGACGTACAGGTCATCAGTACACTACACAACCGCATGATCCAGCAAAACTGGTGTTTGGGCGGGAGATTCGTATTCCTAGGGACTTGATGTTCGTATCACCCGAGACTCAGTTCCAAGAGCCGCAGTATTATTCTTCGCAATTAGAAAACCACCTGTGAGGAATGAATCGTTCGATAAGAACACGGCTGAAGACAGCCAAAAAATGTAAAAGCGATATGACATTCGCAGCAATAGTGTGGGTTTCGATGAAGGACACTAGGTTTGGTTGTATAACCCAAAGCACCGTCGTGGTTGCTCCCTGAAACTTCAATCAACTAGGAATAGTCTTACACTGTGAAAAACAGATTCAATTATGTTGTTTATCGGATACATCAAGAAGGACAACGGAAATTCAATGTCGTCCACCTAGACCACCTGGCATAGTATTACTGCAGTTTGCGAGTTCGAGGCGGATAGGATTAAGATGGGGCAGTGCTACGTTGAGCTAAAAAATAACAAAAGTAACCCTTACCACGCGACAACACACGAAACTGTTTGAAGATCATTCTGCGCGGCAAAATTACATAACGTTCTAGAAAATTAGAGACGACCCTTCTACACGTTTCTTGACTATTCTAACGAAATCCAGGCCCACTGTGTCACTGCATTGCAAGCAGGCCGAGACATAAATAATGGATTTCGAAGCGGCCGAAGTCACTTGTACCTGACGAAGTGATTGTTGTGGTTTAGTGGAAAGTAATTATTGTGTTAATTACTGATTACTGCAAAACTGTAAGAAGGTAACATTTATTGTTGTGTATTGGACAAATTTAACTTGAGTTATTGTATAAGACAGTCTTTGTTGATTTTAACTGTTGTTGTGTCCAACTGAAGTTTGTAATTAGTGACCTCACTGGTGTCAGTTATTCTGTTTCCACTATACAACACGACGATCTGTGGGACCGTCGTAGCAGTATTTTTTAAATTCCCCTGCAATATGCATAATTAAAGTTCTTCCCAATAAAAATGATAAATTAGAAAGCAAAGTATAACAATGTGTGTTATTACTAGAATCAGTGCTACGACATATTATAGTGTTGCCATTATGTTTATGTAGATCAGTGCCTGTGCTATCGTAGATTTTGGTTTTTAGTGCTTTTGGCTGTTTTTTTCAAGCACGCCGCTTCCACGTGACCTTTTACATATTGTTGTACTGCAGGTAAGTGCTTATTATTATGTTTTTTATTTTTTATTTCGTTAACAGCTTGTATTTTCTTAGACTTGTAAGTATAGCCATCTCTATAATTATCAGATGTTTTAGGTTTGTTATATTGTATATCGGCCTTAAATGTCGGTTTAATATCGTCAGAAGTGTGTTTACAAAATCATACACTTTCTACGAAGTATCCTCCGTTACCAGTGTTTAAAAGGTGATATAGCACTTCTGACACCAATAGTACGGCGGTCACACAGATCGTCGTGTTGTACAGTTGACTGTGACTGTCACCAGTGAAGTCACTAATTACAAACTGTAATTATATACAAACAACAGTTAGATATCAACAAAGACTGTCTTATACTAATTCAAACTAAATTTGTCCAACACACAACAATAAACGTCACCTTCTTAAAGTTTTGCGGTGATTAATTAACACAATAATCACTTTACACTAAACCGCAACAATCACTTCGCCAGGCCAGGTGTAACTGTCTTTGGCCGCTTTGAAATCCAGTATTTATATCACGGCCGCCTTGCATTGTGGTGACACAGTGAGCTTGGATATACAATGTTTTATTGCCACGCGTTGGGCACCATATACAACGTTAATATATTATATGCAAATTTATATGCATAAATTAATTAATTATTTTTTAATTAGGTCGCAACCCCAAGTTTGGGTGGTCATATACGACTTTATATTTTCTGTGAATTTATGATTGTAAATGTTAATTGTTCAAATAACTAAATTACCTTGATTACTATGATTGACAATTCTTTATCAGTTTGAATAAATTGTTTATTATTGATGCTAAATATATCTGTTCATAGGAACTTCATCATGTAAGGTACGATAATTAATTGTATTCCATTCTAAGGAGTTTTCCATAACTGTAGGTTTTTACTACAGATCTTGCTTACTGCTCCAGGACGGGCATACCATATATGATGATACACTCTGATATCACTGAACTTTAATACGTCCCGCGTTCTGGAGCACCATATGTAAACAGGTGTTTTGGGTCAATAACAATTATGTGACTCAGACACTATGAACTTTTGTGAACAATACAAATTTATTATATATATTCAATGTCATTTAAATTCTGAAACAAAGTTAGCGTTTCTATACTACACATTAAAATACACAATGCTGGTATATTGCCTCTAACATCTATGAACATCTCTAAATCAATATAGGTTAATTAATGACTTTATAAATTTCAATATATCCTGCTCTATGGATTCATATTTCTCAATTTGCGTTACTTAGAGCAATTAAATAAATGTATAGTCAACTCAGTGGCGAGTTCTTTTTGAGTGGCAGGACAGTGGCAACCTAATCTAATGGTACATGAATAATAATAATTTACTTGGTGTTTGTATCCGATTTGCGGTGACTAACTGCGTAGTTCCTCATTCTGCGACGAGGTCCAGGCTGAAGATAAGACGATTAATCTACTCCGCGTCATTGAATTGTGATACGCCAATTCCACTTCACTTGACACTCCGTCAACGACACTATTTGTTCCACATTTTATTCGGATACTCGCATTAACGAAAATGACTAACAGGGGTCGTTTGAATATTACTTCATTGTCTAAAACACTTTCGCGTGCGGGTTCTCTGTCACTCTCGGTGTACATGTGTAATAGTTTATGCCGCGTTCAACTAGAGCGATTGTACCATCTATAACGTATTTATCATGCAAATATAAATGGTTTTATTTGCATTTCAGTGAGTTAATTCGTGGCACAATCTCACTATATTGTCCCATGTCACTTACGTCACGGTAATGTGATATATTGTCAATACTTTATCACACGCATTCGATTCTTAAAACTGGATATTTATAATCACAAAGTCTGATTGTACTTAACTCGACATTGTCTTAGTATTTAACTTCCACGATCTAATGAATTCTATTAACGCACGGGTTAGTTCTACAGTTTTACATAGTTTCTGACACACTCCCGAACGATCTATCTGCTTGTATGAATACACTTTACTACAGTCCCTCTGAAAGACTATGACTGATTGAAACTGAAATAAAATAGACTGACGAAAATTAAAATAAGACCGAACTGAGACTGAACTCAAATTGACTGTTTGAAAATTGTAAATCGACTGAACTGAGATTTAAAATAGACTGAACTCTCCTTCTCTGTGAACACCTAATTTTATTTCTTCAGCAACACGACTCCCTCCACGGATAGCATACCCTTACTACTATCACTGTCATGATTGGCTTCTCGCTTCCGATTCTGCGAAGACTCCTCCTAGATACTCTGGCTGGGGTCTCTAGTCTACTTCCCATTAGCTCTTCACCCTCGTCTCCATGTTGACGTCTTCTTAACACCCGCCTTTGCCAAATTCCTTGTTCCTGATAGGTCAGTCTAGACCCCTCTCTAAAAGTCTTGCTGTCCACACCACCTCCACGTATGACGACGGACCTAATTACACGGTTGTCTGTTACGCGATTGTCTTACGTTCCCTACTGTCCTTTCCAAGCGATTTCTTTTCAGCACATGTGTGTACCATAACTCGGGTGTGTCGAATCGCCGTATTGTCCTCGACTTCCCTTGTTACGTTCACACGCTGATGGTGGTCATCTTCTAGGAACTAACATCTGCTCTGCAGCCCTCCAAGATGCTCCGTATTTCGTGCCAGTAAGCAAGTTACCCGCTGTGCGGTTATGCATGTTCTTTTGTTCCTAATTGCATCCGCTCGTAGACTGCCTTTGTGGAAAATGTTATGTCCATGTGCAGCCGCTAACTCACACGTGTATGTCGAAAATGTTGGCGTCCCCTTAGTACACGCTTTGTCGGTAATTGTGACGAAAAGACATAGTCTTTTGTTTCTTTGTTATTGTAGCCTTTTGCGCTTATGTCGTTCGTTCACGTCCAACATCTGCTGTGTGCTGAGGCATTGTCTTTCTTAAGTCATTGTCTACGGCGGCCGTTTGGCTACAACATGCATCACTCTTGACAGTTGACGCCCGCTACAGTGCCGTTTACTCAAAAAAAAATTCTCGACTGTAATTGCTTCACAGATACCGGCAGAATAGTCAAGAAACTTATTAGAGCTTTATATGATTCTGCCGCGCAGAATGATCTCCAAACAGCTTCGTGCGTTGTCGCGTAGTAAGAGTTACGTAGACCCCTTTTGTTATTTTGGCGCACTCCATCGCCACGCCATCGGACGCACTTCATCTCCTCTCCTCTATCGGACGACATCGACTAGGAGTCAGCCGAAATGAACAGCCGAAGAGTAGAACGGACATTCTTTGCATTCTTCGCCCTGTACCGCGCCAGCGACGGACTTCCCTGGGCCGGCACCGAACTCGACGCAACTGATGCCGAAAGAAGAGGAGGACTGCAGTACGCCACAAACAGCGGGCGCAGCCGCTGTACATCTCAGCACGACTCGGGTGGAACAAACATCCCAGCTTTTTCGCCATACGGCCCTTTTTTAGGGTGACCAAAATAACTAAGAGTTGTACGATTGGCGCCATTTGTCATCCGACAAGCCTTTTGTCCGGTGAAAATATACATATAAACACACACACACACACACACACACACACACACAACATTATTCTACTCTGGAATTACGCAGTGTCGTGCAGTAAAGTCAGAAGTATCAAACACTGCGTATACACATAACAGATTCTTAGGCCTATCTTATAGGGCCAATAAGTTATTCTGACATAGTGTCTTTCTTGAATGTATCGTGTGGCGTATTTTCTTTCACGTTCTTCGTATGTCCATTATTATTATTATTTTTTTTTCTGTTCTTTTCCTTCCATAGAAATTATTAGTTACTTATTGAATAACAATGTTCTAAGTTTTTTACGAGTACAGGAGTAATCTACAATCTGTTCTCTTGTAAAATTTCAACAGAAATTTTACCTTTGGATTAAAAATGTGTAACTTGGGAAATTATTCTTTTATTTGTTTATAATTTTTGCATTTAATCATTAAGTTTCAGAAATATTAACACAAATCCTAATTACATTGAAATAGCTGACTACAGATTAAAATGTTTGTTGTTTGCTGGCCCCCCAAAAACTATTTCTTTAGTTTATCAAGATGGTGTTCAACCGATTTTTTAAATAATTAAACTGCAGTGTGCAAACTTTATGTAATAATAATTTTGAAAGAGTTCATACAATTTTAATCAAATGCTCAGTGCTCTTTCTGTGTGGAATAATGCTTATCTAAAAACCAGCATTATCATTTATAAACTTGTTTTTGCTACTTGTGTCTGTTACTGAGAAAAATACTGTAAATACATTCGTGAATCGTGTTTGACTTATATTAGGTTTGTCTAATAACACCCACCTATCTAAATGTCATTTGACTTAACAATTTCATGTCTTGAGATAAAACTACGTTTCTTTCATGTCGTGATCTTGTTTCCAAAATAGATTACTCCCCACTTATTACACCACCTCTGAATCCATTCTATCTCCTCATCATGTCATGATGAAACTCCCCTTGAATCCACGACTGACGCCAATCTAGGTTTTCCAGAGTAAATGTTATGTAGAATAGCCAGACTTTGCTGATTCTTGTAAGGTAAGTAAGATTTAGAAAAATTTGGTACTTTCGAAATTCAAAAAGACAGGAACCCTTTCCCTAAGGCTGATGGCAGTAACTGTATTAGTTACAATTAGGAGAAGGTAACACGATTCGAACATTTACTTTCATTTCTGGCCAGCAAAAATGAGCTCAGGGAATGACTGTATTTTCCTATTAAATAATCTTATACTAATCTTTCAGCAGTGTCTGAGGAAGGAAAGCATTTCGTCTATGTAGTAAGGAGTACCACATAATTATTAAGCGGTACTAAGCAATACAGTTGTAGTTGTGACTGAAGTTACGAGTTATGAAATCATGCTTAGAGGGACAGTGAGTATACATATTTCACCATCTACTCAAACATCTCGTATGCTACATGCCCTGAAGTTAAAAATATGATCGACATTTGAGATGTCCAGAAAAACAAGGAAATTAAAATACAGGATATACAGGAAACGAAAGTTCAAACCAACCACAGTACTGTAGTCACTATGTACCAGCAAAAATACAATTCATGGTAGGCTATGTAAAATAACTGTCAAAATTATTTTGCAATCCGTGTTTCCTAATATTAGACTCTTGAGATGACAACCACTTGAAGAATAGTGAAATGCAAGGGCTGCAAGCCTGAAAGAGCTTCCAAAGTACTTTAACGAGGCAACAAAGCAAAGCATAAAGGCGAAATGTACAATCACTTAATGTGTCAGTCTTGAATTACACGGTTCGCACACGATTCCAGTAGTGATTTAACATGGGTAGTTGACACAACGGGCAGTATACATACAACCTTACTCATCGACCAAGCATTTCAATGTCTACTGCTAAATCTTAATAATGGCTACTTCTTTTCTATTGGTTTACACACGCTGCTTGTGTTTAATTTATATTTCTATTTTGTTATTTCTATTAAAAGCAGACGTCAACTGGAATTTGCTAAAATCGTCGAAAAAGGAAAACAGTATGAACTCACACGAAAGCTTGAGTATAATACGATACAATTTAAATAAATGCATTATCAGTGAACATGCCTTACTTGGCGAACAAAATGTATTAAAGATTTCCACAACTGTGTACAGAGATCGACGAGGTTGAAATGCTTTCAACGAAATCACAGCTTTTTACGAACAAGGGAGTGTAAGCGGATATTCGCGTTAAAATGAGATCGTAATAGGTTACATATTTCAGAAAAAGTATTTATTACATTATACTAGGTCTATGTAGATTCGTCTGATTTTCTAATCGTGTTTTGTAGTCTACGTCTTCCAGTCGTCTTCTCTATTTAGAACTGTAGAAGGGTCGTAAATATTGTTAGAAACTTTTCCGCTACTTCCATTTTGTATTCAAGAACGTACGATTCTTGCTGCCATTATGTCATTGTTAGAGTATTATAACGCGAATCGTTGCTTGGTTTCGCTGATTGATCAGGCTCTACGCACCTCTCACACAGGTGTAGTAGCATCGTTGATTATTATTTATTACGAGGGGATGTAAGCCACACAATGGGACGGACGGTCTGTGCCAAACAAACTAATCAATACTTACTACTATTACTCCCAGACTTTCTTTCTGTGCGACGCAATACGAGCTCATAGTATAACTAAATACACGGCTCGCGTAATTTTTTCCATTTTAAGTGTTAAGTAAATGTTCCTCTCCACGTACTCCTGAGATTGATCCTCTCAGAAATAGGGGGGAAGTGGTAAAATGTGAAGGTTCTATGTTTTGAAAAAAATTATAAAAATTTCATGGGGCATACCAAAACAAATAAAATTTTAACAAAAATCTGAATATAGTACTCAGATTTGGAAATTCAGAATTACTGCGTTTCTAGTTGTTATTTTACTAAAAAATAGTAGAGTAGCTGAGGTTTTCTTAATTTTTATTTTACTTTTCAAGGTACAGCAAACCTCCATTAACAACTTTCTCGTCGCGTTTCCTTGCTAAAGCTAAGAATCGTACTTACGAAGAACTTTTTATTTACAGCTTTTTTAAAAAATAAACCTTATTCATTTGATTTTATCCAATAATAAATGTAATTCGTTCAAAATAGTGAACGAGTTCTGCAGCCCATGCACAAATAAACACAGAAAGGACAAAATTTCATGTAAAGAAGTTGAGTGTTCTTAACAAAGAGCTTCTTTCTGAAAAGTTGTGTTTTTTAATGTAGGCCTATATGTTTTTCTGTGTGCAACACAGAAAAACGTATCATAAGTAGCATCTAATAAATTATGGTCCAAATAATATGAGATACAAAAATATTTCCATTGAAAAAAGTAGGCAAATATCTTTTCATTACTAATCAGAATCACATTGTTAACAGTTTCCTTTTGAGTGGCTGTTGCACAATAGATGGGTAGTACGTATTATTCTGATAGCTGTATCAAACTTCCGAGGCTGTTTACTAGGCTTTTTAACAATAAATGATTTTCCGAGTATTGGGGAGTTAGCCCAATGCCTCAACCCCCAACTTGGAGGACCAGGGTTTTATTTCAGAGTACCTTCTCCTAGAAGGGTTGCTTTCTCTACAGCTAAGGAGCCCCTTCTGCCCCACCTGTTGGTCCGCGGGTGGTATTTAATTTCCCACCTACCCGCCGGCCTAAGCCGGTTAGGGCATCCCCCTATCCGCCACCTGGGGACGCGCCCTCTAGGGATTACAGGTTCCCCGAGGAACCATAAAAACAAAACAGCTAAGA
Organism: Magicicada septendecula; assembly: GCA_034769895.1. Classification (NCBI taxonomy): domain Eukaryota; kingdom Metazoa; phylum Arthropoda; class Insecta; order Hemiptera; family Cicadidae; genus Magicicada; species Magicicada septendecula. The sequence goes on from CM068368.1 coordinate 302,820,118, forward strand.
TGGTTTGGACATGTGCAAAGAATGCCGGATAATCGACTCCTCAAGCAAATTTTGGGATGGACACCATATGGTCGTACGCGAAGAGGAAGACCTAGGTTGAGTTGGAGAGAAGGCATCAATCGGGCAATGAGAGACCGAGAATTGGAAGAAGAATCTTGGTTGGATCGAGACCAATGGAGACTAGGGATCGGAAGACGTAGGATAACGTTATGAACCGATATATATATGTATCAAACTGGGCTTCCCTTAACGTAGGGATAAAAACTAGTAAGTGGTACTCTAGCAGTAATGTCTCTCATCTTAAATGTTCGTGACCGATAATGAATTGTAGGCCAAGTGGTGAGTGAGAACTTGCCACCCACAATACCTGTACGGTAGTCTCCACCTACACTATTGCAGGAAACCTCTATTAACATCAGTTATATCCTGCCTCGGAATATTACAAATTTTGAGTCATAGACAGATTTTTTTTTAAAGTTGGCAAATTTATAAATATTTACAGTGTAATAAATATTTCTGCATATTTAAGGTAAGTATATTTGTCTTAAACTATGGCGTGGAGTATGGGACGATCCAAAATTTAACATTTATATACGTTAAAATAAATTATTAGTATAGTTTTAATTATTAGTTTTGTTTAGTTAAACTGAATCATTAGTTTAATTTAGTTTAGTTTAGTAAAAATAAACTAAAAATTATTTTTCATTTTAAATAATAAATAGATAAAATCATCCCGAAACAGAGTCTACACATCTGTGCTTCGTTTCTTTATAACCATATTTTAACTATATAGGATATATATATATATATATATACACAAGTAGGGGGAAAATAAGGATCCTGACTCAAGTACCGTTATTCCCCCACCACCACCGCTGGACCAGCAGCATCGACCAATCAAATTTCATGGCGCCTTTCGCGCGTCAATTCAAATATATGCCGTCTTTCGCGAGCCTAAATCACTTTCACTTTCTAATTTCCGCGAATATAATTTTTTATATGCCGCCTTTCGCGAGCCTAGATCACTTTCACTTTCTACTGGACCACAGCATCCGCGACTTTTTCGCTGATCTGTGTCAAGATCCGCGACTTTTTCGTGTATCTGGACCACAGCATCCGCGAATATAATTTTTTTATTTTTTTTATATGCCGCCTTTCGCGAGCTTAGATCACTTTCACTTTCTATCACTTGATGCATTATAGTGTATATATTAAATATATGATCAGGGTTACCAACCTTGCGTGAGTTCAAATTTGTTATAATGTATATTAAATCTATATGATCAGGTTTACCAACCTATGGTGGAGGGTTCCGACTTGATGCATTATAGTGTATATATTAAATATATGATTAGGGTTACCAACCTTGCATGAGTTCAAATTTGTTGTGTGTTATAATGTATATTAAATCTATATGATCAGGTTTACCAACCTATGTATGGGTTCAAACTTGATATGTGTGTGTATTATAGTGTATATTAAAATATATGATCAGGGTTACCAATCCTGCATTATTGTGTGTGTATAGAACAGATCTGCCAACATTTTTCTTCGGTGGGAAATTCAAACTATATTATAGTAAATTGTTGACGACGACTTCGATATCAACTCTCTCTCCCCTCCTCTCTCTTTGTCTCTAGACACAGTTGTCATCAGTTTTACATAAGCGTCCTGCTACTTATGGATTATTGTAATTAGCGATACTAAAATGTAATCACCAGGAAATATATATTTATCACCTACCTCGTGGCGTCCTTTTTTTGACACATGACAGTCATTGACTACGATTTAGAAATTAATATACTGCCAAGTCTGTGTGTGTGTGGTAAAGTGTTACGCATAAAAAAATCTCCTTGAAATAAGGTATTTTCAAAAGTTTTGTGTACACACACATTGTATAATAATTTTCGTAATTGTAAGATACAACCTGCAAATTATTAAAATGTCTCTCTCACACATTTCTGATTACTATACAAATAATTGGATGCATATTCGAAGGTTTATAACGAAATAAATTAAAATAAACCATAATTTGTTTTAAATAATTAAATATATATATTTACAACACTGTACACAAACATAAAATATATAGTTTACAAACCGCTATAATACAATTATTGATTAAATATATATATCATAAACATTGTTATATATAAAATATTAATAATAATATTGTTTTAAATGATTAAATATATATTTACAGCACTGTACACAAACTTAAAATATAGTTTACAAACCGTTATAATACAATTATTCAAAATACATTTTACATTGATTAAATATACATATATCACAAACAAACATTGTTATATAAAATAAATATTAATAATAATTTTTTGACATTGTAAGATTTTAAAATAATAATTTCACGGCTGTAGATACAGTTCACAAGGAAGTTTATCTGTAACATAACAATACAGTCGATATTAGAATCACTGATACGATAATATTCAATTATCACATGCACACACACACAGTTAGTGGAAAGAATCAAATGCGTTAAGTAAGTAAACTTTTTCAAGTATATGTCATTTTTCATAAGTTAATGTACTTTCAAATAATTTCTAATCAAACCAAACCAAATATTATTCACTGGAAATTTGTAAATACTACTTAGAATCAATGATACATTTATCGCATAAGTTAATGTACTTTCAAATAATTTCTAATCGAACCAACTATTATTCAACGAAACTTGTAGAATCAATGATACATTTATCATGTACATACAAATTCAATTATTAAAGTGTTAAGTACAGAGAGTTGAAACTACACACACACACACACACACACACACATCAATAAATTGTTTGTTAACACGATTGCTACTTACGACGTTAGGACTCAATCTCTACTTGTGTTGTTTGATTTCTCGTCCCTCGATACACTAAATGTAGTTCTTTAGGTTTGATATGTCTGAGCTCCTCATTCGTGAAGACACCTGCATACCTCTTGGGAAGATAGACACGATAGTGACGGTCGCCATCCTCCAACGTAGCAAGTACAGAGTTCCCATATTTTGTGTCCACATTTGTTAAGACCATGATGGGATATTTTTTATTCACTGTCAATTCTGAACATCGTTTGTACTCGATAGCACTTACAGCATTAAACTTTACAAGAAACGACATTATTAGAAGACACTAGTGAACACGTCTGTATCAAACCAGAGAGAACCAAACAATGACAGAATATTCGACACAAAAGGACAGTACAATGTGATAGTGGTGGTGGTGGTAACGTCGGTGTCCCACTTTCATTTGCATGTATGAACATGTCCCACAGACGAAATTAGAGACACCAAAATATAACAATGTCATTAGGAAAGTCCATTTTCATAAGAAAATAGTCACTGCTTACAGCTATGCATGTCCACAACAGAATGAGAGAGAGAGAGATATAAATGTCATCATTCGCGGTGATCTACTTTCTAAATTTGTTACATTAAAAATGTTTGTTTAAAGCAAAAATCATGAATCATCCATTCCCGAATAGCATGCACCTTATAGTTGGCACAACGGTCAGAAGAATTGAAATGTCTAAGACATTCTGTTCCATGAATTATATACGGTATGTTTTTAGGACAACCAAAGTCATCGAGATTGATGATATTATTGTGTATTATCTTTGATTGCAAAAAACGTTTTTTCTCAAAACCCTTCACAAACACATATTTATATATACGTGTATGTGATGTTAACAATGAAACAAGATTGTCGTATGGTGTCTCTCCTTCGCTCCATCTAAGTCTATGATAATTTGACGTTAACCAGTGGTTTGTCCTAACGTATTTGGGATTCGTAACGGATGTAGCAGGCGGTGTCAAAATCCAATGTCTACCAGCAAATCTCAGAACGTCCATGATTGACAGTTCCTTCACAATATATTTTCCGTTGTCGTCGAAAAAGCACTGGAAGTCGATTATAACCGCAGTGTTATCCATAATACTGTAAGACAAAGAAACCACACACATTACAAACTCTATATATATTATGTTTAAACATACAAATATCGTTGCGATATTAATATGTGAACTTACGTTTACAGACGTCTGGACTGAAGCACCGAGAGACGTCAACTGACGAAAGAAACAAGTGTTGAGGGGGGTTACTATACATGGAGACGAATTTTTTTAGTAGGTGGGGAGGTGTCGTCGTTCTCCATGTTGATGCGTTGTCGTATCCGATAATGACCGTATGCAAGCGTATCATGACCATTGTCTAATATATAACGCTTATCATCATACGGTGACAACGCTTGCTTTTTTACACGCATCGTGTACAGCGTATGATGATCGCTACGTAAACAAAGCGCACTGGTAGAAAACTGACAATGATCAGAGAGACACTTGCGATACATATCGTGTCGCAGACTCCTCTTAATTGCAACTCGAGGCACACCTTTACATACACGTTTTTGACACTCTTGGGTGGGATCTTCGTGGACCACAAGGAACGAATAACATTTCGCACGGAGACCCACGAATTCTCTAATAGGACGACCACACGTTTCATCCTTGAACAGTCCGACAACCTTTTTGTTCTTAAGGCTATAACAAGGATGAGACGTAGGGTAATCCGATGTGTCAAAAACGTGTAGGTCCTTCTTCATGTCTGCATACAAGTCTGATGTTTGAATGCTATACATCAGACTGTCTGTATCTGTCATTAATAATTTAACGTTGCGGCCGTACTTGGCGACAGCATAACGATAATGAAAGTCGTACATTATCGTTTTGCTAACGTCAAGCACCGTGAAGCCGACATACACGGGACGGGAAAGAACAATGGATTTTTTACGGAGTGAGAGCCCCACCAGATCGTTCGTATAACGAATCATACGTTTTAGCCTAGGTGTGGAAACTAGTTTTTGAAGCCGTCGTTCATTCGAGACTAGTTCAAAGTCTATATGTTTCCGTACGTTCTCCAGCGACTTACCGTATACGGCGTTGTTCATCAGTTTGAAAAGGTCTTTTTCAAAGCTGTTGACGGCTGTTTGCCTCTTGCGGGTGTTGAAATCGATAAACGGTTTCAACCAAGCGCTTTGCTTAAAACACAACACCCTATGAGTCGCTTTCAGCTCTAAGCCAAGACTTAAATACAATTTCAAATTTCGATAATGGCGAACGTAATTTTGTTTGTCCTCCAAAGTTGTTAACAACTTCTCTACGGATGACCCTGATTCGTTATACGATGATCTGTATATACTCTCGTGTAAACGTTTGGAAAAGGGAGAAAGGATATCGGGTGTTATGCGCTGGCGCACAGGTGCAAGTGGGTAGTCGGAATGCAGGTCGTGTAAGGTATCGGGATAGTGTAGGTCAACTTCGAGGATGTACCCGATGTCGGAATCATCACTCACATTACGTACGTCCAAGGACTCGATTTCGTTACGATCGAGCCATCGGAAGTCTGCGTAAGGGAGTGGTTGCGACATGGCTGCACCGTATAAATTATTACAGTCTGTATACAGAATGAAGGAGGTCGGTTTCGATACATCGTACTGATCTGGAATCAGAGGATTGTTAGCGACTGCGTGACGGTTGGATATCATCGCGCAGCCTCCGCGGATCCCAGACTCAAGGAACAGATGCAGATTTATCTCTGTTAACAGCTCTAATTCGACCCCTGTCATTTTTAGCATCGCGTTCCAAGCGAGTCCGGGAAGCGAGTAAAAATGACACGGGTCCAAGCAGTAATCGCGTAAGGCCATGTCTCGGAAACTTTCAAAGACATCGGCCAGCAGCATTACGTCTGTCAACAAATACAAATCGTGGTAATCGCCAAACGTACGCAGATTGAATGCACTCCACACGTTTTGTGCGTGCTCGTAATCTGCGTCCGAAATAGCCGATTCCAACAACCGGTTATCAAAGTGTTCACGAGCGGGTAGACTTGTTTTGTTGAACCGATCAATGCTGTCAACGTACTCGTAAGGGTATACTCCCTTACGTACGAGCAGATTGGTCTGTTCGTCGAAACCCCGTCTAAGCATTTCCTCTCTGAGCAAAGGAAATTGGCTCCCGGACGTGGACATATTGGTAACGAGTGTGTCCAGAGAGCGATTAAGAAATTGAAAAGAGTCTACGAAACGCAAGGGACCCAGGGAGAACGACACGTAACGCTCACTGGATGTTGCAATGCAGGATACGTGTTGGTCCTTATATTTTCCTAAACCCAGCATTAAATGGTGACAGTCATAGCCACGAAGGTTGTGAAAGAAGACGGGGATATGACGAGGCATCTTGTAGCTTAGATTACAGCTATTGTGGGCTGCTCCCAAGAATTTCCCCGTAAGATGACAATGATTGCGTACTTTGTCATCGTCTGTCAAAGGGCGCTCACACAAATGACAAACGGTGGCGTTAGTGAACGCAACATTGTCATCATCGGACATAATTATTTGCACGTTATGTCGTACTACCTTCATCATATCCTCGGCGTCTTTCATCAACCACGAGAAGAAAGTGTCTACGACGTTTTCACCTCGATAAACTTTAGCCTCTCTCCAGAGTCTGTGTGTATGATCCACGATAGCATAGGAGAAACCTGACGGAATATGCATCGCTTCGTATGATGTGGACGATACAGGAGGAGAAGTTATTTTCTGACGGGCACCGTTGCTATCAACTGAGTAGAATTCGCCTAACTCGTGCACTGTCGTCGGGACGTTGTTACCAGGTGAACACGATTGAAGCGGAGTGATGAGAGACTCGAAGTCGGCGTAGACGGTAAAGGGTACTTTAAGACAGTGCGCGTAATTTTTAAATGACATAAACTTCTCCTCCTCTGTAGGCATTTTGGTTTTCTGCTCGCCGTGAGGTGTGCAGTAGGGGAGATGATCGGACAGACCATGTTCTGTGGTGAAACGATGCAGGCAGTAGTCACAGTAAAATGATTTATTGCTACATTTTGTAAGGGATGATAACAATTTATTAATGCTACTGATAAGACAGTAGTGTTTTCGGCTATTTGTATCGGACAGAAGTAAAAGATTAACGTGATGTAATCTGTCCTTATTGGGGGTAATTCTTAACGGATAAACCTCATTTTTTGATTTGTTTCTGATATTGTCGTCTATATCATAGCCGAAAACGTTTATAGAAATGTTGGGATTTTGTGTTTCAAATTTAGAAAGTGAATTTATAGAAACAGGGTACTCGATACCGGTCATATTTAAAGTGTTTATGAAGGGGGTGTATTTTGAAACACGTTCTTTATTACGTTCTTGAGGGTGTATGTGAGCTAGTACGGACCATAGAAAACACATTTCATCTTGTGGGTTCTTGATGTTGACTACTGCCTTGGTGAGTGCAAGTTTTCGCGGGGTTGGAAAGTAGGAGGACGCTGCTAGAGGCCTGTACCGTCCAACAACTAGTTCCAGCTTCAGTACAGCATCCACCGACCATCCGCTCCCGTCACGGGTAAAATTGGATGTGCTATTCATGATTTTATCGTAGGATTCATCGAGTAGACAGTTCAACTAGTCGTTGTCGTCCGTGAGCAACGTACGACAACGTCCGTGGAAGACGGCGTCTTTGGTTACCTCTTTTTCATCGCCGCTGTCACCATCTAACATAGTTTTAGTGAAACGTATCCTGCACGCAATATGCCATTTGATACTGCGTAAACGTGCTTGTTCTGCCAGAATATCCTTGCACAATAAAGGTCGCACCTCGGTCATTATCGGTACTATATCTTGATCTTCTTCTTCTTCTGTGTACACAGGCAGGTAATTAAAAGTTGTGAGACATCCTCTAATACTCGTGTTTCGCACGATATAAAATCGTGTCATATCTGAAACAATAGAAACATATGTATTAGCTAATAGGAATGATGAATAACACACATTCATGTTTGTGGTAAATAAATAGATAGTACACGTTAGTTTATTGCAAACTGTGAAGATGGCAGCTACTCATGATTTTAGCATTGAAACTGAAAGAAGAAAATCGTTCAAGTATTGGGAAGTGACGTTTGTCAGCCCCGACGAGTTAGCGTTTGCCGGGTTTTACTACTATCCGCTAAATTATGATGTTTGTGGACATAGTATGTCATTCATAGACGATAGAGTTAAATGCTTTTGTTGCGGAATTGAATTAGTTCATTGGAGAGAAGGTGACATACCTATGGTGGAACATGAAAAATTTTCTCCGTCATGTCAATTTCTAAACGATGTCAAGAGACAGTTCATTGGAGAGAAGGTGACAAACCTATGGTGGAACATAAAAAAGCAAACCGTGAAGATGGCAGCTACTCCTGATTTTAGCATTGAAAGTGAAAGAAGAAAATCGATCAAGTATTGGGAAGTGACGTTTGTCAGCCCCGACGAGTTAGCGTTTGCCGGGTTTTACCACTATCCACTAAATTAAGATGTTTGCGGACATAGTATGTCATTCATAGACGATAGAGTTAAATACTTTTGTTGCGGAATTGAATTAGGTCATTGGAGAGAAGGTGACAAACCAATGGTGGAACATGAAAAATTTTCTCCGTCATGTCAATTTCTAAACGATGTCAAGAGACTATCTTGTGCACGTTAGACAGAGTTGGATCATACGTTAATTCATATCAAACAAGTTTGCTTGCTACATAATTACGGGGAGACAAAAATAATTTCTTAACTGTACCAATTGGTATTTAAATTTACCTTGTTCAGGCTGTTCCTGTTCCTGCCGGTGTTGTTCCGGATTCTGCTGAAGGCCGGACATGATGATATTCAGACGAGAGAGAGAGTGAATACTGAAAAACAAAGGAACTGTTATATATATATATATATATATATATATATATATATATATATTGTAACGTAACATAGTTGAGGTTCCCCAACGTTACATAAAAAAATTGAATGAAATATGGTCAAGGACCATACCCTGACTTAAGGTTGTTCAATAGTTCATGTGTTTGAGAAGTACCTCAAGTAAAAAGGGGTCAATGACTAATATTAAATGTAAAAGAGCCAGACCAATGAATGATTGGATGTAATGAAATGTTTATTTTGTACTGTGACATGTTAATTTCTAAATTTCTAAACAACGTCAAGAGACTATCTTATACATGTTAATTCATATCAAACAAATTTGGTTTGCTACATAATTATAGAGAGAGACAATTGGTATTTAAAAAAATTTTTACCTTGTTGAGGATGTCCCTGTTCCTGCTGATGTTCTGGATTCTGCTGAAGGTCAGACATGATGATATTCAGACGTGAGAGTGAATACTGTAAAACAAAGAAACTGTTATAACGCTGGTATTATGTTAGTGTATCTTAAACGCTTTATATCGCACAAAGTAAATTAGAATATCAATTGTAACATACAATTTGTAGCACAGTAGTGTTCAGCAACACGAACGAGTTGTAAGTAAGACGCTGTTTTTTTTTTTTTTTTTTTTTGCTCTGGGCTTTGCGGTTATGCGTCGCAGAGACGAACCGCACGGGAACTGAGTTCCCGAGCTACCATCTGAAGATCTGGAGCTCCTGCCTCGTGGCCCTGCCCAAGTAGGGCGTGTGCTCTATAGCAGGCCTTTCTCGGCTGTTGTGCTAGCCTACGCTAGCGCAGTATACACCGAGGGCGTTTCCACGAATCACCTGGGCGTATACGGTACCTTCCCAGCCCAGTCACTAGAGGATTGTCTGGGAACCTCGCCGCACGTGCATAAAATTTGCGTGCAAGCCGCCTGAAAGTGTCGTCTAAGGAGCGGACGCCAAGTCCTCTCCTTAGAAGGCGAGATGAGAAGTGACGGGGGACTTTGGCCGCTAGCCGAAGCCCCCTGTCGAGGACGCTCTGCAACTTCTTTTTATGCATTGCGGCGAGGTAACCCCAGACCGGGCAGGCGTAGGTAATGACCGGCAGCAGATACGCGCCGACGATCATCCTACCCAATTTCCTGGTCATGGCTGGGCTGATCAGGAGTGGAAACAGTGCGCACAGGCGAGTGGATGCTCGCTTAAGAACTGTCTGTGCGTGGGTACGCCAGGTGAGCCGACGGTCGAGGTGTAAGCCGAGGTACTTGACCTCTTTGGACCAGCGCAAGTACGTTCTGCCGATGCGTAGTTGCCTAACGGGGTTCTTCCGTCGCTTAGAGAATTCGACGGCTACACTCTTGGTAGAGTTGAGGAGCACTCTCCAATTCTCAGTCCAGTCAACGAGCGTGTCGAGCTGGCGCTGCAGTCGTAGGACGGCCCTTTCCTCATGACGATCGGCCGTAAATACGGCCGTGTCGTCAGCGAAGAGGGCCATCTGGACTCCAGGCTGTCTCGGCACGTCGTTGACGTAGATCGAGAACAGAAGGGGGCCTAGAACACTACCTTGAGGGACGCCGGCTGTGATTCGCCTCTCGGAAGAGACTGAATCGCCAACTCTCACGCAGAAGGTCCTCTCCGTCAGAAAGCTAGCAACCAGATGGAGGTAGCAGTCCGGGAGCTGGACTTCCCTAAGTTTGAATAACAGGCCATCATGCCATACGCTGTCGAAGGCTTTCTCAACATCTAAGAAACAGCCAACGGTCCGTTCTCTCCGACACCCGGCTTCCGTGATGCTTTCCACCAGTCTCATCAGTTGATGAGTGGTCGAATGCCCCACACGAAAGCCGAACTGTTCGGGGACCAGCACGTCAAAGTTGGTTAGATGTTCTCGTACACGACGCTGTACGAGGCGCTCAAAAACCTTGGACGTAGCGGAGAGTAGGCTGATAGGCCGGAGGTTTTCCGAGCGGGTGGTATCCTTTCCCGGCTTCGGGATCACGATAACCGTCGCCTTTCTCCATTTCTTGGGAAAGTAGGCCAGTCTAAGACACGCGTTGAACAAATCAGTCAAGAATTGAACTCCAGGCTCGGGAAGAAGTCGTAGAGCGGTGTTGGTGACACCGTCCGGGCCTGTAAGACGCTGTTGTGAAGTTCACCGGGTATATATTGTGATGGCAGCGGTATGCGAACATCTGCTCTCCGGTACCAGCGGTGGACACAGCGAGCCAATCAGACATCAGCAGCCACCGAGACGTAACCAACTTCGTGTTCGGAGCTAGCCAATCAGCGATGCGAGTTAGTTAATAAAACCTGAGCCGACAGAAAATTTTGAAAGTTCCGCGTCAGCGATGGATTTCGCTTGGTCGGCAGCTGACTCTACAACCAGTGTCGGAAGAAGAGGAGGACTGCAGTACGCCGTGAACAGCAGGCGCAGTCGTCGAACATCTTAGCGCGGCACTACCAACATCACCGTTCTCGCAACTCGGTCCTTTTTAGGACCACCAAAAAAAAAAAAAAAAAAACCACTAGAGTGTACGATTGGTGCCAGTTGTCATGTGGCAAGCCTTTTGTCCGGTGACAATATATAGTGCATGCGTTGATGTGTGTGTGTGTGCAACTGTACTAAAAAAGCTGTTAAAAATAATACAAATGCATATATGTAGATGACTGAAAAGAGATGATATAAAAGTGGTTGCACTGTAGTACTGTATGAACTTTTGTTTATGAAACTACCGAAAAAAATACAATAAGAACGATATGAGGAAATATAAGTCTATACTACTAGCAACCAACGGACACAAACAAAAATATAAACACAATACACGAGTCTGTTCGTTGAAACCCTGTCTAAGAATTACATTATAAACTAGGAATTGCTTCCGACGTCTGCGAGCGAGAGAGAGAGAGAGAGAGAGGAGAAACGGTATGAAACCTTCCACAGTTGAAACCTGCTCTACAAAACGCTTCACACGAAGCGTTATGTTAAGAGAGAGAACGCGCATGTAAGTAGTTGACAACACACACGCACACATAGTTAATATTTGTTAATTATTTAATACAATGAAAAATGAAGTCAACGTTTTGACGATGAGAGAGAGAGAGAGAGAGAGAGAGCGGGCGTTGTAAGTACGTACACAGTTAATATTTGTCGAATATATATAAACTTTCTAAAATCATATACATGCGCGGTAATGATCACAGAGAGGAGAAACGGTTTGAACATAACGTTTGACAACGAGAGAGAGAGAGAGAGAGAGACAGACAGACAGACAGAGACAGACAGACAGACAGTCGGACGGATGGACGACAGGCGGACAGAGAGATAAATAGAGAGAGAGAGAGCGGGCGTTGTAAGTACGTACACAGTTAATATTTGTCGAATATATATAAACTTTCTAAAATCATATACATGCGCGGTAATGACCGCAGAGAGGAGAAACGGTTTGAACATAACGTTTGACAACGAGAGAGAGAGAGAGAGAGAGAGAGATAGTGTCTTCTAATAATGTCGTTTCTTGTAAAGTTTAATGCTGTAATATCATGCATTACAACACGGTATCAGAGAAAGCGACGAGGCGTTTAGAAAAAATTACAGACCGATTCTGGAACCGTTAGAAGCTATTTCACGAAAGTTAAGTGGTGATATAATGGAGGAGGGGAGGAGGAGAAGAAGAGCCTACACAACATGTAATAACTGAAAACGAAAGTGGCACGCAGAGTCATAACGCTTCTCATTTCAGTGACAATAGCGCATGGAACCCTAACACTTTACATTTCAGTGACGATTCATTAGCAAACAAATATATGCGTTTGTGCGAATCGGCTGACTGTAAACGGATTATAGATCGTATGTATGGTGTTCGATACGAAGGTGGTAAATTTATGATAGGTGTTTCAAATGTGAAAATCGATGATAACGACAACTTTCATGTCAAAGGAAAAATTTACGCGGGTACACCTGGTCTGTATGAACTTTTGTTTATGAAACTATCGAAAAAATACAATAAGGACGATATGAGGAAATACAGTCCATACTACTAGCAACCAACATACATATGATGAAATTAATTTCTATTTTTAATTTATTTGTGTGTGCGTATGTTTGACTGTAGTGTAGATTCTAATTTACAAAGTTTTGATGAATACTATTTGAAAGGGGGAGCTCTCTAGTTGACATCTCCGCCGATGTAATGACTCTCAAACATAAAAAATGTAAACATAAACAGACGGTGTTTGTTGACACGTAAACATTGCACACTTAAAATGTAAACATTCCGAGTTCGTTGACACGTAAACTGTTTTTCCTTTCGTGAGTAATCGTTCGTTAATAAGATATGAATTAGCTTAATCGATTAAATGGTTAGACTAGTAATGGTAAATGTGAAGGTAAGAAGGTAAGTATGTAGGTTCGATTCCTGTTAATTTAATTTTTTGTTAAAAATCTTTTTATAAATATTGAGGAGAAGGGATAATAACATATTCTTTTATAATTATTAACAACGTTGTTTGGTATTTGTCATTGTAAAGTACAATCGGAAACCATGACGCCACTTAAATCGGTAATATTTTTTTTTAACATTATGGACAAAATGTTTAACGGATAACACAACACAGTTTCAATTGGATCAGGTTAAACGTTACTTATATGAATATGGATATCTTTATACGAAAGATAAAACGTCATTGCAATTAGTAAATGATTCAGATGTTTCCAATGCCCTCCTTATATTTCAAGAATATTACAAATTACCTGCTGACGACAAATTAAATAATAAAACTCGAAATTTAATGTTAAAACGTAGGTGTGGTAATACCGATATTCTTTCTGATTATAGAAAGAAATCAGCTAGAAAAACCACGCTTTGTTGTGTTAGCGTTTCAGACAGCAAGAAAAATGTACTGCCAGCACGTGCTGATGAATTTGATCACTGTAACGTGATCAATGCGAGACTGTTTCTAAACGACAAGTATTATCCTTACGATAATTTAAACTTGGATATTGGGAAAGACCGTTTTGCATTATTGTACAATATGTACGCCAGTTTTCAAAGTTCGTATACGATTCATTAGCAAACAAATATATGCGTTTGTGCGAATCGGTTGACTGTAAACGGATTATAGATCGTATGTATGTATGGTGTTCGATACGAAGGTGGTAAATTTATGATAGGTGTTTCAAATGTGAAAATCGATGATAACGACAACTTTCATGTCAAAGGAAAAATTTACGAGGGTACACCTGGTCTGTATGAACTTTTGTTTATGAAACTATCGAAAAAATACAATAAGAACGATATGAGGAAATACAGGCCCATACTACTAGCAACCAACAGACATATGATGAAATTAATTTCTATTTTTAATTTATTTGTGTGTGCGTATGTTTGACTGTAGTGCAGATTCTAATTTACAAAGTTTTGATGAATACTATTTGAAAGGGGGGGGGGGAGCTCTCTAGTTGACATCTCCGCCGGCTATGTGTGTGTGTATGTATTTTTAATTGTAAAACTAGTTTAGATATATTTTAATACTTGTAACAATATAATCTTGGAACTGTGTATGTTTTTTTTTTTTTTTAAATTGTAAATATTAGTTTAGATATATTTTCATACTTGTAACAATATAATCTTGGTGCTGTGTATGTATTTTTAATTGTAAAACTGTTTAATATAATCTTGGAGCTGTGTGTATTTTAATAAATGTATATATATATATTACACACACTTTATTATTATTTGTATAACCCACTCCATAATAATTTGATCATACACATACGCGCGCGCGCACACACACATGTATTAAATTCAATAATGCGTTTGATAATGTTTTAATGCAAATAATTTTAGGAAAGTCTACATTCCGCATTCATAAGGAGATAGTCACTGCTTACAGTTATGTATGTCCACAACAGAATTAGAGAGAGATATAAATGTCATCATACGCTATGACCTACTTTCTAAATTTTTTACATTAAAAACGTTTGTTTAAAGCAATTTTTCAGAAAATTTGTAACAGACATAATAATTTGATCATACACACACACACACACATGTATTAAATTCAATAACACGCTTGATAATGCAAATAATTTTTACGTTTAAATAAAAATCTGCACATACATTAAAATTAAAATTAAACAAAATCTGTACAACTTACCAAAAAACTAGTATGTGCGTTGTCTACACTGAAGGCGTACAAACAGTCTTTCAACTATTAAAAAAGATGCAGAGATTTCACGATGTATCAGCACACGTTGGTGAGAAATTGCCACTATAAAAATACGGTAAGAATATATTTTCAGAAATTGTAATTTGATCACACACACACACACACACACACACACACACACACACACACACACACACACACACACACACACACACACACACACACACACACACACACACACACACACACACACATGTATTAAATTCAAAAATAATGCACTTGATAATTTTTACGTTTAAATAAAATCTATTGGGAAAGACCGTTTTGCATTATTGTACAATATGTACACCAGTTTTCAAAGTTCGTATTACCACCGTTTAGACGGCAGCCCAGTACTGACACCGGAATTATTCAAATCAAAAGCCCCGCTGGTTGTTTTCGATTGTAGCAAGCAAGACGATACACTTAAGTCTTCAGCAGTTGATGTACGTTTAGAATTTGAATCGTCAATGAATTTTCCTAGACAGACAACCGCCTACTGTATGATACTACATGATTCGCTTGTAGAATATACACCATTGTCCAACACAGTACATAGACGTGTTTAAGTCTTATTTTATACATATTTTGTAAATACTAGTTTTAAATATACTGTATATATATTTTCATCATATTTGTAACATTATAATATTGGAGCTATGTGTGTGTATGTATTTTTAATTGTAAAACTAGTTTAGATATATTTTAATACTTGTAACAATATAATCTTGGAACTGTGTATGTTTTTTTTTTTTTTTAAATTGTGAATATTAGTTTAGATATATTTTCATACTTGTAACAATATAATCTTGGAGCTGTGTATGTATTTTTAATTGTAAAACTGTTTAATATAATCTTGGAGCTGTGTGTATGTATTTTAATAAATGTATATATATATTACACACACTTTATTATTATTATTTGTATAACCCACTCCATAATAATTTGATCATACACATACGCGCGCGCGCACACACATGTATTAAATTCAATAATGCGTTTGATAATGTTTTAATGCAAATAATTTTAGGAAAGTCTACATTCCGCATTCATAAGGAGATAGTCACTGCTTACAGCTATGTATGTCCACAACAGAATTAGAGAGAGATATAAATGTCATCATACGCTGTGACCTACTTTCTAAATTTTTTACATTAAAAACGTTTGTTTAAAGCAATTTTTCAGAAAATTTGTAACAGACATAATAATTTGATCATACACACACACACACATGTATTAAATTCAATAACACGCTTGATAATGCAAATAATTTTTACGTTTAAATAAAAATCTGCACATACATTAAAATTAAAATTAAATAAAATCTGTACAACTTACCAAAAAACTAGTATGTGCGTTGTCTACACTGAAGGCGTACAAACAGTCTTTCAACTATTAAAAAAAAGATGCAGAGATTTCATGATGTATCAGCACACGTTGGTGAGAAATTGCCACTATAAAAATACGGTAAGAATATATTTTCAGAAATTGTAATTTGATCATACACACACGCGTACACACACACATGTATTAAATTCAATAAATAATGCACTTGATAATTTTTACGTTTAAATAAAATCTATACACTTACCAAAAGAAGATGTGTATACTGGAAGACACGTAAGACGTACAGTATCAGTCAAACTAGTATGTGCGTTGTCTACACTGAAGACGTACAAACAGTCTTTCAAAAGAAGATGTGTATACTGGAAGACACGTAATACGTGCAGTATCAGGATGTACAAGTAGACAAATAAGAAATTGCCGCTAACTTACTTAGCGTATATATAGTGTACTCTGTAGTGGGGAAAGCACGCGTGTGTGTGTGTGTGTGTGTGTGTGTGTGTCCGTTTTTAGAGTAATTACTGTAAGCGGTGTTAATGCTTGACAGGTGTCAAATTAGAAAGTAGAGTTGTCCGTTTTTAGAGTAAATACTTTATAATCCTAATTACTGCTAATGACTAGCAGGTGTGAAATTAGAATGTAGGACGTCGTACACAAGGTTAATGACCTCTGGTTTAATTTAGCGAATAATAACTATATCTAATTCAGTATCGTTGTGTGTATGTGTGTGTGTGTGCATAGACTTGTTTCGCTGTCAACGTACTCCGAATATGCATGCAATTATTTGTATAGTAATCAGAAATGTGTGTGAGAGAGACATTTTAATAATTTGTAGGTTGTATCTTACAATCATGAAAATTATTATTTAAACTGATAATTGTTTTATTAAAATCTTACAATGACGAAATATTATTATTTCATTGTTTACGATATATATTTAATGCAAAAAATGAATTTTTAAAATTACAATCGTCTGTATTTAAGTTCGTGTACACACATACAAATCGTTTGAATAAGGGAAATCTTCGAATATGTATCCAATTATTTGTATAGTAATCAGAAATGTGTGAGAGAGACATTTTAATAATTTGCAGGTTGTATCTTACAATTACGAAAATTATTATACAATGTGTGTGTACACAAAACTTTTGAAAATACCTTATTTCAAGGAGATTTTTTTATGCTAAAGAGAGACATACACGCGTAGGTAATTACATTATAAACTAGGAATTGCTTCCGACGTCTGCGAGAGAGAGAGGGCGTTAATATTTGTCGAGTAAAGAGAGACATACACGCATAGGTAATTACATTATAAACTAGAAATTGCTTCCGACGTCTGCGAGAGAGAGAGGGCGTTAATATTTGTCGAATAAAGAGAGACATACACGCACAGGTAATTACATTATAAACTAGGAATTGCTTCCGACGTCTGCGAGCGAGAGAGAGAGAGAGAGGAGAAACGGTATGAAACCTTCCACAGTTGAAACCTGCTCTACAAAACGCTTCACACGAAGCGTTATGTTAAGAGAGAGAACACGCATGTAAGTAGTTGACAACACACACGCACACATAGTTAATATTTGTTAATTATTTAATACAATGAAAAATGAAGTCAACGTTTTGACGATGAGTGAGAGAGAGAGAGAGAGAGAGAGCGGGCGTTGTAAGTACGTACACAGTTAATATTTGTCGAATATATATAAACTTTCTAAAATCATATACATGCGCGGTAATGATCACAGAGAGGAGAAACGGTTTGAACATAACGTTTGACAACGAGAGAGAGAGAGAGAGAGAGACAGACAGACAGACAGACAGAGACAGACAGACAGACAGTTGGACGGATGGACGGACGGACGGACGGACAGAGAGATAAATAGATAGAGAGAGAGAGGAGAGAGAGAGAGAGAGAGAGAGAGAGAGAGAGAGTAACAACAGTGTTGTAAATATATATATTTAATTATTTAAAACAAATTATGGTTTATTTTAATTTATTTCGTTATAAACCTCCGAATATGCATACAATTATTTGTATAGTAATCAGAAATGTGTGTGAGAGAGACATTTTACTAATTTGTAGGTTGTATCTTACAATCATGAAAATTATTATTTAAACTGATAATTGTTTTATTAAAATCTTACAATGACGAAATATTATTATTTCATTGTTTACGATATATATTTAATGCAAAAAATGAATTTTTAAAATTACAATCGTCTGTATTTAAGTTCGTGTACACACATACAAATCGTTTGAATAAGGGATATATTAATTTCTAAATCGTGGTCAATGACTGTCATGTGTCAAAAAAGGATGCAACGAGGTAGGTGATAAATATATATATTTCCTGGTGATTACATTTTAGTATCGCTACTTACAATAATCCATAAGTAGCACGACGCTTATGTAAAACTGATGACATAAAGAGAGAGAGTTTATATCGTGATCGACAACTGTGTCTAGAGACAAAGAGAGAGGAGGGGAGAGAGAGTTGATATCGAAGTCGTCGTCAACAATTTACTATAATATAGTTTGAATTTCCCACCAAAGAAAAATGTTGGCAGATCTGTTCTATACACACACACACACACACACACACACACACACACACACACACACACACACACACACACACACACACACACACACACACACACACACACACACACACACACACACACACACACACACACACACACACACACACAATAACGCAGGATTGGTAACCCTGATCATATATTTTAATATACACTATAATACACACACATATCAAGTTTGAACCCATACATAGGTTGGTAAACCTGATCATATAGATTTAATATACATTATAACACACAACAAATTTGAAGTCCTGCAAGGTTGGTAACCCTAATCATATATTTAATATATACACTATAATGCATCAAGTCGGAACCCTCCACCATAGGTTGGTAAACCTGATCATATAGATTTAATATACATTATAACAAATTTGAACTCACGCAAGGTTGGTAACCCTGATCATATATTTAATATATACACTATAATGCATCAAGTGATAGAAAGTGAAAGTGATCTAAGCTCGCGAAAGGCGGCATATAAAAAAAATAAAAAAATTATATTCGCGGATGCTGTGGTCCAGATACGCGAAAAAGTCGCGGATCTTGACACAGATCAGCGAAAAAGTCGCGGATGCTGTGGTCCAGTAGAAAGTGAAAGTGATCTAGGCTCGCGAAAGGCGGCATATAAAAAATTATATTCGCGGAAATTAGAAAGTGAAAGTGATTTAGGCTCGCGAAAGACGGCATATATTTGAATTGACGCGCGAAAGGCGCCATGAAATTTGATTGGTCGATGCTGCTGGTCCAGCGGTGGTGGTGGGGGAATAACGGTACTTGAGTCAGGATCCTTATTTTCCCCCTACTTACACACACACACGCACACATTGAGATCGTACTAACGTCAATCATATAACAGTTCCAAGGCTGAGTTTCGCTATATACAAAAAACAAGTACTCCAGTTAATTATAAAAATTTGGAAACAGTAAGTTGACATTATTTTGTTTCACTTCCTCGAAATAGAAGTATTTTCGGATGCCTCCATCCTATTGTTTTTCATCGACATAAATGCCTATCGACGAGTCTGTTAACACTTGGCAGAGGAATAACTGAACCTCCTCCTCATATGTGGAAGGAAGAATGAGTTATTATAGTGGAGCCTTTGTTAATCAATATCATTATCATCATTATCTCTGTTTGGGCTATCACTATCTCTATCTTCTCCATTACTACTAAATTTGGTATCTGTAAACGTACATAAGTCACAAGTTACTAAATTGCAAAGTCGTGGATTGTATGTATGTGTTTCCTTGTGTTCGAACGAACACAAAACGCAAGCATAGAAATTCTGGTGGTACAGTCATTATCGTTTTCTATACAATATTTATGAATCACAAGTCAATGTTTGTTAAAATTTTACTTGAATGAAAGTACTCGTTTTAAATTAATAAACTGATCATAACCCGACACCATTTTGGCGAAAGGGCTTGTGATTAAAAAAATAAAGAAATATAAAAATGCAACCTGATTCGCAATGATCTGTTTAAGTGCTTTTGTTAGATATAAAACCGTCAACACACGCTTTAAGTTGTAAGTTAATAAATGTAGTTGGGTTAACCTATAACTATACACTTGATCTGCGAAATACGAAACCCGAACTTTTTCCTTGCTAATATTGTTCTCTTTCGTATAATTATGTTCTGACGTGTCGAATCGAGAAAACACTTCGGCGAGGTTAAAAACGTTGTATACCAACTATATGTGACATGACGATTCGTTCCACATTTGTTGCACGTCATGGTGACGAGATTTGTCCGATTAACACAGACCGCTTGCTGCTTCACCCAGACAGTTTGTAGATTACTGGAACAGCGAACTGGATTCGCTAACGGTCTCAGTAATCTTCTTCAATAAATAACGGTCTAAGAATAGCTTCGGAAGGTAAATGAAGAGAGTCAGTTGTATTCAGGAAGGGAAAACTAATTTGGCCTTTACGTATGATGTACAGATTTCTTCAGTTCTGTATACGGTATTGAACTCTACACTGTTAAATCTGGTAGCTTTTATGTATCAACTAAATGTATTAAATAAACATCGACTGCAGTCACCACGCTGTTACATAGAAACAAAGTTTGTGTACCTATCAATTGCCAGATGGTTCAAAATGGCTACAGTTTAATTACAATAATGATTAAAATACGCTATATAGGCCTAATTTGTATATAGGACCACGTAGTACGAGTGTGTGTATGTGAATTTTATTGTATATTACACTATATGACGTCTAAAATACACAACCTATGTTCTCAAATAAATTATTCATAACATGCCAAGTTTTATATTAAGTTCTCGCTAAGTGTAGTCTGTCAAACTACAAACTCTGGTCTGTTCGGGGTATACTCTCATCGACCTCGAATCCCACAGCCAGCAAACAAGTTTTTTCTGAACTACAGTGAAGTATTTTCTAGCTACATAAACACTATCCTCGCATCCCTCTATTAATATTTAAATACTTTATCTCTATGGGGAAATTAATTACTAAATTTAACAACCTGTTAATAACATCTCTAACAATCTGACAAAATGTTAATACAAACGCAGTAGCCAAAAGCGTTTACTTAAATTTCAATTATATTTTTATTATGATAATTATTATCAGCAGTATGCAATAGGTTATAAATTTATGTGAAAATTTTGATCCAAGTCTATGCAGCTTTAAACTGCAATACTATATCCACGATTGAATATTGAATTGTTAAACACACACACACACACACACACACACACACACACACACACACACACACACACACACACACACACACACACACACACACACACACACACACACACACACACACACACACACACACACACACACACACACACACACACACACACACACACACACACACACACACACACACACACACACACACACACACACACACACACACACAGACAGACATATATATATATATATATATATATACTGTGGAAATAATATTACTGTGAAAGCTGAAATAATATTTCTGATATATCGGATGGCCCATAAGTCAGTTGGCACTAGCAGTATGTAGACGTTCGATTGACTAGCATAGTAGTTACTTGACTATGAGCAGTAGTTCCAATAATTCAGTTGAGATTTGAGGTTATGAAGTTAGGTTGATGTTGATGTGTATGCTGTTGTTAGAGCTTGTTTGTTGTTTGTTGTTCGTGTTGTTTGCGAGACAATGAATAGAAAACTATCTACAGAGCAGCGTGTTTTTATACTGCAGATGTGGTGGAAATAGGACCATAATTACTGTGATGTTGTTGAGTTATTTGCGGAACGTTTTCCAAACATCGCACCTCCATCTAGAGAAGGTATTCGTAAAGTGAATAAGGGATTTGAACAGACTGGAATGGTAGCGGAACTTCCTCGATCAGGTAGGCCAAAAACAGTTACTACAGAAGAGAATTTAAATATCGTTGCGCAATGTTTTGTGCAGTCACCAAAGAAATCAACACGAAAAGCGTCCAATGAGTATGGAATACCTTGAACAAGCCTGCAAAGGATGCAGAAAACGTTGAAGTTGACACCATATAAGCCCACTTTACTCCAAGGCCTAAATGACGATGATCCTGATAGGGGTACAGAATTCTGCGAATGGTACGCAATACGACAAGAAGCCGATCCAGAATTTTACAAAACCATTCTTTGGAGTGACGAGGCTACTTTTATGCTGAATGGTACAGTGAATAGGCACAACTGTGTTTACTGGGATACTGCGAATCCACATGTGGTGATAGAGACAGAGTTAAACGCTCCGGGGTTACTGTTTGGGCAGGGATCTTTGCCGGTGGGATAATCGGACCCTACTTTTTTAATGGTACAGTGAATGCTGAAAGTTACCTACAAATGCTTCACGAGGTGTTGATGGAACTAGAAAACAGTCCGCTTTTTGAACACCTGCAGCCAATTCGAGAAAAGTTAATATGGCAACAAGATGGGGCACCCCCTCACTATGGACTGATTGTGAGAGACTTTTTTGAATGCAACGTTCGATGAATGGATTGGCAGACGGGGTCGTGTTGAATGGGCTCCACGTTCTCCTGATCTTACCCCGATGGACTTCTCGGTCTGGGGTACACTAAAAAATTTACAGGCATTGCACAAATGCAATGCACAGAGAAGGGCATTGAAAATGCTTTAATAAATCTAAAATATATATTATATATATATATATATATATTATGTTCATTCACCAATCAATGAATTCATTCTTCATTTGCCAATGTACAGATTATAAGTTAAATGTAGTTGCATTCATAAGCGAAGTTTTATATGTGTACTACGTTATTGACAACAAAGAAGTAGTTTCTATGGAAACTCACCGGTTCCTATTTTCAATCACGCACCAGCGATCGGCTGCAAATGTGCGACACGTCCTTATAAACATTTTCAATGTTAAAATGCTGTGTACTCCGTGAAGATTCGTGATGTGGAACAATTGAAGGAAGGCATTCAATCTGAATTTGAACACCTACAGTCCCTGAATATTTCGGACATAATTTGTGTTTCAGTGCTTCGAAGATGTCAAATTTGCATAGAAAAGGATGGAGGCCACTTTGAGCATTTCTTGTAGGTCATGAGAACTATGCTATTAACTATCTGTATGCGTTATCTGTATCTGTATCCCTGCTGCACCTCTACAATAAAAGTGCTATTTGCAATATTGCCAACTGACTTATGGGCCACTCTGTATATTGGGAATATGCATTAAGTTATAGCTCACTTCTATTCTGAAGATTATTGCCAAAAAAATGAAATTGCTTGTTTCAGGCCTCGCATTGCCACCTGGACTAATATTAATTATTTAATTTCTTCTAAACCTTATGAATCCGGGTTGAAATATATAGATTTAATACTAATGTTTAGTTAGTGATAATGCTCTAGTTTTCTGTCGACATTTGCTTAAATATACATTCGGAAACCGATATTAAAAAAGAAGGAGTTTTATAATAATTGAACATATCGTTTTGAAACAATTCGCTCCCTCGTTTTCTCCCCAATCCCATCCCTCCCTCCTCCTTTACCCCATCATTATGTCTCTCTCATACAGGTTCTCTTCTCTTTTCCTCTGTTTTTCTTACTAAGTGACAGCGAGGCCTGTTCGACCGCACCTTTCGCACGCATAAAGGCGCTTCTGAAAGGGTGTCATCAGACAAGCAAATGTCATAGCATCGGTGTGAGAATCGTCAGTTGACACTCCCATTATATACGTTATCACCTTTGTTACAGTGCTTTTAGATTTTTGTTTTTCAGATGATTCTTATACGTAGTACGTGTATATCACCCATAAATTAATTTCATATGTGAGTAAACTATTTGAGCTAATTCTTTCAGAAACCAACTGATAATTTCAGTTAAATTGTATGTCGTATGTAAACGACAGTTTTGTTATTCCAAAGAGGTAATTTATAATTGATCATGTTCCGGTTTTTGATTCAGCATTTGTTGCGTTTTTATTAATTATCTGTGGTGTCAATTTCTAGCCGTCCCTGAACATACTAAATAACCAAAGGGGTGAAGGTTTAGTAATCTTTCATATATGTTCTGTAAATGTAACCTTTATTGTACTGTAAATTTGAAATGATCCAGATAATTGTAACGTTTCTATATATAACGTCGAGTTTTTATATATTTGGGAGAGAATCTGGGAATTTCGGTTTCACTACCCATTATTCTAAAGTTTTTACTTAGCTTTTGTATAAAATGAATCACTCTCGGCCATTGATTTTCAATTCCGCAAGAGGTCTCTTTTATTGTGACGTACTTTTTTAAAAGGTTCCTTAGCATTCCTATTTGTAACTTCTGAGTTTAGTAATCTAACATTTTTTCATTACCTGAGAACTTCCCTATTTTCATGTTTCTCACACTGCAACGTCTTCTCCCTGTAAAATATCTGGACTGAAGCATTTCTTAATTATTTCATTAGGTTTTGTGTATATTTTTATAAATTATCTGTTACTTTATAACAGAATGTGTATTACTCTGTAAAGTACTTCTACATAACTTTTAATATAACCCTTTCATTCGTTACATCTGTATTATTTTAAAACAAGGTTAGACATTTTAATTTCTTCTTTCTGGTTTCCTCCTATTGTTTGGTAGATCTCTGTGTACTCAGTTTTGAATCTTTCATCACAGTTTTTGATTCCTCTCGTTTTATCATTAATGCTTTTGTATGTAGTTATGTAACTAAATTATTTTCCATTGGTATTTTAGTTATTTCTTTTGCTGTCGCCACTGTCGCTTCAGTTGTTTTGTTATCGAAGTCTTCTATATTTCATTTTGTTAGATAACTTGGAGCGGCTGACTGCCTTTGAAAATATTAAAAATTTGTGGAGAAAACAAAACTGCTATAATGTTTAAAGAAAGCTGTTTTTAATCGCTTAATTCTTCCTGCAACGAATTATGAGCCCGAAACATTGACATTGTATAGTATCAGAAAGCTGAAGGTTTCTCAGAGAAACACGAAAAGAACAAAGTCGGGAATTACAAAGCGAGACAGGGTAAAATTAAATTAATACGTAATGTAGCTATAACAGATGTTACTTAAAGAATTAAGAAAATAAAAGGAAGTGTACAGAACATCTGATTAGGCGAGAAGACAGGAAATGGTCACAAAGATTGCTGCAAGCTTACAGCCCAAGAAGCTACAGACACTAATCCAAACTAAAAAGCTATCGAGTACATTTGTTTATATTGGCCTACAGAATAAAATTTTTACTGAAAATAAGCAAGTGTCTTCTCTTACTTAATTTAACAAAAGATGAATACAAATTTAAAAGCTTTTTAATGTTCATAAATATAATTAAAATTTTAAATAGTTAGTAATCTTCCCTGTGTGTGTGTCGAATGCTTATTTATTGACGTATTCTGTGGAAGTCATATCTCTTGGCGTCTCCTTGGTGACATCAATGTGGATGTCATTAATTTGTAATTTTCACAGTTATTTGATAAGTTATGTCGGCAAGATATTTATTATCCTTTTCTCTGTTTTTTCTTTTTTTTTTAGATATTATAACTCGTGAAATATATTATCACAGAAGTTCTAAAATACAAAACATGTTAGTATGATATTGTAACCTATTCGGACATCTTCAACTTTCCCCAGAAAGCGGAAGAAACAATTTTTATTCTATACTATTTTGCTAAAACGTCTACAGATATTGTTTATTTATTGTTTGCTTAGATATGCTTAAAGTTCATTATTAGATAAAAGTGCTATTTCGAAACGCGCGTTATACAATTTGAATTTTTCGACACGTTCGTTCATTACCGCTATTTTGCAAACATTGCCGTCGATTTCTACGGAGATGATTCTGGTTTGACAAATCGTGAACTTATAACGTCTCTCCTGCAAAGACATTATAACATCGGGAACCAGTTCAATTGTTCGCTGTTAATTAAACTAGCTGCCGTAGTTAGTAAAATTTACTTACCAACAAATTATGACAATGTATATATCAGGAATTACTCAAGGATTACATAAATTTATTCACTCTCTGGGTATTAGCGAAAACATCTCTTTATTCTTGTATTTTAACTAAGTATAAAAGTAATAGCTTTAATGGTCATCCTTTAATTTTTTACTTACTTTACTTTATTTTTAAAAGAAAAATTCTTATAAATTCTGCATTAAATATCCTTTAAAATTTTTATTCTTACTCTTTTTTATCGCAAAATCATTCAGCTATGTATTATTTCAAGTACCACGGATCCGGGTCTTAACTTTGCAATATTCTAATATATCACAACATCATCCAAACTATTTGAAGAATAGTCCGATGTAATTTTCAGAACTACTTTACCTTTAAACATCATCAGGTTATTACTATATCATTACAGAAATTACAAACATTTATATGCTAATCTTTAAGTTATCTAAAAGTCTTTACAAGAAACTTTACTGTTCTTTTTGTTTCGGTTTAAAAAAAAAAAACAAGTTATGTACAAATGTTATGATTTAATATCACCTGAATAGTACATGAGTTTGCTGTGGGTGTTCGTGATGGTCTTCTTCAGTAGGTCTTCTTGTGTGTATTTCGTTGTTCCTCTGGATCCTCCATTTAGTTGATTGTTCCGAATTGTAGTCTAGTTCATGACGAGTGGATTCTGCTACTTGAAGTTCATACGGTTGTTGTTGTAACTTTCTTCTTCTGGAGTTGGTTGTTCACATTTTACATTTTAATTGTTCTTATTTTAGCAGCACTGATGTTTACTTTAATACGGTAAGGAACATATCTTACCACTTACTGTTTGTAAAGAGATGTGTCGGCTAAGTTTTTTTTTTTTTATATATTACCAATATTTGCTCCTCGCACTACATTACTAGTTTTTTAGTTTTTTCTCAACGCTACATTGGATTAAATCAATTATAACAACTAACGTCTGGTTGTATCGTTGTTTAGCAGTATACACCTAAGTGTAACTTTACAACACTTTTTTGACCTGCTTACATGTCGAAGTTTCTCCGGCGACTGGGGGTTGTTTAGCGGCAAGGAGTCTGTAAGCTGGCGCGGTTTACGCGCTGAGAAAAGTAGTTCGTTCCTTTAGTATTAATAATTGTTCATTAATTAACTAGTAATAATTTATGCTACCTTTTTGTTGTGAATTAGATATTTCCTTTATTATTAATACGTCTTTTATTTAATTAAAAGAATTATTATTTTTCGCTTAATAACATTGTACTTTGCGTGTTCGTACTGGACAATTTGCACGTTGATACAGGAATCTAGGTACAGATAAGGGGTGGATAATACTCTCACTTGTTATAAGAACACAAAATTTTATTTGTGCTATTTAAATAATTTTTAAATCGTCACAAACTCTGATTGGTTAAAAGTCTCGCCTAAAATGTGAACCATAAAATGGGAAACATATACCTTTTTGTCTAACAAAATCTCAACGTGTTGATGACTGTCTTTAAGAAGTCATGAAAAGCTATAAAATTTGATTTGCTTTGGAGCAACGACTCGCATTTTGAAAATCACAAAAAAACTTTTTCCATGTAGTGAATTGACGTCTAATTAAGTAACAAGACGAGTTACATTCAAGTCAACGTACTATTTAAAAACCTCCATTAATAAGGAAGATATCTCATCTTTCCAGTTAGCGTACACAAATATTCGTCTACTGTAAACGTAACATGCGATAATTGCGTACGTTATGATGTATATTTTGATATGTACTACTTTTTATCACCTACAACTGAATTATTGCGTAAATACAATGTTGACTTATCAGCTATTTTACGACGTACAGTCTTGCTTACAGTCTAATTTAGTATACGATTAAACATTTTTTTCATAGAGTTTCTGTTCATTCTTCCAATATTTATAGCAGTTACGCCATTTAATACAGTAGTATTTATAACATGGCAGTGTGTGTGTGTGTGTGTGTGTGTGTGTGTGTGTGTGTGTGTGTGTGAACAGAATTACAGACGTACGGCAACAGTGACACAAAAAGTCAACCAAGCAGAAATCGCCTCTATTAAAGAGAGAACCGTTTTACGATAATGTTCCCTATCCGTTATCGGCTTAGGCCCACCGCGGGTAATTATTACTATCATCAATGTGTTATCTTTTCAACGAAATTATCACTCGTCAATCTCTTTTTCGCGAACATCATATACGAGAACAATTATATTGTCTTTGTCTAGCACACACAAATAGACACGAATACACAAGTAAGGAAAGATCTAGCACAACGGTAGCACAATCGATTGTGTATCTGCTAACTATGTTTATGTACGCGTATTTCCAATAACAAACAAACCGAATTGAAAATTAAATTTATTTTCGACAACTGGTGTATTACAATTATTGAATTTGATTTTAACAATTACTGATATAAACTGTTAACGAATTTGTCAACATATTAGCAGGTCAGTATATTATTCAATTTATTTATATTCGTGGATCGGTGATTTCACAGAGACAGATTTGTATAAATAAACGTGGGCTGATTTAAATATTCCCATGACCATTATTTCCACACATTGTAGGCTACGTTTCACAACATATTATCAGGGTTGTCTCAAATTCATCCATTGTAAAAGTAGTCAGTCTACCATAACATTGTCGAAGATAAAATAAAATCGCTAGAAAAGAATCGTCACATAGTAAACATAAGGTCACGATTTTACGAACTCCAATTGAAGTATTTTTAATATATACTTACTCCAATATATATTTACTTCAATATTATTTACTCCTATATATATTTACAATCCATCCTTACTTTTATGAATGAAATTAATCTGACACAAGCAGTACGTCTCATCTAGTGTTCGGCACTTGTTTAACTTGGTTTCACCTCATTAGTAGGCCTACTTTGGAAAATTTCTTTTTTTCCAGTACGTGTAAGATGACGAAATATAACGAGAAATATTTAAAACATTTGTAATGGCTTTGAACCTATATGACTGTAGAATATGAAATTAATTATAATCGTGGCGACTCCAATTATGACACAAATTTACGTATTACGTAATTTATGTAATATAAATTAATGTGTTAGATCTTAGGAAAAACATTAAGGTTTGAACTGAATAGAATCTTTGCCTCTGTCTCGCTTGATGAGTGTACAGGTCATCCATACAGCCGTTTTAGGCCTACTCGTACACGTGACGCTTCAGTCACACAAACGTACTAATATTTCATTGTTTTTTCTATTTTAAAATTTATTGCATACATATGGCAGCCGTAAGAATAATTTGTTGTAAGTGGAGGTGTATAAGGATATTACTGTCGAAAAGTGCTAAAACGGGAATAGCATTTAAACCGCCTACAAAGTGACATAACATATAAGAAAGATAATGACACGAAATGGAAAATCTTATAAAAACATTACATCTACGATAATCAAACAAAAATGGTTCTTATAAAAATAAAAGTATCCTCAATAAATTGGATTAAGGAAAGGAAAAATCTTTATACTGTTATTCCAATACCGAATATTAATTGTAATTGTAAATTTTGACAACTCACATTCACAGGTGAATCAAGGATTGTTCAAATCAGGGGCTATATTTTCCAACATTTTAGTAGCTCTGACATGTGCAAGCGTTTTGAGAGAGAGAGAGAGAGAGAGAGAGAGAGAGAGAGAGAGAGAGAGAGAGAGAGAGAGAGAGAGAGAGAGAGAGAGAGAAAGAGAGAGAGAGAGAGAGAGAGTGCGTGTGTTTATTTTAAAATGTCAGGCAAATTTCAGCGAAATAACTCCTCAAAGCTATAGATTTAATTATGTCATGACATTTTGATTTTTAGACTTTAATAATAGCGGTGAGGAGTAATTTTATCCAGTGTGAGGAGGAATTGTAACACCGTTGGCCCTTCTTGGATCCACCTACGCTCACAGTCAGCAGTCGAATTCAGGCCACTGAAGACAATCACACGAAAATTATTTTGTATGTATTATAAAAATCAACCTGTAAAAAGGATCCTGTTAAAATCAAGTACAGAATAAAGCAGAATAAAAAATACATATAAACTAAACTAGCCAATAATGTTCTCCACCTGGATGATATTTGTAATCTCTTACACACGAAGCGTTTGATGGATATTTAGAAAAAAACACAGAAAAAGATTAAATAAGATCCTCTAAGGTAATATTACTGTATCTGTAGGTAATAATGTTGCTGTAGTTCGTAATACTTAGTAACAATAGTTAAATTAAGTTCTTTGGGAGGTACAAAAGAGTTCAACGATAGAGTCCATTACGAGAATGGACGAGAAGTAGAAGCCTTGAAGTTTCTAAGAACATGTTGACGTAGGAATTATGTTAAGTACGTATAATAAGATAGGTTACCGAAACAATGTGAAGAAAGAAACGAAAGATAAAGGTACAATATGTAAGGAAGGTTATGGGTCTCGAAGGGAACAGAAATTATTGCGGAACATGATGTGGCTTGCTACTGGGCATCGCAGTGGTGACTGCGAATCGAAGACTAGGGTAGATTTCAAACAACGCCTACGCTTGAAAAGGCAGAAACTGCTATCAAAATCGAGTACTAAATGTATCTTTAAAGTTTTGGCAAAATAAAAATGTTATTACAAGATGTAAAATTAAGCAAAAGAAGTTATTTAATTTAAAATTCTGTTTAAACCCTTTACAATAAATCTAAGAGATAAGTGTAAATAATCGTACCGCTTGTTTCTGAAGTTAACAGAAATTTAAACGTTGAAGTGCTTAGAGAAATGAAGCTTCCAATTGCATAGAAAATTAAGTTTAACAAAGGCTTCATAAAAAGTTTGTTATGTATTAGTATTAGATTTTACTAGTATCATAAGACTCGTCAAAATAGGAAATTATTATTTTCTTCTTATGATATTAAGAGCATTGTTTGGAATTTATTTGATTTATTGTCTGACGTGAGAGCAAGGCTGTGTTGTTTCACTGAAGGGTGGGAAAAGCTATTCTTGTTTTGCATTCCTGGAATACTGAAGTAAATCCTACCGGTACGGTACGTTCCAGAATACACAATACATGTTCCACTTCCCACCTCATTTACACTCACGTTTTCTCTCTCTCTTGTTGTTTTCCCTTTGTCAAGAATTCATTCCTATATTCGAGAAATGACATACAACGTGTGTGACACAGTATCTTCAGTTCATTCTCGGCACTACTGAATGCATTCAACAGAAGTTTATGCTTTCTGTTGCAGTGTCTGCATTGGTTAGACCAAATACGATTTCTAATTTAGTTCATTGTAATTTAAATTTGGTCAGCAAGTATTAGGTAGCAATATCTACGAATTCACACTATATTAACATTGTGATTGTTACGGAAAACCATTTAACTTCTCGGAAAATATGAATTGGTTTGGAATTTTAGCGTAATACGTCTAACACAGTTTATTTTTAAATAACATACAAAATGGTGTAAAGCACTGGCATTAACAGAATTAACGACTGTCGTAATTTCATTAATGGGAAGCATACGTTTGGTAGTGGGGCATAGATTGAGAAGACTGCGTACGAACGTATATAGACGATACAAAATGTCGTCCGGTTATGATAGAAATCTACAGCAATAGAATTCAACACCCGACGGCTGAGTGTATGTAAGTTACGACTAAGTGTATCTACGAAAAATTGTTGCGTAAGAGAATTTAAGTGCGGAAAAGAAATTAAATCACACTTTTCTAAGGAAAACACAGCCACTTTTCAATAAAACACACACACACACACACACACACACACACACACACACACACACACACACACACACACACACACACACACACACACACACACACACACACACACACA
This sequence comes from Magicicada septendecula, assembly GCA_034769895.1. Classification (NCBI taxonomy): domain Eukaryota; kingdom Metazoa; phylum Arthropoda; class Insecta; order Hemiptera; family Cicadidae; genus Magicicada; species Magicicada septendecula. The sequence goes on from CM068368.1 coordinate 302,852,276, forward strand.
CACACACACACACACACACACACACACACACACACACACACACACACACACACACACACACACACACACACACACACACACACACACACACACATTGAAGGAGACTTATGTAAACTTAAGTAAGTAGTACGTAAGCTTATGTAGTATACGAAAAATTATATATGGAGATAAACTTCGCGCAACAGCATGACCTGTGTGATCTACGGTATATTTGTTTTGTTAATGTGTAATAAGAGTCTCAGTGTGTCTTCATTACATTAAAAATTCAATTAAATGACAATTTCTGTTCAAAAACAAAAATGCTGTAACAGATTTCCGTTACAGAAAAATGCTTCAAAAGTCTTTAGCCTAAATCATATCAGTTAATCTGACAGTCTTTAAACTGTATATGACGATGACAGTTATATCCACTGGAATACGTAGTTATATTAACAAAAAGAAGCATATCCTTTATGAAAAATTATTTATTTTTAAAAATAAAAGCTTATTACAAAGGAAAAGTAATTCGGCTGTATATTTTAGTACAAAGCGAATCTTACTGCACGGTTGTCTGATTGTGCAGTTTTAATAATATAAACCTACTTTACCCATAGTTGAAGAGTGTTACAACTTACAATACAAATCTCGCTGTGTCATCAGATTTTTAACGTGATTTTTCTCAAAACCAGTATCCGTTTCTTACGATCATTTGAGCTGTTTTACACTGAAAGTAAATTGTATGCGAATATTTTATTTCATTTTTTAATACTGTAGTGTCCCCAGATACTCGCATAAGTCACACGCTTTGTTGTACTTAAAATGATTGTATCGATATGACGTATTTAGATACTAAGAAGAAGAAAACAGGAATGAGGGTATTTTCCTGTGCTACGTTAGGTAAGCAGATATATTCTTTTTGCAGCGTATACCTGTATTATGCCACACCGGCATTATTCAATTCTACACAAAATACAGTTAGTACAGTTTTTTATTCACAACTGATAACACAGAGTAATTATTGTCAATTAAATTACAGTACAATTACAATATTACGTTTCGGGAGGCCAATACTCAGAGATATGATGAAAAATCCGGTCGAACAATTCATTCGGAAGCACTTTGTTCTAAACACCAGTTCTTGCAAATAACTTTCCAAATGCACAGGACAGTTCCCCGGTGCATTTTGTTGAGCCACGTTCTATGTGTTGGTGTGAGCGTCTAACGAAGGATCGACAAGATTGTGGTCTACCTCGAGTTCTGCATGGTTACAGCTCTTCCAGTAGTCGGAATAAATGATGGCATCTGGCTTAAAGAACGCTATACGCTTAACTTCCTGTCTGATAACTCTGAGTAGAGTGCCGAACAGTCAGGGATGTCTTTCTCTTGCGTGACTCCACCAAAGAACCATTGATGTAGAAACACTTTATATGTGTTGTTTCCCGACGTGTGATGAAGCTTTCGTCTCGACGTTATCTGTTCATATCAGCAATAAGTAAAACACACGATCGACACAAATAGTATGCGGGTCCTTGCTGCCAGTTTCCCACCCGTAAATCTCTGCAAGACCGTAAATTAAATTTTCAAAACGTATAATATATACAGTTGCATAATGGTAACACGTAACACGCCGTATTCTTTGAGGAAGTGACGGCTGTTTGCTCCGAAAAAGGTCCCACAAATCCATGCTATAAACACGTTAAAAATTACTAGAAACATAAAATATCAAACGTAAATGAGTTAAGTACATTTAAACCAAAATATGCATGATCTTTTATTTCGAAACGTTTAGGATACAACAAAAGCATTGTTGCAAAGAAGTTACCGATTTCTTCTTCGTATGGAAACGTGTCGGTTTGAAGTAACAAAACATTGAACTGAGTTTCGATAACAGACAAGTGTGCACATCATAATAATGTTCCGTGAGACTTAGAGACTTGGTGAAGACAGTACCGGAAATTGGGCGAGATTGGTGTGCTAGTAGAATTATAATAAGAGATTGCAGGAGCAGCGACCTAGTCGTTTCAGTATTGTAGGCCTACAGTACCGAAAGATGTTGAGGTATTTTCTGTTTGAAAATGAGACACAGGGAATATATAAAGTTACTAGGCTATAACGACTATGGGTTATCTTTCAATTGTTCAGACGAAACCAATGATGCGTGCCACTGACGGTTGGGAACACGACCTTCTAATACGTTTCTGTTTATACAGAAGTAGGGCCACATAGTACATACGACAAATATATTTAATATTAATAATTTAAATATTAATAATTAATTAAGTAGTTAACATTAATAATTAGTTTAGTCAATAAAACAAAACCTATAGTTTATTTTGATGGATGGAACTGGTTTGATTGTTGGTAAAGTTTAATAACTGTTTTAGCTGTGACGTTCAGTTTAGAGTACGTAAGCAAGCCTGGAAGCAACAAAAATATCTGTGTTTAAATATATAGGCCTACACGTAACTTAACTTATGATCAATGTTAATTAAAACTGAGAAACTTTACTAAGTGCTTCTCAGTGTACGTAGGCCTACATTTCCCCCACCATTAGTTGTTTGAGCCCATAAGCATAGATGTAAATTGCTTGTCTTGGCGGGTGTGGATCTTCTCATAACTGACAATAGTTTTTACGGTTGTCTATAACTTTAAACATCGCACAATAATGATATGGACCCCACAGATCTTGCAATACTCTCTCTTTTCGCGACTAAGAATATATAAAACTTTATTTTGTTTACTTTAAAAAGAAGTAAAGTAATTTGAAATGTATATTGATTGGATAAGGATGAAGGTTGCAAATGACGGTGCTGATCGATGACTGCGATCGCGGTCGTTGTAATATAAACTTTGAAGTGGAATGAATCCGGTAGTCCTTGTTAATATTGTTTAGGAATCTGTAAAGGAAACGGTTTTATACTCTTGACTTTTCTTTCTCAACTTTTAGTCGTCAGTTCAGAGAGTTGAAAATATTTGATACAGGTGCGATTCCAATTATAGTACAATGTCCTTGACGTTATAAAACATGGAGGGTTTTTGTCTCACCAAACATTTCCTTCCCTTCCCTTACTTCCTTGTTGGATAGATTTTTCTTGAATTTCCTCTTACAAGCTTCAATATCCAGTAGCCTCATGTCATCGTCAGAATCATCCAATAACCATATTCTCTGACTATGTCTTTTTCTTCTCTTTCAGTGGATTTCAATTTCAATGTTTTCTTGGTTGGTCTCGATTCGTTAATTCTGTTGACTTTCCCAACCATATCAGCGACTGACATTTTGAGTATTTGGCGTTGTCAACTTCTACATGTAATTGGTTCAATTCACTGTTTGGACATTAAGTCCATGTTCTGTTTTCGAGAGTGCAACGTCTGTAAGCTTTTTTCCAAAACCTTCTCTCAAATATACTGATGAGTTCATCATTCTCGTTGTCGCTGTCATGCAATAGTAACAAGGCAACAGTGTAATAGTAATGTGTAATAGATAACGACAAAATACTAACATTAAATTAAAAAATTAACAATTCATTTTAGATAACTAAGGTAGTTTTAAATAACACAAAATTTACTTTAATTTGATTGTTTTGCTTGACTTTGCCTCGTAATAAGCAGTTGCCTGATGTACAGTGACTATTACTGCTTTGATTTTTATCTCTAATCACATTGTTAAACACTGTTTTCTCTAAGAACACTAAACATTAAATTACTTTACAACAAATTTATTTCTTAACATGTGGCTGATGGATATTCTCAATATGGGATCTACAGTGTTAGCAGACGTCATTTCCCACACGCAGTGATCCGCTCCAAACCAGCTTATTCCACAGGATTCGATCGCCACAGGAAAACCTCTAATTACATTAAGTTGTAACTATACTCAACGTGAAACTCCCTTTAAATATTTGAACAAGAGATTATTGCATTGAATGAGAATGTTTAGTTTCTTGTATTTATTTAGGGAGAAAGAGAGCGTCCGTGTAACTGGAATAAACGAATTCTGTGATTTTACAAAACTATAGGAATAATGAAACCCTTCTCGTGATAAAAACAAAACTTATCACATACCTCTTTAAAACGAAAAAAATTTACAATTACAGAATTCATAAATTGATGAAAATTTGAGGGCTAATTTAGATATTAAAGATATTTGCCTTATTATTAATTAACATAAATTTCGCAGTTGTTGGAGTACTCAGCAAATCATAAATTTTGACATAATAAATAAACGTAAAAATCACACTGTACAGCCAACTCGTACCAGTGATTCGCATGCAACCCGTGTAGGCCTTCTGTCCAATACACATTTTTTTAAAAGCAAGCACCCAATTTATACGAAAACAGTTTGCTATACTAATGCTTGTATTTTTGTACCCTTCTTCTTCTCCTTTGCTTGTCGTACTCGAATCGAATGTACGTACACACTCGAATCTTCATACACTGTATACTTGACTAATGAGTTCATAAATTCTCTCACAGGATAAGGACTTTCAGTTCAACAACGGTTCCCAATAGTAAAACAGAGAAGTTTAATAGACAGGTATACTTTAAGCCCAACGTCGTTAACCAGAAGAATTGTATTGATGAGCTTGGCATACCTTATACAGTTTGACAGTGAATACACTCGCTTCTACTAGGAACATCTACCCGGCCATTTTGTTTGCGAAGCAACCAACCATGAGGGCACCTCGCATGGAACGTGCGCTTGGATCGGCTCTTGGATGTTGCAACGGCGAGCTATGAACAACGGCCGTCTGTTGCTCGCAATCAACATGTCGTTATGTGGGTCCATACTGCTAGGATTTTATCCACATGTCTCAGCAATAGTAATTGACGTCTGAGGTATACTGACTTCAGTCCTGGTTCACAATGTAAGCTTTGTGCTGGGCTAGTGCGCAACGCTCTTGTGCACACTAACACTGTGTACAGGATCTAGCTTTTTCAAGCACAATCTCCTGGCTTGAGAGTATACCGCAAACCGATAATACATTTTGGATAGCACAAATGCGGTGATCCAGGCGTAATAAAACCTCTCTATCAGCTGCCTAGTTCATTTGGAAGGTGCACTTGGTGGTATTTAACGATGACTAGCTAGCACCCAGTAGCCTGATCTTCCACACGTGTATTCCACGTCAAGTGTCTGTAGAAACTTGGTGCTAAAAAAATTTAATGTTCAAAGAATCAAAGCAGAAACTGCTGAATTGAAATTATTTTTTCCTATTTTGTTTTTCATAAAGCTATTTAACATTGATAATCATGATACAGTCTATTCCATGGTTTGACGCTACATTTTCCAGTGTTTTAAAATTTGTTGAAACTGTATACTTTGTAATGCTGGTAAGAATGTTCCATCACTTTGCTAATATAACCATACAGTACCTTCAATATTTCTAGTGCGCGATACCTGGTATCGATATATAGGGTGATTCAAAATTGCACGGCAATCTCTCGGAACCTGATTCTACAGCTAAAAATACCAAAAAAAATTCATATAAACATAGGTCCGAAAACGGTTCGTTAGCGAGTTACGGCTCGCGAACCAGTTCGCCCTGATTTCTCCTCCCATGGTAAAATGATGCCATACTGAAATTCGTGGGGTATTAAGTGAAGAGTAAATTTGATGGTTTCTTATATTTTTGGATCTGAAAAATTGAATAAAAGAGGTCCCAGAGCTCTAGATTAATTAGTTTTTTAAAAAACCTGGGTAAAACACAAACATTTTCAGTCGAAAAACACACGTTTTTACATTTGGGATAAAATAACTTCATTAATTTGCTAATAAACAAATAAAAATGTCTAACTAACTTTGTAGAGAATTTAATTATGAGAACACTGATGTGTATAATGTCTACTAAAAGTAAGTACAAATTTGTAAATTTGACTTTAATTAAAAACAAAACAGACCAAAATGCTCCAGAAAAGTGTTACAATTTACAAGAAATGGCATCGTAAACTTTCGAAACACCTACACTTGGGCAGACGAAAACCCACGAGACTGCCTCCAAGATATGACCAACATACTTTTTTATTTAATGTGTGGTGCGGTCTTCTTGGCGGTAATCTCTTAGGCCCTTTTTTCTTACCACCAAGGCTTAATGGAAGACAATACTTACATTTTTTGCAAACGCATCTGATGGAAATCTTGGAAGATATTCCACTTACAGATAAAGTGCAGATGTGGTTTGAATGACGGTGAATCTGCTCACTACTGTCGTGATTTGATGAACCATTTAAACAATACATTCGGTAAGCGATGGATTGGTCTAAACGGACCAGTAAAATGGCCTATGTTTATATGAACTTTTTTTCTTATTTGTAGCTATAGAATCAGGTCCCGAGAGATTGCCGTGTAATTTGTAGCTATAGAATCAGGTCCCGAGAGATTGCTGTGCAATTTGTAGCTATAGAATCAGGTTCCGAGAGATTGCCGTGCAATTTTGAATCACTCTGTATAGTGAATGTCGTATATAATTTTAGTAACATTACAGGAATCGTATTAATCTATTCTTTTATACTATTAAATTGTCTGCTTTCGATCCTAATCGCTTTTTTTGTCGTGTAATTATTATGTGAAGCGTTTGTACCAATTACACTTGCACCAGTTAAACCTGTAGGCTACCTGTAACAGTAAAACATGAAGTTGTTATTTTGACAGACAAACTGAAAAAAGCACAGGAAAACCAATACACTTTACAACAATGCTGGCTTTTTTGTGCAAATAAAGGCTCAATGGCATGCGGGTTACTATATGTCTCTCACATTATGTGACAGAACTTGCTTTTCGCTGTAAACATTTAATTTTATACACTTTTTTGTCGCTGACATCAATTTGTGGTTTTTCGCTTTTATTCTGGTCCCGCACTACGTTTCCAATGTTGTCGGTACGTTTATGTCCATACAATCCCTAAAGATATGTACCTGCATATCGGATGTAACCGTAAACGTTTGGCTAAAACAATACTTAACGTTTTCGTGGGCAAAGTTAGGTTCGTTAGGTTAGGTTTAAGCAACACAATCATTTACAATCAATACACTTCTTCTTCTCACTGCCTGACGTATTGACACTCTGGCACATTCAAAACATCGGAAACGTAGTGCAGGTACAGTTGTTGAGAAGGTACTGAAATAAAGATGTTTGGAAAAGTTGGTTGTAATCGGTTTGGTAAATCGTTTTCTAAGAAAACTTCATAAAAAAGAGAAATCAAAGAGACCCCCATTCATGTAGACTTACTGTGCAAAAGGTAAGGTTACCAGATCGAAATTTCTAAGAGCAGGACAAAGGCAGGGCGTTTTGTTTTTACTTCTAAAATTTAATTAACAGGTAAAAACATAATTATTTTTGTAAGAAGCCGAGATGCTCTCTCGTAAAATTGATATAGTATTATTATTATTATTATTATTATTATTGAATTTTTGAATTTTGTACTGTTGTTTAATGTTGTGAGCTCGTTGTCGAATGGTTTACGTTGACTCTTCTGCTATTCGCTGAGGTGATTCGAACAGTGTATTCCTGCACTGAAATTGACATAAGTATAACATTTATACAATACTTACTAGTGATGGTTGTATGCTAGTAATGTGCAAGAATATTACTGGCGAGAATCATTAGATTCAAATTCTCGGTCTGGCCTCTGGTACCAACCGTTGCTGTCGCTCTACTAAGCTGCAAGTCTATTCATTTACAATGATAGTCAACACTTTTGTCATTTGTGAAATAATGCTTATTTATTGAACTCAATTTGAATAATTGTTGTTATACAATTATTTTATTCATTTTCTTTTTTAAAACAATTAATCTCGAGTATGGACTCTTAAAATAATTAAAATCTCAGGGTGGTCAGACTGAATCTAATAATCGACTATGTCTGGATGTAAACAATTTCGTTATTTTTCTTTCTAAAAATCGCAAGTTCTTTTAGTCTGCAAGATACACTTTAACTACAGAAATGCACTACTGTAATAATGAGTAGGCGGAGAATAAAAAATATTATTTGTTTCTTTAACATAACACAAAATTTGAACGATTGTTCATTACTTGAAATTGAGATTAACTAGGGTTCATCGTAACCTTACTTATTTGATATTAATTGATTAATGCTTTCTTGAATGCATTACTTATTTCATACAACATTGTTATTAATTAAATTCAGTGATATTTTCATGAATTATCTCCTAAAAGTGGATATAAACAAAGTACAGGTAATTAAAAATCATCTACCACTAGGGTTAACTCGTTTGTTACATTGAGTTAAGGTTCTACAATTAATCACAATAATAATCTAAAAATATTAAATGTTAGGGTTCATTGGTTCCCTCATTGATTATTCAATGTTTCTTTATAAAATATTACAATTTATTTTAAGCTAGAAAGTCCACATTTTTATTAGTCAACGCTTTCGTTGCTTATTGTTTATGCAATTATTAAAATCCCTTTTCTTATAGAAATAGGGTTATATTTTATTTAACTTGGATAAATCAAATTCGTTAGTACCGTTCTTTATTTGATCAATTACTTTTTTATACAATATAATAACCATTGGCACCGATACTTGCGTGTACCGTTGACTCGAAGTATCACTATCACAACACTTTTTTAATTTTCAAAAATTAAAAACACTTGAATTAATATTTATTAATTCTTTTCACACACTGCCTATACGCATGTACTCCGTTAAAGAACATTGTCAAAATGAACTTCACTGTCCCTCTAATCCGACCTAACCTCAACTAGGAGTTTCGAGGTTAGTATGCGTTATCAGCTGTCGGCTATCAATTCAATGTTTTGATGGTCACTCTGCCCACGTGGAGTCTGCCTCGATTGCTGGCGATGAACTGTTGTGTTACGTGTGTCGGGATTCGGCACTTCGTACTTTTTAATGAGCTCTGATTGGCTAATTGTCTTTATTTCGTGTACTCTCGGCGAAGTTCGTCAAAATAGACGCGCAAGTAAGCGTCACTAGCTGGGGTTGAGAGTATAATTTTCTGGTCACAAAGACACGCGCACGGGCTTGCAATTTATTAGTTTTTCTTATAAATCAAGTAATTTATTTATAATTACTCTGATAACATTTTTATAACTACCATTGTTTCTATCTTTTGATTACGAGTAATTTGCATACCTTTATCATATAGTTCTGATACGGGGTTGTTAAAAACGCACTTCGTATAAACTAATAATATCTCTTATGTTACATAATACATTAAATACTTTGTTTTTATTCACTGTGTTTATGGTGATAACTTATTAGTACTGTATTATGAACTTTTCACATATGGTTATTTACTTAGTTATGAATTATTCATTTTCCTAGGATCAAACTCTATGCCTATTATCACATTAATTATTTATTAATTAATTCATAATATTAGTTGTTGATAATGCAACTTTGTTATGGCCTATGCATAATTCACTGGTCATTACCATACCACTTCTGATAGTGTCAGTTTTATTTATTACTGGTTTTTATTACTTTAATTATAGTCTCTTTTATGAGTTTTTAGTACTCTTGAATGTTACATTTTTCGTTAGTTGTAATTCTTTCACATTTATCTCATTATTGTATTTTTATTTCTTATCAGTGTACTGATAACACTGTTAGTACTGGTCAGTGGTTAATTCTGTCTTTATATTGACAATTACATTGGTTTGAAGTTACTCAGACTTCTTGCATCTAGTTGTTACTAGTGTTTACTTATTATTTGTTTTATTTTTATTAATTAGGTGGATATAATCCTTGAATTGTCTCATCTAAGCGTTATTCTGCATTATTCAGTGTTATAGGTTGAGTTCCTATTCTTTTATTACAAGTTTAAGTGATATTTTTGCTGTCTCAGGTAACCATTCTATGTGATGCATACGGTTATATTAAATTACATTTATTCAGCATTTATGTTTCATGAACATATTAACTTTTGTACACTGAATGTTCCTTATAGTACCTATTTACGTTATACTACAACACATATTGGTTTAACATCATTTTAGTCATAGTTTTCTATTGTTTTATTGAAAACTAGTTGGCTAGATTAGGTTATGTTCTAATTTGGTCTCTCAACAATGGTTGAGTGTCAGTTTCAATTTTCTACATAATGCATGATTTATTTATTCTTATCTAACACTGGCATATTATTGTTTATCACTAGATTTCAATTTGGTTATTCTCACGATCTTTATTATTGATAAAAAAATTAGTGGTCATTGACAATTTTAATTCTACTTTACAACTTTTTATTAGTACTTTGGACATTGTCCCTTTGCAAATGTTTATAAGTTACATCATTTAGTTATGCAATTACCATACTGGTATTCATTCTCCTTATTAAATTCTGTTTTCAATAGTTAATTTTATTGAGTTCTGTTTGTATTGTACTGTTATTAAATGTATTTGATTAATAAGTTTTTCAGTGTCAAGTCACAGCTTAGGGATTTAAATCATGTTGGTTGACTCACTTTTACTTTCTTTTTCAATAATAATACTTTTACTTTCATATGTTAATTTGTTCTCATTTATATTATCTCCCTTTGGCGTTTGACTTGATCAGGTTTTCTCCTTATTGGCACTGATTCCTTCCTCACTCTTAGTAAGTTTCTTCTTGGTGTTGTTGTCATTGGTTTCCTTCTCACTGTTTGATCTATTGGGTAATTAGGTACGTTGTCTTGTCGTTAGTCTTGTCTTCTTTTCTTCAGTTGTACATTTACTTGTAAATCATAGTTTATTTTATTCCCCTATTTTGGTTATAATACTTCCTCTGTTCTTGATTGTAGGTTCAACTTTTGTAGATAAATTCATTTATATTGGCTTTTAATCCATTTGTGATACTTTGGTGTTGGGTGTGTTATATGTACCATTACATTTTACACAAATGTCATAAACAAGATAATTTATAATTGTTATAGTTACATAGACGCATAGAATTTAAAAATGATATTTTGAGTACATAAGGCAAATTACAAAGATATTCGTGCATAATATTGTTCATAACTGTTCGTTAAAACGGTTCGTAATATTGAAATGATTAGTTATTATATTTTTCAGAAGATCCAGTTTTCCTCAAGAGACTTTCATCTTTTAAAATATCAGAGTAGAACTTTTCATAAGATTCTTTAAAATAAAATTTTACAGTTACTATTCACACAGTGAAATCTTAACTAAAATTCAAAAATCTCTCTTTCTTTTGTCCAGTGACTCTTATATTTTTCAGAAGATCCAGTTTTCCTCAAGAGACTTTCATCTTTTAAAATATCAGAGTAGAACTTTTCATAAGATTCTTTAAAATAAAATTTTACAGTTACTATTCACACAGTGAAATCTTAACTAAAATTCAAAAATCTCTCTTTCTTTTGTCCAGTGACTCTTAATATTTGCGTGCGTGTGTGTTATGTCCCTAACTATCTAGTGTTACTGTAACTTCAATTACAATTATTACAGTTATTAGCGTACAATAGATATACATATGGATGTATATATACTTCAAATAATCTTGCGGTTTCCTGTAGGTCTACATTTTCCGTAGTACAGAGGTTAGTTATGTCCCGACTATTATCCGTATCGTAATAATTGTTTAATTTAAAAATGAGGGCAATAATTGTATAACTAAGAACAGATAGGACAAATACTGACGTCTACCCACGGGTGTTTACTACGCGGGCAGTTCAAAGTGTCAAGTACAGGTAAAACAGCCAAACCACTGGATGCATTTGCAGTATTGTAGCTGCACTAAACAAAGTCTCTCATATCGTAATGTAGAATGTCGTTTTTTCGAATGTAGCACTGAGTACTTGACAGAGAAGGGGAGAGAGAGAGAGAGAGAGAGAGAGAGAGAGAGAGATTACAAAGAAAATATGAGTGCAAATGAGGTGGAAAGTAGTGAATGTATTGTGAGCTCTGGAACATGTAATACGCCCTACATCAGAAGGATTTACATCACTATTCCAGGAATGTAAAATAAGAAATTCCTTCTCCTACCCGTCAGTGAAACAAAGCAGCTTGCTCTCGCGTCAAGCACGATGCATTCACTATACTGTGAGCGTCTTGACAAGGGAACTTTTCCGAAACCTATTAATAACTGATAGCATTTATAGCATAAACATACAAAACATTTGTTGTAAAGCGACTATTGCTTCAAACTTATTTTCAACAATTTTTTTTATTTCTCTTTAGGTTAATTGTATGTATCTAGAAACAATATTTAAAATATATTTTTAAGGATTCCTTACTTGACTGTATCGTCCCATTTTAAGGACTGATAACATCTGTTGAAGCACTTCTATTTAAATTTTAACAATTTCTAACTATGCAATTTGAAATTTAATTTAAACTTATGAAATGCTAAAAGCTAAATGTGTCTTTCTTATTAATTCATATGCAATTATTAATTTTGCAATTTATATTTAATCTAAGTAAAATCAACATCCTGTATTCCGTCCCCTATCGTCAGTCATTTTAATAATTACATAAATTTACTACATTGTTCTTGAACGGTATAAACGGTTGGTTATACTAACACAATTATAAGTTTTAATCATGTTAAACCTACTAATCACAAGTACGATAATACAATGCGCAATATTCACAGTTCACACAGTTCAATGATAATAAAGTATAAAGAAAGTTTACTGACTCAGTTACCATCAAATAATACGTCATGGCCACGAACGACGGACAGCCACTGTACTGACCTGGAACGATCTGGCTAGTTAAATATCATATGAACACAATACTGGCGTTGCTAAAACATTCTTGTCTATTATTGTTTTCATCACATTCCACGGCCATAAACTTTGATCCATATCATCCTTGAAAAAACGTTTTCCGTGCTATTTGAGACACCGGTCCCCTTCAGCCAGTGAGAGGAAACGAACTCCAGTGCAGCTCGAGCGATGTGTGAGTGCAGACAGAGAAAAGTGTGTGTGTGTGTGTGTGCGCGCGCGGTATTGCGGTTAAATTGCTGTATTTTACTAAATAATATCTATGGCATCACATACAAGAGGACGGTATAGATGTATTTAGCGTCGAGCGGTGGGTAATGCTTATTTATGTAAGGATGTTGGTAGTGTAAAACTTTGTGGGGGACTAAATAAACAGCATGGTACACTGTAGACATACTCTTTGTATTTACAGTAGGCTATGCAACGTATAATTCTCAGTTCCATTCTAGTGCCTTAGCTTGCTTTCTGCCACTTTTGCCCTTGCGATGTATTTCAAGACCTGTAGCGGAAAAGTATGTGGATTTCTTTTTTTATTATTGTTTTGTGAAGTGTTTGATTTTCTTATACAGGGTAAGTCAAAAAGTAAAGGCAAATTTTATTTTCCCTGCTGCAATGGATGGCAGCACTGACTGAACAATGACATAAAATAGCTGTGTTGTTTCAGTGCTCAGCTCCATTCGTAGTGATTTCAGGCCATTTTATTATGAGTGCCCCGTTGTCCGTGTGCACCAAGGAAGAAATGAGGGGAGTGGTACGTTTTCTGCACTCTGAAGGGACTAAACCTGCGGAGATTATTCGCAGAATGCAGCAGCAGTACGGTGAGAGCTGTCTTAGTGAACGCAAAATTTATGAGTGGATAAATCGCTTTAAAAATGGTCGTGTATCTATCTGCGATGAAGAGCGTTCAGGTAGGCCATCCACTTCGAAGACGGACAAGAACATCGAGACAGTTGAGCGAATGATTCATGATGATCGTCGTGTCAAAATTGATGATATTGCGCATGCGTTGAACATTAGCCACGGTTCAGCAGTTGCAATCATCCACGAATCACTAAATTATCGCAAAGTGTGTGCTCGTTGGGTACCACATCGACTGACAGACCAGCACAAACAGAAACGTTTGGAAATTTCAAAATCACATTGAAGACGTTTAGAAGAGGAAGGAGAAGAGTTTCTCAGTCGCATAGTAACCGTTGATGAGACGTGGGTCCATCACTTCGAACCACAGAGTAAGCGGCAGAGTATGGTGTGGAAACATCCATCCTCGCCTACAGCAAAAAAGTTCAAAAGACAAGTTTCTGCAGGAAAGTTGATGATGACAGTGTTTTGGGATATGAAAGGTCCACTTCTAATTCATTACACTCCTAAAGGTCAAACAGTGAATAGCGACAGCTACTGTGAGCTACTGCGAGATCTGAAACTCGTAGAACAATACTCGCTGCAAAACGATCGAGCTGGGAAACTACGGTCGACCGCAATGACAGAAGTATTGAACAAGATCACAGCAATCCTTAGTATTTAAGCCTATCTCATACATAGAGCACGATTGTTAATTGATTTGTAAACCGCGATGACATTGCTGACACCTTGGCTGCGAGATATGGCGAGGTTAGTATAGTAGAGAAAGTTATCCTCTCAATTTCTTCGCAAGGAAAGAGGAAGTCGAATATGAACTTGACTTAGAATGTGAAGAGTACAGGACATGTAACTTGCCTTTCACGATGAGGGAATTACAGTCCGCTGTCCGCGCTGCCGGCGACACAACATCGGGACCAGACGATATTCCTTACGGGATTATATGTCAACTCCCGGAGTGGAGCTATGGCTACATTTCTGGCACTCTATTACGCCATATGGACGCAAGAGGAATACTCAAAACCATGGAAGAAAGCGATCGTCATCACGCTTCTAAAGGCCGGAAAGGATCCCTACAAAGCAGAAAACTATCGTCCAGTATCGTTGACGTTCTGCCTAGCAAAGTTATTGGAGAGGATGGTAAATAGCCGGCTCACCTGTGTCTGCCAAAAACCGGCCTTCTGACCGGACACCAGTGTGTGTATCGGAGACACCATTCCACTACTGATCAACTGGTTTATCTGGAGAAAGCAGTTCAGAACAGGTTCATCGAAAACAAACACATTGTTATAGTATTCTTCGATTTGGAGAAAGAGTTCGACAAAACGTGGAGATCCAACATCATGCACCAACTACATGATTGGCGGTTCAAAGATCTCAAGCTTTCTCAGAGACAGGATTTTCCGTAATCGGGTCGGACAGTCACTGTCAGTCTCACACGAGCTGGAAAATGTAGTACCGCAGAAATCTCCGTTGAGCGGCAAGCTTTTTATTATCGCCGTCAACGGGAAATTGAGGGTATAGAAACGTGAGCTGGGAAGTGCTTGTATGTTGACGATTTTGCGCTGTTATACTCGGCCAAAGCAACGGCGATGATCAAGCGTAAATCAAGGCGCTATAGACACGTCATAGGAAATGCCAAGAACATAGGGTTTTCCTTATTGGCAACAAAATGAACTGGTCCACTTCTGTCGAAAGCGAAGAAGGCACCCGGATCCGACGTTATCTATAAACGGTGTCCGACTCCATTGTAGGACTGTAATCAAATTCCTGGGCCTAATTTTCGACAGACAATTAACGTGCCATGCGCATGTCGACGATTTGGTTGCAACGTGCAAATTCTCGTTAAACGCAATCAGGTGCATCTCTGCAAAGGACGCAAACCAGGTCCTTAAATTTCTCAGCCATGATATTCTCGGTCGCCCAACTCCTCTCTTTCCAAGTAATTTTCCCTGTAGTATGGACTGAAATAAGTAAAATTTATGTTAATTTCTCATGAGATCTCCCAGATACTGAAGCTTTCTTATCTTCACTGTGTTAATAACTTCCCTATCTTTCTTCATCTTCCTAAGAACTTCAACATTAGTTATATGTGCTGTCCATGAAATGCTGCGTATTCTACGGTAGTTTCGAAAGATTCCAATTTCTTAGTTGTGGCTTCAATCAAAGTCCAAGATTCTGCACCGTAGAAGAGGACCGAAAATACGTAGCAGCGTAGAAGTCTCATCTTTGTGTTTATTGTTAAATCGTGACTTTTGAATAAACTACTAATTCTAGTGTACACTGCTCTTGCCTTTT
The DNA here is from genome assembly GCA_034769895.1 of Magicicada septendecula. Classification (NCBI taxonomy): domain Eukaryota; kingdom Metazoa; phylum Arthropoda; class Insecta; order Hemiptera; family Cicadidae; genus Magicicada; species Magicicada septendecula. The sequence goes on from CM068368.1 coordinate 302,868,111, forward strand.
CAATTCTGCTCTTTATTTCTTGAGAGTGATCCCATTGTTCATTGACCATAGTACCAAGATATGTAAATTGGCTTACACGTTCAAATGGCCTTTGGTTTATAATGGGTGCAGTTTATGAACTTGTTCTTAGATACGTACAATCATTAGCTTCGTTTTATTAACATTGATGTCTAGACCATATCGACGGCTACTTTCTGTCACTCTATTCATTAGTTGTTGCAGCCCCTCTAAGGACTGTATCATCCGCATAATGTATGTTAATTATTATTTCACCGTTCAGAGAGATTCCCACATCACATTCATCAGAAGCTTCTCTAAAAATACCTTCCGAGTAGATGTTGAATAAAAGCGGAGATAGTATACATCCTTGTCTTAATCCACGCAGAATCTGTACCTCTTCATTTTTCTCTTTATCTGTTCTAACCACTGCAGATTGGTTCCAATACAGTGTAGCTATTATCCTAAGGTCTTTTCCATTTAACGAAATATTTTTCAGGATATCCATCATTTTCTGATGTTGGACTCGGTCAAAGGCCTTCTGGTAATCGATAAAACATGCAAAAACATCACAGTTTACATCTCTACATCGTTGGAATAGCACCTGAATACTGAATAGAGCCTCTCGTGTACCTACTGCATCCCTGAAACTAAACTGTGTGGCTGATACTTGTTCATCACAGATTTTGTATATTCTCTTGTGGATGATCTTGAGGAAGAGTTTGAGAAGGTGACTCATTAAGCTAATAGTTCTATAGTCATTACATTGTTTCGCTCCTGGTTTTTGGGTAATTTAATGAATTTAGATTTAAGCCAATCAAGTGGGATTCTTCCTGTGTCATATATATGGTTGAATACCGCAGTCAACCATTTTATACCTTCGTCATCAAGAAGTTTAAGAAACTCTATCTGCACATTATCCGGACCGGGGGCTTTACCATCTTTCATTGTATTTATTTCTGATTTTACTTCATCTATGATTATTTCTGGTCCGGTGGCATTGTCAAACAGAGGGGGTTCTGGTCTGATATCATAAAATAGTTGTTTTATATAACTTGTCCATGTGTTTTTCATTTCTGCTAGATCCAAAATAATTTCATCATGGTTAACTAGTTTGTTCCCTTTTTACTGTTTTACCTAGTCATTTCTTTCACTTTCCTATGCTCATTAAAACTATCGTGCTCATTTTGTAGTGCCTCGATTTCTATACATTTCTCTTTAATCTCTTGTTCTTTCGCTTCTCTGATCTTCTATTTAATGATATTATTTATCATTCTGTAATCATTTTCTTTGTTTTTAACTTTTCTCCTTTCTGCCATCAGTTGGAGTATTTCATTTGTCATCCAGGATTTCATTTTGGTTTTATCCGGCTTCATCAATTCTTCTTTAACGCTCTCAATTTTACTATTAAATTGCCTGAGTTGTTCTTTATAATCCAATGTATTCGACAGAGATTGACGTTTCTCGTTAATAGCAATTTCAACTTGACTTCTTATTTGTGGGTCTTTAGTTTACGGATGTCGTGGTATATAATATTCTTCTTTATTGGTTTTTCCATTTTAACTTTAAATGTTACAACCAGACGGTTGTCATCTGACTGCAAGTCAGCTCCCTGGTATGTTTTTACCGAACTACAGCTGTTTCCATATCATCTGTTTACTAAGATGTAGTCAATCTATGGGGAACAGATATGGAAGTTTTACTGCACCTGTACACCATGCTGGTCCTATCCAAAACTGGATTACGGATACGCGGTGTACTCTTCAGCCAGAAGATCAGGCTTGAAAAAGCTGGATCCTGTCTACAACGCAAGGGTGCGCTACGCCACTGGGGCGTTCCGCACTCGCCCTGCACAAAGCTGATATTGTGAAGCAAGAGTGACGTCCATACATCTGCGACATCAACTGTTGTTGATTAGATATGTGGCTAAAATTCTGGCTCTACGGAGCCACATAAACAACGTGTTGCTGGAGAACAACAGACTTGCTAGAATATAACCGCCATTCTACGTTCACCAGATTAGCCGGCATTCGTGCGCTCAAAATAGCCCGGCGCTAACAGCATCCTGGCGCCGATGGTGCAAGCGTACGTTCCTTGCGAAATACACCCCTCCCCCTGGCTGCTTCGTAAACCAAATTCCGGCTGGATGTCGCCGGTAGAAGCGGGATATCGTGCCACCCAGGTGAACTGAAACTCCTGTTTAGATCAGTCCTGGAGAAATACGTCAAGGTACACTCCATTTTGTACACTGATGGGTCAAAGAGGTAGAGCGGAGCGATAGCGCGTTTATCATCGAGGGCGGTTCCCACTCCTGGACACTCCCCAAAGCGGCAAATGTATACACCGCCGAACTGTACGCGGTGTGGCAGGCTCTTCGTTTCTGTGACCACCGAGGTGACAAGAAATTTGTTATCTTTACGGGTATGTGTATTCACTGAGTTTTTGTAATTGTCTTGGATAATCCGGGTACAGTGGATCCGTTATTACACAAGATAATAATGTTATACCATGCGTTAGAATGCATTAGAATAAACAATCTTTTGCTTTTGTTTGGTGCCCGGGTCGTGTAGGAACTGAAGGTAACGAAGAAGCTGACGCTACAGCAAACAACGCTACTCAAATCCCACGAGTTGAAGCGATTGCCATAAGACCTGACGACGCAAACCTAGCTGTATCAACCACCAGCAGATGTGGAACACACGGCAGAGCAAACTTTCTGCCGTGAAGTAGAGCGTCCGTAAATGGGCAAGTTGCAGGTGATCGCAGTCGTCGTGAACAAGTTTGCATCACGAGACTGCGAATTGGGGCTACAAACTTGCCGTCTGCGTACCTCCTTCAAGGACAAGAACGACCCGTCTACAGTTGTGTCGGAGCACTTATAGTGAAACACATAATCGATGACTGTTGTGCTCGTGAAGAACTCAGAGACACAGAGTAAACGCTAACCTGAAAGAAGACCTCGGAAACAAACAGTTAGCTACGCGTATAGACGGAACTCGGTCCTTCCTAAAAGCAGCACGTTTACTGTATAGGCTTTGAAAAGGTCGTTTTTTCGTCGTAGTGAGTACGAGTTTCCACTGTCGTGGAATCAACAAAAATGTAGGTGAAAACAAAATATTTCGTCGAGAAATCCTCCTGGTAGACGTCGTTGAGCTAAATGCATTAGTTACTGAGCCCCCGAAACGTATACAAAAATAAAACAATAATAAAGACCAGTGTAGCCTATAGCAATTGTTCAAGTGCACGACTGTCCAACAAACAATAGTTACCCCCTAATTACCACTTTGCGATAACTAATACAAGTAACTAATGACACAGTAATGCACAGTCATCACTATACACTACAAAGCTATAAAAGACAGGCACCAATGGGAAGTCACAATTCCCCGGAGTTGAAACGTCAAGAGCCTTCGGAAGTGCGACTTTAGCCGAAGCTGTAAACATTTCCATCAGACCTATGCCGTGCAACTTGCCTATCCCACAGGATTATATAGCCTACGTATAAATAAAAAAAAAACACGTTTCTCTTGCAAATATTAAATTGATTAGTCTAACTCACGTTTCTAAGAAATTTCTGCGTCATGAGCTAGAAATATAAATTTCAGTATTAGATAATTTTTCAGTTATCAGAAAAATTACGAAAACCCAGCAGGGTATTACTCTACAATTATTTTAGTAAAGTAACAGTTGTAAAGCAGACACTCATACAATAAACACTAAACAATAAACAACAAACTCCTACCGTCTGCATTTTTTTTTGTATTATTTTTCGGTTTAGTTAATTTATAACTATGCTGCGGGGGTAGTACACACACAAAAGACATAATTTAATTTATAAGTACACCAAAGTGCTCAAGACACTTTTTCTGTGCTGTGACTTACCTCTCAAGTATTTCTATAATTAATATAATTCTGTAAAGGGAGGAGGTGTAAGTAAAAGAAATTGTTGAATGCGTCAATCTGTGAGCAGAGTCGGTTGCGACCCGTTTATTTAAAAAAACATTACGAGCCTCAAAATTTATCTAATTATGTGCCAGTCAGCAACGGTCAGTACTGAGCTAATTTTCTTTTGAAAAACTGAATATAAAAAATGTTAAATGCTAAATATGTGGGTGTCGCATAAATCAATGCTAGTTTACAAGATGTGTTCAGCGTACACGCTGTGATCTACTTAAAATTTCTGACACTGTTATCTATCGAAAAGGTTTATAAAATTGTTTCAGACACTTGTAAGTAACTAGTTTGTCTCGTTTTTTGCTTCGTGATTATGCAACACTTGCCACCGTAAGTTGTTAAAGGTAAAAATGTTACTTGGCAATCCAGATAAGTCGTTTTGCAACCTGCTGTATCTGGTCGCTACGGCTGCGAGTTCCTCAGTACCTGGTTTGAACCACTGCTATGTCTGTGCTGGAAGATCGTGCAAAACTGTACGAATTTCGTGTTCTCGTGTCTTCGGTCCGGAACGTTGAACCAAGTTTCGAACTGAAAGTTTTCACATGTTTTAGTACGCTTTATACCCACATCGTTCGACTAACACGCACGCATGCATTCATACAGTGCGTGTTACAATTTACAATATTACAAAATAGCATTACAAGGTTATGACTTTAAATTACATATATAACGAGTACTGACACTCAACCTTACATATCTTAGGTCTTTTCATCAAGTTGACTGACTGAAATTTAAATTTAGGCGAGGCTGACCTTTACAGACAAGATACATATTGGTTGGTTACGGATAACAATCTTTTTACATCTATTACAAGTATTCTTTTTGTTACAAACGTAATACACAAAATTATTAGCCACTAGCATTGATTTACGATAGCTCAAAAACAATCATAGTTACCTTGGTTATTGAGGCTCCCATACTTGACGAAAGTCCGGCGACGGGCCGCTCAGCTCACAGCGTTTGATGGGAGACTGACTAGGTTTTACAAAGCAAGCGATAGGGTTGGTAAAGGGGAGGGCGTGACGTCAGTGCGTCGGGCAAGGTACAATTCGCGGATTGTTGCATTCGGCAGGAGACGAATGATTGCAACAACTACGAGTCGAAGTGATTGCAATCACTTCGACTCGTATAATGTCGAAGTGATAAATGATAATTTAATGCTAGCCTTTATTTTTATGTCCGCATGTTTCCGTATATATGTATGTAATACTTCTGAGAAATATACACAGCTGATAACAATATGTAAAGTTATTGTTATTGTAAAGTTTGCAAACACAGCTTAAAAACTTTTTGAAGGCGGTCCAAAATTTGCAAAGGGCGTTAAGAGATATTAATTTTGTCAAATTATTAAAGATACCGACTTTGTATTTTGAATAAATTCCTCATAACATCATGCCACATATAGACTTTTACAGTTTTCTTAATTTTTTATTTCTATTTTCGGCCCGTGGTGCCCCTAAAAACAATTTTCAGAATAAACTCTACATTAGGATTTGGGTTAAAATTCCCTTTACTGTTACCCGGCATATATTATTACAATAAAAAAAAAATGTTGATGCCTTTTTTGTTCTCGTCTCCTAAAATCTTAAATTTCCAAAACTGAAATAATTTTCAGATTTTGAATAAAATTCTCTTTAAATTGATACCCCACATGGATATTTGTGATATTTTGTTTAAAAATAGTTACCCGTCAAGTTTCTTCCTCATGTAGTTTATATACAGTAAACATATTCTAGACTTCTTATCAGAAACTGAAACATTTGAGTATGTATTAAACAATGTTTAAAAATCCATAAAGCCGAGCATGAAAGTATTCTAATAACTGTTATATTACATTGTTCTGGCGGTCATGCAGAACTGCAATCACATGTTCAATATCCGACATTAATTTCTGTAGCATCACGTACCCTGAAATTTACTAAGTAAGAATGCTGCAATTCTCTCGAGTATTGTCATAAAGACGTGACACGACAGATACGTACAGCGAATACGATTAGAGTGGAATTTATGACTTAGCGGCGAATTTTCCAAGCAGTAATGAAATGTTCTTGAAATCGGAAGTCATAAACAGAACATGAGTTGTCCAGAGTTGAACAGAACATGAAAACATGTAAACGATATCAGAACGGGCAAATGAAAATAACGCATCCTAAGAGATTTTTGTGCATATTCTGTGTTATTGTTGTTATTAACAAGACTTTATAGCGACGTGTAATGTATTGCATAAGTAATCAGATTGTATTAAAATGATTATATTTCCCAATTTACTCCACCACAATAAAGTTTTCAGTATGCTATTTTATTTTCCAACTTTATTGTCCTTAGCTTTTACTGTCTTCCTGCAAAATCAACCAAAACATCTGAATAACTAGCTATATCAAAATTATACCTAGTTTTTTGCAAATCTATTTTACAAATTACAGATTTTTGAAAATCGAGTCGGTATATGTGTGACTGTACTATACTAAACATTAACTGTTGCTAATTTTTGTCTGCTTTCTGCATATATTCATTTGGGGGGGGGGGGTAGCCCTAGAACAAAGAAATCATTACTATAAATATAAACATTATTGATTTAAAAAGGAAATATTAGCTTTGAAACTGTCAAATTTCTACAATTTAATATAGGCTATGCTGTAACACAGTCTTAAGAATAAGTTAACGAAAGCACTAATCAGTACCTACAATATGTACTTAATCAACATGTATGGGATACAAAAATAAATTAAGTAAGACTACTGTTACATAAAACTCTTAGCTACAGCAAGACACAGACAGGAAAGGAGTGTGGTAGAGTTAAAGGATACGTACCAAGATTCCTTATAATGAAGTTACAATTTTTCTGTTAGTAGTCTCTTCTTTTGTTCTTTACAACTGTTAGTCTTCATATTCTTGCTTCTTGATTTAGTCTCTAAAATATCTAGTTTGAGTCTTTTGTATTTTACCTTTCTGTCTTTTCTTCGTTTTCTTACAATAACCAGTCTATGTCTGGAACCCTGGTTTTAATACCGGTACTCTGGTGTCATCCACTGAGTATCTCAAGTTTCTTGTGTGTGTTACATAATTTATGTCAATTATACCTTTATATTATAGACTTCTGTGTAGATTTATGAATGTCTTTATGATGTAACAAGAGCTTCCAACTAGGAACTGTTGCAGAGTTGTCCGTTGCCGTTTACCTCGGCCACTTTCCCATTGCTCATCGCCGTCATTTTTGATTTCCAATGTGGGCATTCCAATCTCTCAATACTATGTGATGAGTTCTGTTTTTTATTTTGTCCAATTCTCGTTGCATGGTTCTCTTATGAAGGTTGTCTCTGCAGATTCCGTTACTGCATAGCCGTCATCTGTACATACACCATATCAAATGCAGACAGAGGAATGAAGTTAACTAATTGTACACAGTTATACATTTTTGAAATGCCCATATTATTTCAAAAATTTCTTTCTAGAAAGTGAATGATATTTAAACCGTGTATGAGCAGCAAGACATGAAGCGAACACTTGATACATAAGTAACATTTAACGTTGTTGAACTTTATCAAAGATAGAAATTTGGAACATGTCTAGAATTTGGTAAGGGGGCTTAATTATACTGACAACAATTAAATTCTGTAATCTAACGTACCGGGGGGGGGGGGGATAAGCGATCAATTTTCGGCAAGTAACGTAAAAATAAAAAAAGAGGTTATATTTAATTGTAAATAAGTAAAAAGAGACAATTTACACATTTAATATATCTTATATATATATATATATATATATATATATATATATATATATTTAACGGCATAATCCTTATTATGTCAGTACAATAATAAAGCTAAAGAAAGATAATAAACAATGTATATTTACATAAAATCTTTAATTTGAAATCTGGGGTCAGTCTGTCCAAATCGAGGAGAGTAGTTGAAGCAGAGAAAACTCTGTCAGAAGATTTCTACTGTGTTCTTAATTAACTTGATTGTGGACGACACGCTCACGATCTATGTACTTTCTAACATCAACGTCATTTTCTATGCAAAGTTTCGCAGATTTGAACCACTATAATTGTCACCAGGTAGCAGCTTAAAGAAATCCGACCGCTTTCCTTGCCTGGAAGGCAGGAATTCTAGTTAATATGAAATTTAATATACTTTAGACACATAAAAAGTGACGATCAAAGTATTTCTACGAATGTTAATTTTGATAAACTTAACCGCACCAACAAGTAAAGTACTCGCGCTAAAGTAACGAGGAGCAAAATATATCAAATTAAGAACATACACCTACCCAAAATTTACGTATATACTAATAAAATATGCAATGGAAGGAAGAGAATTAATACATTCTTATGGTGGGACGTAGGGAGAACTAGGAAAACTACTTGAGTGAGAAGTGATCTCGGCTGATCTGAGAAGGGTACGATTAAATGATGCACGCCAATAACCAGCAGATATACCAGCTTTTGTATTTGTCCAAACCCACCAGCCCTGGATGATGGACACGACTGAACGTTGCACGCCGCTAGCCAGCAGTTGCATCAGCTTTTGTATTCGTCCAAACCCACCAGTCATGGAAGATGGACACGACTGAATGTTGCACGCCGCTAGCCAGCAGTTGCATCAGCTTTTGTATTCGTCCAAACCCACCAGCCCTGGAAGATGGACACGACTGAACGTTGCACGCCGCTAGCCAGCAGTTGCATCAGCTTTTGTATTCGTCCAAACCCACCAGTCATGGAAGATGGACACGACTGAACGTTGCACGCCGCTAGCCAGCAGTTGCATCAGCTTTTGTATTCGTCCAAACCCACCAGTCATGGAAGATGGACACGACTGAACGTTGCATGCCGCTAGCCAGCAGATGTACCAGCTTGTGTATCGTCCAAACCCACCAGCCCTGGAAGATGGACACGACTGAACGTTGCATGCCGCTAGCCAGCAGATGTACCAGCTTGTGTATCGTCCAAACTCACCAGCCCTGGAAGATGGACACGACTGAACGTTGCATGGCGCTAGCCAGCAGATGTACCAGCTTTTGTATTCGTCCAAACCCATCAGACTCTGATATGAAGAAGGGTATGATCAATGGTGCACGCCATTAACTAGTATGTAACGTTGCGTATTCATCTAAACCCACGACCTTCTGAACCGATCAATCCCTAGCCAGTAAAGTTATCAAATATTTTGGATCATTTTTCTCACCGAAATATATTTAATCATCAAGACAATTTATTATTTCTTCGTCATTAAAATGCGTCAATTAGAAGGCAAACGTATTAGAGAAACCACAATATAATCTTGTATTGAAATAATCATCTCCACCACCATTAACCCCATCTACAAAATCATCGTCGTTGTCAAAATGCCGTTAATATTAAGATTATTTTTTTCTTTCGTGTCTTAACCAACGGCTTGTGTGACTCAACGGGTCAACAATTTGTATCTCCCATAGAGAATTAAATAAAGAGTGGCCAAAAGTAATTATACAATATATAATATATTTTAATGGACAATGATAGTAAAGTATTAAATAATGGTTTGTTTTATTATTATTTATAACATTTGAATTGATTTTATGTAAATTTCCTAGATGTTTGCATTATTATAGTACCTTATTGTACAACATTAAGTTAATATTTAGTTAATTTAACATTTAAGTTAAGTTGTTTAACATTGTTTAATCCCTTCTTGCAATGTCCTCCACGAATATTACAACATGCATCCAATATATCCGAAACATTTTGACGCACAGTTCGACACAAATTGCTGCCTGAATTAGTGTGCATAAATGCTTTTGCTTTAAACTCATTCCTTTCGTCCTCTGATAGGGGCTTTCTTTCATGAACCTTATTTTCACTAACTCCATTGGTGTAAGGTTGGGTGAACGTGGCGGCCAGTCAGTGCTGCCTTGTCGTCCAATACAGTGCTGTGGGAAGAGTCCGATATAATGCTAAGGGAAGATGTTGCCAAGGTAATTCCTTATTACAAACGCATAATGAGGAGTTGGTCATTATCTAGCTGCAAGTAAAGCTCAGGAGAAGGTAGCCTTAGCCCTGGTTCTGAATTGTGGCACTTACACATCGCGCAACATGTTTACCTAATTGTTACTACCAACCGTTCGGTCAAAGAAAACTGGTCCTCGAACACCTTCACTGGAGAGGGCATCCCATATTATGACACCTAGCTGGTTTAATTTACATCCAATAGTCAGACTGCGATTTTCATCTGTAACACAGTTATGCCCATTCACGTTTCCTCACAACTTAACTAGATGACCTTATCAAGTAGGTCTCATTCGTCAGAGATTTAGTTACGCATGACTTTACAGAATGGCAACCGCCGGTATGGGTCGTCTTCCAGAAAACCATGTAATATTTTTGCGTAGAACGGCTTCAAATTTTGTGCATTTAGCGTCGCAGTGACGTTCTCTTTAACGATAGTTCCTGATCCTCACGTCATATAGATTTTTTTGGGCTGTTAACAAATTAAATGGCATAGCAACTCTCATCTCATTTTCCTCCGTCATAGACATCCTACCGTGTCCAATTTTGTTGCATTAGCCACTGAATCCGTTGCATCAAACTTATCTGAAGTACGATAAATTGTCAGCAGTGTTGGTAGGGGATATTAAACGCTTCAATACATGCTGTGCGCGCCCACTCGGCATTTTCAGTTTTCCAGTACTGCTTCAAAATCCACTTTCTTTGTCCTTTTAATGAAGTTCCCTGCCAACACTCACAATACCTGCAAAGAAAAAAATAATGACTGTATTACTCTATTCCTACTTTTGGCCAATTGTAATAAAGGAGCAGCTAGAGGCTGCAAGTATTTCAGCCGCGAACTGTGTGCGCGGAAATGTTTTCTGAGTGGTTGTAGAATTATTATAGACATCATCTTGCTAAGAAAATCGTTAAATGTATCTTTAATTGTTTGTTCAAACATTGACGGCAGTCCAAACTGAACATACACTTATCTGATACTAAAATGCAGAGAGGGAACTTCTACAATCGAGTGCGATTCACCTGAACACGAATCCATCGACAGAATACTGTATGCTAGTCAATTCTGTAGTGCTTTTCATATACAATTATTATGAAACTATTTCTTTATGCTATTTTACTGAAACGACAGAAATTCAGAATATTAAAATGCACGAGACATTACATTCTAACTATTAATTGCACACATATTTGTGAGTAGCATGTGACAATAAACAAAAGCCAACAACGAAAAAGCGGAAGAATAAACTTTGCCGCAACGATTACGGAAGTGTTACTTTCAGACGGCGTGCTGACTCTCAGTAGCAATAATGATCCTAATAACGGCATGGACACTCTCTGACCTGTTTACGTGTGGGTCAGCCGAACACGAGCACCGTTTGCCCTGGTTACGGATAATAATGATCACTAGTGTATTTGTTTGCCAACTGGGGATAGGTGAGTAAATCCCCTGCAAACAATGGATTCTGCCCTCTAGTTACAACAATGTTATCGATTCAACATAACGAAGTAGTCTACATTTACGGGGAATACATTTTGAATAATGCCATAAGTCTGTATATTTTTCTGAAAAACTTGTTAACTAAAATTTCTCAGAAACATACTATAGAATTCACAGAAATTCAAAATGGGAGTAACACGCTTATTTCTCAGTTAAATATTAGTACTTTGTAAATAACTTTACTAAAAATAAAATCAGTATTTGAAAATATATCGTAAAAATAAAATAATAACACATACACCTTGCCCCCAGAAATCCATCCGTACGCCCGGTCTACATCTTGCCCTCGTGGGGGGCGGGCGACAGCTGCTATTCTTTAGCTGGCAAACAGGGCACTTGTAGGCGAGTTTGACGTGATTGTGTGTACGACCTGAAAAACACCGTAACCCACGGTGGAACGATTGTGGTTGTTCAAACTTTGAACTTGTAAACTCTGTACTTTAAATACTACAACGCGCCACGTGCAGATGACGTCACGTTTTTCTTATCTACCGTCTACAGCTTGCTCACGGCTGGGCTGCCTGTAGCGAAATTTACGTTAGTTATTCGCAATACTCCGAGCTGATTACTCGTAACATTTCCAGCCGCGGCTACTGGCTTTCATTATTTAATCGTTTATTAAGTGCAACATGCACTGATTATACTTGGGCGATCTCTGCCTTATTTATTATGTCTTTCGACTTTTATTACTAATTAATTTAATCGAGTCAACCTCTGCACCTGTCAGCAATAGTATCAAATTCCAACAATTTTCAATAAAATATCATTACATGAAAAATCATACAGTCCACTTCAATTTTCTTCCGAACCAGCCCTCTTTATTTAGCGTTCTAGGAATAACTCAAGAACATTCAAGAGCTTCCAAGACGCAACAGTGGTTGAATGGCTCTACGTTAGTGAGTCGCGAACGATGACCTCAGGGCACCAGGACGAATTCTGTTGTATTTAGTCCTAGCCGAGATACTCGAGTGCTCTGCCGCGGTGGTTTGTTTCTTCTCCAGTACTCGTGAGAACACAATTATCGAGTTGAAGGGTCCCTTAAAAACCCTCGTCCAGAAGAAGCCCTCTTCGGATGGTGAAGAGAAGGAGATTTTACTTCTCGGTCGATGCCGAAAGATTCGTGAAATCGTCTGCCAATGTGCGGCGGTACCGAAGTATCTGGTGGTGAAACGGAAGGAAGGTGACTTCATAAAAGTGAGTCCCTTCCTTACTAAAAAAGCTGGCACTGGTTTAGGTTGACGAGCCCCACAGGACATCAGAAAACCCAAAGGTGGACTACTAGTCGAGAGCATACACGATCAACAGGGTTGAAGGTTACTTAACCTGCAGAAGATAGGGTACATAGAGGTAGAAGTCGATTCTCATATCACCCTGAACACCACAAAGGTGGTTGTAGTGTGCAGAGACCTGCGGAACTGTAGCCCTACAGAGGACGAAATTGCGACTGAGGTCGCCCCAAAAGGCGTCATCGCATGTCGACGACTATCGGTGCGAAGGGATGGACAGACGCTCCCATCTGCGTCTCATGTCCTAACCTTCAACAGCACAATTTGCCAGAAAAGGTAAGAGCAGGCATTCACAGGCTGAGTGTGAGAGCCTTCATACCTCACCCGATGCAATGTTTTCAGTGCTTTCGTTTCGGGCACACTGGGTCAAGACATACTTCTGTGGGAAGTCGGCTCATGGTGACTATCCCTGTGCTGAGCCAATAAAATGTGTCAATTGCGGTGGTCAACATCCCGCAATTGCCCCGTTTGTAAGCAAGAAGTGGCTATTCAGGAAGTATGTACCCTGAAAAAAACTCAGCTACTTCGATACGAAAAACTAGTATGCTCTGCCGACCAGGGCAAAATTAGTTACGCACAGGTTGTAAAATCAACAGCGTCACTAGCCCCTATTTTAAAAGAGATATTACCTGCAGTAACCCATCGAGCGTTACTTTTCAGAAATGTATACAACACCAGCAATCAATAAAGATAGTGCGGCTGAGGCAGACACGCGAACGGTGCGGAAGGATAGTGTAGACGGGTCTACCAATAGGTCGTCCGCCAAGAATAAACATTGTGGCTGCACCTGCAGCCAACTCTAGTGATGGCGAGACGGCGCGGGGATGTCACCTTCCATCGCCCCGTCGTCCCAGATACACCAGGGGGACTTCTTAGAACCAAAATCGGAGTAAGATCAGTCCCCGATGACCAGGAGGTGAGCTCCTGATCGGAGTGTCTGCTCGATTGGCGGCGCCAGCGATCTCACCGACCTCGGTGTCCTGGCGGAACTCGGCAGTCTACAAAAAAAAAAGTAGAAAATTAGAGGCTGGCTGAAAGGAAAGCCAAGGTAGTAAGCACTGATTCTTCAACGTCCAGCATAGAGAACACCTTTCAGTGGCATATCAACGTTGGCACTGCGCATTACTTTGAACTGAAAATTCTACTGTCCAGACATATATCGATGTGTGTGTGCCTGCAGGAAACGCACTTGAGGTCGCAATAACTTTTCAATATGAGCGGATATGAGTCCTTCCGCTGTGATGTGATTTCAAACATCAGACCTAGAGGAGGCGTTGCTATATTTCTTAGCATCACATATTCCGGTAGACGTATTCCGCTCGCTACGGCTCTTCAATCAGTATCAGTCAGTTTATTACAGCCACTGAAGATGACGATCTGCTGTTTATACTTACCAGATTCCGAGTGGCGAGCAGAAGATGTGCAGGATCTGGTCGAGCAGCTACCATCTCCAGTACTCCTTGTGGGGGACTTCAACGCCCATAGTCCCACTTGGGGTTGTTTTAGGACGAACAGCGCTGGATTAAGAACTGAGGATCTGATGCTAAAAAACGCGCTAGTCTTTTTAAACACAGGCGAGAGCACACATTGCAACGGTTGGAAGTGGTACTTTCTCGGCTTCCGATCTTTCGATCCGTAGCCCAGATCCGCGTCTGTCGTGGAAAACCCGGGCCCAGATCTCCACGAGAGTGACCACTTCTCTGTGTTGATAACAACGCGGACGCCAAAGAGTCTTATACGCACGTCGAAAATATGGTGCGTGGACCGTGCTGATTGGACAGGCTTCAAGCTGCTTGTACATCTACGCATGTCTGTGGAAATATAGAAGACGACGTACAGAGTTTCACAGCTGCTATCACCTCAGCAGCTACGGAGCATATCGTTCATCCAGACCAGCGGTACCGTGGTGGAACAATGCTGTGGAAGTCGCAACAAGAGAGAATCGATGAACCCTAAACAGTATAAACCAGGGCCGACCGAAGATAATCGCATCGCTTTCGATCGGCCGCTCGTAGAACAATACTTACAGAGACACCGTTCTACTAATTATCAATTGGTTTATCTGGGGAATGCAGTTCAGAACAGTTTAATCGAAAACAAACACATGGTTGCAGTATTCTTCTATTTGGAGAAAGCGTTCGACAATACGTGGATATATAACATCATGCAACAACTAAATGATTGGCGGTTCAGAGGTAACCTGCCCAAATTTATCTCCAGCTTTCTCAGAGACAGGACTTTCCGTGTTCGGGCCGGACAATCACTGTCGGCCCCTCACCAACTGGAAAATGGAGTACCTCAAGGTCTCCGTTGAGCGGCACACTTTTTACCATCGCTATCAACGGGATCTTTGAGGGAATTGAAACGTCAGTTGGGAAGTACTTGTATGTCGACGATCTTAAGCTGTTATACTCGGTCAAAGCAACGGCGATGGTCAGCCGTAAAATGCAAGGCGCTATGGACACGTTGGTTGAAAATGCTAACGACATTGACTTTTTTCTCGACAACAAAGACGTCTTGTGTCCACTTCTGTCGAAAGGGAGGGAGGCACCCGGACCCGACGTTAACCATAAATGTTATCCGGCTACTCTATAGGCCCGTCATCAAATTCCTGGGCCTAACTTTCTACAGACAATTAACGTGGAATGCATTTGTGGACGATCTGGCTGCGAGGCGCAAATTCTCGTTAAACGTAATCAGTGCATCTCCGTTATGATCTGGGGAGCAGATAGAGAAATTTTATTGTGCTTGTACGCTGCGCTGGTGTTGTCCAAAATGGATTACGGACGCGCTGTGTACTCTTCAGCTAGGAGGTAGCGCTTCAAAAAGGTGGATTCTGTTCACAACGTAGGGGTTCGTTTCGTACTCGCTCTGCACAAAGCTTATTTTGTGAAACAGGAGTGGCGTCCTTAGATTTCCGAAATCAACTGCTATTGCTGAGATATGTGGCAAAAATATTAGCACTACCGAGCCACATAAAAGACATGTTGCTGGCGAACAACAGACTTGCTATGGTATACGATGCCAGACCAGCCGGCATTCATGCGCTCGAAATAGCCCGGCGGTTACAACATGGAGGCGCCGATGGTCCAGGCGTACGCTCCGCGCGAAGTACCTCTCTGGCTGGTTCGTAAACCAAATGGCCGGTTGGATGTCCCCAGTAGTAGCTAACAGTCGTGCCACCCAACTGAACTGAAACTTCCGTTTCGATCAGTTCTTGAAGAATTGTGTACACTGATGGGTCAAAGACGGAGAGCGGAATGGTTGTGCGTTTGTCATCCAGGGCGCCTCCCACTTCTTGACACTGCCCAAAGCGGCAATGTATACACCACCGAACTGTACGCGGTGTGGCAGGTTCTTCGTTTCTGTGGCCACCGAGGTGACAGGAAATTTGTTATCTGTACTGATTCATTGACTTTTTTAACTGCCTTGGACAGTCCGAACACGGTGGATCCGTTAGTACAGCAGCTAATGGCGCTTTGCCATGCATTAGAAGACCTTGGTTCATCTTTTACTTTTGTTTGTGTTCGGGTCATGTAGGTATTGAAGGTAACGAAGAAACTGACGCTGCAGCGACAAACGCTGCGAACAGCCCACGAGTCGATGCGACCTGATGACGTGAAACTAGCTGCCACAAGCATCATTATTAATGTGTAGCAGCAGACGTGGAACACACGGCAGAACAAACTTTCTGCATATGGCAAGTAGCAGATGATCGCAGTCGTCGTGAACAAGTTTGCATCATCAGAGTACGCCTTGGGCACACCAACTTGACGTCTGCGTACCTCCTACAAGGACAAGAACAACCCGTCTGCAGTTGTGTCGGAGCACTTATAGTGAAACACATCATCGAAGACCGTAGTGCTCTTGCAGAACTCAGGCAGAGACACAGTAAAAGGTATACCTGAAAGGAGACCTCGGAAACGAACAGTTGGCGATAGACAGAACTGTGTCCTTCCTAAAGGCAGCAGGATTACTGTATAGGCTTTGATTTTGTTTTGCGTCATAGTGTGTACGAGTTTCCATTGTAGTTGAGTCAACTAAGAAAACATCCTGTCGAGCAACACTCCTGGTAGACGTTGTTGGGCTAAAAGGCCCTAGTTGCCGAGCCATAAACACATTAAAAAAATAACACGTACATAAGTGTGTTTTCACCCGTATCCGACAATGAAATCGGATTTTTCAACAGAGATGGTTGTATGATGCTGGGCGGGTAGATTTACAAACTGTGAACAACTGGTACAATTTCTAAATATATTTAGTAAACAATGTAATACGTAAATACGTCAACACAACCAGGATACTTCATCTTGTCGGTATTTATCTTTACCCCATTTGCTTCGTAATACGTATCCTTTTTTCCACGTATCCTCTCAGATTCTGTCAAACGAATAAGCAGAAACGAACCGGATGGTGAAGAGGAGGTTTGGCTTCACTGCTGTGGATTGAAGACAAGTTTGGCCAGTAGCCTATATAATAAAGGGATTTTGAATGGTACAAAGCAGAGAACTGACTATCTGTTTCTCAGGACAGACTATGATATTTTCTATAGGTTTATTTCCTCCCATTTCGTGTACAGGTCCCTCTACAAAATTCTGTAAATTAATTTTTAAATACACATTCACTTGAGTATATGTATCCATGCGTTATGTCTTTTAACTCGGCTAGTCCAGTAAGTCCAATCCAACGAATCGGTGGAGAGGCGCGATTTTTCTCCGTGCTCACTGAACGTTTTTCCGAAAGTGCTCAAAATACATCCCCTTCCCGCACCAACAAGCACACATTTTGTAATGTCCCCCATTCAATTAATGTTTTGATTTATTTACATTCCAGTAGCATATAAAATGCTGATTAATAAAAAAAATAATAATTTGATATGTACGAGAAGCACACACCATGTAAGTGTGAAAAAACTAAAATAAAAAAAATTTGTTGTCTTAACTCTACATGTAAAAGTTAAACGTTACGAAGGCGAATGGTATTCGGATAGAAGCGCTGATTTTGGCAAATCACTTACTTTTTTGCCTTAGCATTTCGTCGTGTTATACGCTCATTTCAATTGACGGTGGTTTCCCAGTGTGCATTGTTCTAAAAAGGCAAATACATTTATGTTTTGTTGGTCATCACCGAACCTTCCGATGACCGGACACCTCGCCACTGCAACGGAAGTGAGAACTAAGCTTACCCTACTTAGTGATGAAACCGTAAGTAAAATAAAGAACTTTAGTGTGCGGCTGTGTTGCATTTCTGGATAACCCCCTAAAAATATGTTAAAAATTCCTTTGGTAAAGAACGGAAATCTGAAATTAAAGCGTTTAAATATGACCCATGCGCGCGCTTGTTGGAGCATTGCTTTACATATCACGTTAAATAGTTAATTGGTTTTAGTCTAATCTGGTGTAGATGACGCACATGCGCACAACCGTATTAAGCCTACATCAATCTAATATCAGCGGATAGCACTGTTATAAACCTGGTCAGAATCGATTCTTGCTAGATGGGATCTTGAGTTACTTTCCACTGGCCTATGCAACGAAATTCTACATGCCCACAGTTACAGAAAGGAAGCATTATCACAAAAACAAAAACAAAAAAAAAACAATAAACAATATTTTAAATGATAATAAATGTAAAACTGGCATATTCTGAGATGAAACATGACAGACAAAGATATTTTTGAGAACAAAATATTTTATACTGCATTATGCAAATTAAAGACCTTATTAGTTTAGTTAGCAAGACCAATCTTTAACATTTTGGCATTAACGTAATAGCTATAAATAGCCTATTTAACCTAATCCTAAACTTAAAATTTAAACATTCATGATTACATGTTTATACATAATCACCGACTTTCTTATACAACAGTTACAAAGAAAATGTGCGCCATTTAGGTTGTTTTAAAGAATTTAATAAAGATTTTTTTTCTCCTAAATTTACGTCTTAGCCCAGTATCATAGACACTCCTTTCTTCTGTGTTTTTCTTATTTAAGTTACAGAGGTATCCCAGTGCAATACCAGCTTCAGCAAAGTTTTACGATCCGTTAGAAGATATCTGAAATAGACGTAATTGGAAAATGAAATCACACACTAATTCTCCTCTTTTTACTGTCCTCTATTTGGTTCACAAAGATATTTCACCGTTTTTGAAATTAAAAGAAAAAGAACTAAACCAATAAAGATATTTGTTTGTGAGCGAAAAACATTTGTGGATGTCAGATTCTAGTGCACCGGTGGATACAGTTAGTACACACGAATACAAAAGGCGGTGGTAGTAAACGATATTTCACACTAGATAAACTCCGGCATTATATTGAGCGTTATAAATGTACTGTACACTTAATGCGACTGCATTAAATATGTAAAACGTTCTGTTTAGCAGCGTGTAGCGCAATCCATTTGAATGTTCTTGTTCGTATTCCATTTGCGACGACAAAATTTACTACCAACCGTTTCATATGTCTTTTAAACGTGACGAGATTGTTGTTTTCAGTAATGGTTGCGTAAAACCCATTTGCTTACATTAGAGCAACTCATACGCTTCAAACAAGTACTTAAATGTATTCCCGCTTACTCTTTAAGCAGAAATGACAAACAAAATGTAATAGGCACGGTAGAGTAATTGAGAATGATTTCACTTACATATGAAAACACGTTTTAAAGTTCATTTGTAGATGGTTCATACAAACTATAATACAGGCTAAATGATTTGATTCATTTGTTAATAAATATAATAATCCATTAACTAAAAGAATGACCAAAGTTTCAGCGAGGACCTACAAGATAAAGTTTTCGTGACAAGCCTACAGTTTAAAATATTTGTGTCATTAATTTACTCCCATTTCAGGAAAATTACAAAAGGAGTTCCTATGATTCCGGAATCAAAAACTCTGGTTTTTAAATCTTCTAATGGCATGGTTAATGAACACGGTCATTTCTTTGATGAGAAAATCAGTAGGTGACTACCTACTGTAGATCCTCATTTGTGCAGCTTAATTAACACGGTAATTTCTTTAAAGAGAAATAACAGTAGGTGACATTTGTGTAAAATTTATTGCATTCTTTTAGTCACCTCTAGTTTTAAATTCGCCAGTGACAGCCAAGAGATATAACATAGTTCGAATGTATTAAACAAAGTCATGTTCGACTACGAACGACATATTTCTATAGCAAATAATTCTTACTTCAATGAATGTTATAATTCTAATCAATATTATAAATTTTAGTAGCAAGAAAATAATCGTTTTATGAATTTTATTCTCACAGTTTCTACTGCTACTGCTTACGACTTCATCTTTGCGTTGGTACAAGCAATCAGATAACCATTATACGTGAACTGGACTATTTAAATGTTCTCATTTACCTTGTTCTAAATAGCATGCTATTTTATTGGCCAGAAACTTTGGAAATTTTATAAAGAGAACCATAAACGTTGGAAACCTTAGAACTAGACTTACTTAGAAGAAGATATGGTACGGTATTTCAAGTTTTAAAAGTTACGAATGTACAATCAAAAAGGAGAAGAATATAACGTAAGAACTAAAAAGGTCAGAGAACGATAGACCTGGTATGTCCATAAAAGGATGGACATGCAATGTCGAAAGGATGAAACAAGTTATTAAGATAATAACAGAACAGAACATTATAATAATTATTATTATAATTAATTATTATTATAATATAACAGAACAGACATATATATTATAACCACATAAAAATTGCAAATATAAATTTATTTGTGTTTGAGCCCCACGCATTTGGAGCGCCAATTTATATAACAGTACAAATTACCAATTTAAATGTATTTTAAATTGTGTAGCCCCACGCTTTTGGGAGACAGTTTATATAACACAAAAAATTATAACTTTAAGTACATTAATTTGGAGTGCCAAATTCATACAACATTACTGGTAAAGTGTACCAATTAATGGAGTTTTTGAGTGTAATGGTAATAAGAGTAGTCATTGATTGAATTGTAACGAGTTTTCATAATTTTATTCATAAACCACAAGCGTGTTTAAAAATTTCACTTACTTCGCCATAAATATTAATTATTATTCGCTTAAAAACGTTTAAATGTGGCAATACATTTATCATTAAATAAATCTTATATTCTACAGTAACAAAGTTATATTCTAAATATTTATTTGTTAATCTTAAAATTCGACTGCTCAGTCTGTGTGCTTTACTGCAGTTTTGTTTTATTTTCTTTATATATCTTTCAACTACGTTACTTTATGTATTGCATACATATTAATCATTGATTGCTTTACAAACTTTAAATAAACTTTAAATTGACTAAATTAATCGCTAACCATCAATGAACATATTTATTAAATTTAAATTAGATTCTCTGAACCTCTATATCTACATTTTACATAACTCTTATTTATTTTTAAATGTCAAAGTGTCTTTTCAATGTCTTTAGTCTCTCATTTAAAATTTATAAATTGATTATATGTCACCTCGATTCTGTAGCTCATACCCGTCCTCCGTTGATCCGTAGGTCCTCTTCTGATGGAGTTCCCTGCACGTTCCCCGGTTCCACTTGCCGTCTTCCAGTTACTCGTCCCTCATGGTCCCATCTGGTTGCTGTAGTGTAGAGTGATATGTTGCTCTGCACCAGCTGCTGTTGTTCTAGCAGACGTCTCTACTGTTCAGCATGGCGTTCCTCTGCATGATGTAACCTCGTAGCTTGTCTTGAGTGACGGACGTTTGTGTGTGTAGACATCGTCAAGTATGTTCTATAATCGTATTCGTAACCAGACTAAGAGTTACTGTTTGATACTTAAGATGAACATAGCGTCCATGCGCCTTTACTGTTCAATTAACAAAATTTAAAACTCGCGTCGATACTGGACATAGCGTCCCGCCGCTACTGAAGACTGATTGAGAAGGAGACTGGCTTCTTCCTATTTATATTCGACCATCGTACCGCACCTGTTGGAACAGAATTCTGCCTGTGTGAAATTGCTTGGTGGCGTCAGTTCCCCCACTATCGTCCAATTTCATATTTTTGCACATTTCTGCCAATGGCAAAGTCTAATGTGGACTACAGGGTGCTCTAACGATAGTTGATTTAATTACACACGTTCAACGTAATTACCATCGTAATCGAATAATTCGTGTAATTACTACGCACTTAAAATCGCACTGAATTCGCTCTGCGCGTCCTTTTCATGCCGTTTTCTCACTACACATGTGTATTAATTTTATACATATTTAGGAGTCTTTGAATTTTTTCTACCATTTATGGTTTTCTTATAATTAAATAAAAACTATAATTTGAGAATTATTTAGGGTGAGATTGCAAACTTTCATGCTCGAACCGGCCTCACTCACACACATTATTTACTACTGTACACACTCTCAGCGACAATCGCGTGAGCGTGCAGGTCGGTTCCTGTATGTCTACATGCCATATTTTTAACATAAACTCAGCTTTCAATCTCATACCTGCTTATTTATTACATATTTATAAATTTAATTTAAATATTCATTGTATCTACTAAATGCACAGTACAGCGTATGATTGTATTGTCACAATATATATTTCAACGTGACAAACGGTCTCAGTATAGGTGGATGTAGAGAGTAGTGATTATCAGCTATTATAAATGTCCCAAACGATAAAAGAATGTGTGAAAATAAATAGTATTAATAAAATAATTAGAAGTAATAGGATAAAATTATAAAATAAGACATTGTAGACCATGAAGATATAATTTTATATGTGAGTGAAGTGTTGTGTAATGTAGGTAGCGAATAGTATGTTAGGGAAGTATATTCATGTGTTACAAAGATGTGTTCTAGAAGATTCAGGAAAGTGGAAGTTGGAAAACACGTGGCTGCTACTGAATACATTAGAGTAAATTGAAACGACGCCTACGCGCATAGCGGCGGTGACGTCACTCGGTAGCGCAGCGATATACATTCGGCTGCATTATAAAAGGAGTAGCCAGTCTTCTCTCTCTCTCTCTCTCTCTCTCTCTCTCTCTCTCTCTCTCTCTCTCTCTCTCTCTCTCTCTCTGAAAGTTCTCAGTGAAGGTGGTCGCAGTGGGAAGCGATTCCAGGCAACGTAAATTCCAGACGTCCTTGGGTCCGTATAGTCGAGGTAGCAGCGAGTGTCAGCAGGAAACCATCACGGAGTGCGAGATATTCGACTACCGTTTCTGAGCATCGTTTGCTGATCGTGGCGGCTGGAATACGGAGACCTTGAGCAGGGCACTACCTGGAGGCGGTTGCTGGAACCTGGACCGAGACGACGGATCGCTGGAGGCCGGATCGAGATCGTCGACCGGGAGGACAGAGAGGACGACCAAACAGGGAAGCAAAAATTTAAATTGTTATCCAAATAATAAAACTTTCAAATATAACATCAAAGAACATTAACTGAAAATAATTTTATTTACAAAAGAAGACTTTGAACACTTAAATAAGTTTACAGAACTGTTTAAAACAAGAAAGCATTTATTTAAAGACATTTCAAACAGATTTTTGAACAACAACAAATTAATTGTATGTAAAATAATTAAAGAACATTTTAGTACAAATTGTGTACCAGAAAGAACAATAAATGTATTAAATTTCACTAATTGTGCATTCTTTTCTGCAAGTCTGGTCTGGGCTAGAACCTGTTACCTTGCAGAAAATGGCGCTCGCAACGATGGGGCAGTAAAATTGCAAGCCAAATAAATTAAATATAGCCAGAAAATAGTGCTTGCAACTTTAAGGCATTGAACTGTTAGCCCAATAAATTAAAATAAAATTTGATTGCAGATTAGTGAAAGATACAATTATTGAAAATTATATGTTAGAATAGGAACTGTATATTTATGTGAATTAATTAAGGACAAGTAAGAACATTTTAGTTAATTTTTATGTGTGTGTAGTTAGGACGATTTTATCATTTAGTTAATTTATATGCGTTAGTGTAGGACTGTGAATATTAGGATTAATTAATTATTCGAACTGCTAGTGCTAAATAAAAATAGTTATTTTACACGAACTAAATAAGAACTGTATAACCGAGTTTATAAGTAAAAAAGTAAATAAAAGATGGCGGAACAAGCTGAAATGATGCGTATATTACAAGAATTAATGAAAAGTAATACTAATGAAATTAAAGCAGAAATGTAAAAAAAATAATAGTGAACAAGTTAAAATGAGTAATGAAATTAAAGCAGAAATGCAGAAACGCGAAGCCGAAAATAAAAAACGCGATGCCGAAAATAAAGCTGAAATACGTGAACTTAAAGCTATCATACAGACAGAATATACCAAGGTCAATAAAGCACTTGCCGACCACACGGAGCTATGTAAAGCTCAAATCGAAAAAGCAAAAACAGAAATGCTACCGAACATTGGGCAATTACATGAACATGTGGACGCGCGATTTACAACACAACAGAACACTATTACAGAATGTCAAAACCGTATAAAAGCGAATACCATATTAATAAACCAACAAAAGTCAGAATTAGAACATAGAATAGACGAGAAAATTTATCAAGTGAAACGGGATGTCGCAGGGCGTGTAAATCCCACCGTATGTTTCTACAGACACCATGAAGATCTGAATAACCAACCGAAATTTTGGGGAGACGGAAATCCAATTCAATTTATACAGGATTGCAACGGGGTATGGACTCGGTGGGTGATCAATTGAATGACGCAGATAGAATTGAATGGGTGACACGGAAGCTGAGCGGTTCGGCAGCACTGTGGTACTCCATAGTCCGAGACAATATTAAAACATACGACGAGTTCATTAAATGCTTCGAAAATCGGTATTGGAATGAGCACGTGCGACGTAAAGTACGAGATAGACTGGAGTTTGGAAAATTTACTCCCGGAAAACTCACACGTGAGCAGTACGTAATAAAAGAAATCTCTAAAGTTAAACACCTTAGACCGGAGCTATCAGAGACGGAACTAGTACATAAATTAAGCTACCACTTTGATATGAACATTCGTACAGCCATATTAACACGTGGGGTAAATACATTAAAGGCACTGTTAAACATGTTGTCACAATGGGAGTATGTAATGCCCGCAGCAAAAGCTCATTACACATATGACACAAATAAACCATCATATAAACAGGGTACACCATTTAATAAAGATAAAGCCTCTGGGAATGATAAGAGTAAATTCACAGGAAAACCTAAGAAAATCCAGTCAATTAATACAGTTAAACAAATAGAAAATAATAATACGTACTCACACACAATATCAGAAGCTGTGAATGCTGATCCAAAAAACGTGTAAAGTATCACTTGGGAGCGGCGTGTCTAAAAATGCAGCCAAAAGCAGCAATCCGTAAACATCACTATAGCACTAGCACGAGTTTGGATAAAGACAGTAAAATCACTATAAGTCGTTGGACTAGAAGTAGTAATAACATGATTGATTGTGAGGATGCTTGTTACAAAATTAGTGGTATCTACCCGTGTGATTTGCGGGAAGCGTTATTAGAAAGCGACACAGACCACTCTAAAAAAATAGAACATAGAGCTGCATGTCCTACACTCGATGCATACATAAATAACGTTAAAACACACGTTTTAATTGACACAGGAGCAGAGGTATCAGCTATCAGTGAAAGTTTTATTAAGAAAAATAATAAATATTTTAAAAACACGGCAATATTACCCACTAATAAATTACAGATTCAGACTGCGGATAAAAATAAAACAGTAGCCACTGGACAAGTATATATCACATTAAAATACGATGAACTAGAAGTAAATATTCCAGTAATAATAATAAAGAAACTAGTATGTAATGTTGTACTTGGAGTAGATTTTCTAACGAAATGTCAGGCTCAAATCGATTTGACTGAAAGTAGTATGCAATGGACTATAGACGGTCGTAAATATCAGCTGTATTTGAACAATAACGGAGTAAACAGAGATAGGCGACCTACTTATAGCCCAATTGAGATAAGCAAGCCAGATATAACGATTAAAACTGGCCACTTGAATGACATAGATACTCGGTTAAATCCGCAGCAAATAAGTAAATTAAATAATTTAATAAAGAAACATTCTCAGGTAATTTGCGAACAACCAAGAGTCTCAAATGTGTATACGCATAAAATTGAAGTGACGGAAGAATCTAAATTCATACGCCGTACTTACCCCATCCCTAAGGCGTACCAACAGCAAGTCGATGCTGAAATACAGCAGATGTTGAAGAATCAAATTATTGAACGTTCGGAAAGCGATTTCCTCAACCCTCTTGTTGTAGTTAAAAAGAAAATGCGAGACATCCGGCTATGCCTTAATATGAGAAATTTAAATAGTATCGCCAAAAAGATATATGACTGTGCTCCAAATGCGGATAGCTTATTCGTTAAGTGCCAAGGTGTTCAGTATATGACCAGGCTCGACCTTACCAGCAGCTTCTGGCAGATTCCTTTGGACGAGGAAAGTCGGAAATATACTGCATTCCTCTACAAAAATAAAAGCTACCAATTTAAAGTAGTACCTTTTGGACTCGTGACAAGTCTAGCGGCAATTATTAAATGTTTAGAACTAGCACTGGGTCCCGAAGTAGAGGAATTTGTCAGCATTTTCGTGGATGACATCCTTATTGTGTCTAAATTGTTCGAGGAACACTTAGAACACCTCGACATAGAGTTGAATAAGCTCCGTAAGGCTAACATAGTTTTGAAACAATCGAAATGTGAATTTATTAAATCAGAAATTAAATTCTTGGATCATGTCATAAATGCTGACGGGATTAGCACAGATCCAGCGAAAATTGACAGTATTGTGAAATTCCAAACACCTAAAAAGGTTAAAGATGTTAGAGCTTTCCTTGGGTTAACTGGGTACTATCGTCGGTTTTCGCCGAACTATTCAAAAACAATAACACCTTTATTAGAGTTACTAAAAAAGGGGCATAAGTGGATGTGGGAAGATAAGCACCAAGTCGCGTTTGAGAAGATTAAGAATCTATTTAAAAATAATTTACATTTGTTTCATCCGAATGACGAAAGTACTTATGTGTTGCAAACTGATGCTAGTGATAGTGCTATCGGCGCTGTGTTATATCAGCGGAACACTACGGGAGAACATCGTGTCATCTCGTATGTTAACCGTACCCTTAAAGGATCCGAGAAAAACTATTTTACATCAGAAAAAGAAATATTGGCGGTTATCTATGCTTTAAATAAATTTCGATTCTATCTATGCGGCACACACTTTGAAATTCATACCGATAATCAAGCATTATCCTTTCTTCTCAGATGTAGATTAACCAACGACAGGATGACTCGCTGGATAATGACGATTCAGGAATACGACTTCACTATTAAATATATTAAAGCAAGTAATAATGAAATAGCAGATACGTTGAGTAGGTACGCGCCTGAATTTACTGAAGAGCATGAGTCGGATCCTAGTAATGTAAAAATATTAGCTATGCAATATGGGATAAAGCCAGAGTTACTGCAGCGCTTAGCTAGTATCCATTTAGAACAAGACACGGACCCTAACATTAACAAAATAAAAACGAGCATACTTAGTAAAGAAAAGCCGCGGTACAGTTGTGTTAATAATATTTTATATAAGTTAATTAATGAGAAGTGGAAAATTATGCTTCCAAGTAGCATGTTAGAATCAATAACGTGGGCATGTCATGAAAGCTTAGCACATGCTGGCCCATATAGATGTTACTTAGCACTTAAGGAGGATTTCATATGTAACAATATGGTGCGGAGGATTCGCAGTATTTTGAGGACATGCCATGAATGTCAAACGGCAAAATCTCCGAACCTGCACACGTATATTGAACAACATGGGATTGTCACGCAAGGGAAAGTTGAGTTGTTATGTGTTGATTTCTACTTCCGCGAGGTCTTCGCAGATTAAGACAGCTGATCGTATGCATAGATGCCTTCATCAAGAACGTCAGACTCTACCCTGTAATCCGACCTACAACCAAAGCGGTGTTAACAGCGGTTCTCAAGAAATATATTCCGGAGAATGGACCTGTTAAGAGGATCCTTAGTGACCAAGAGAAGCAGTTCCAGAATGCGCGATGGTCTACTACCCTCGAGACGAATGGTATCCAACCGATCCTTACGGCTATTCGGCGACCACAGGGGAACCTGGGCGAAAGGGTAAATAAGGAGCTGGGACGACTGTTTCGAACCTACTGTCATGGCATAAAAAACATGTGGCCGGATTACATACGGTTCTTTGAGCAGTCGCTAAATGAAAATTATAACACCACGACAGGATTTACACCTACAGAACTGCACTCAGGTAAACAACCTACCAGGTTTTGGGAGAGTTAAAAAAAAAGGTTTCTCTAATTAAAAAAATTAGAGACCCAGAACCTACCGCTACCGATGCACATAAAGCAAAACATAGCCAAAACCCGGATAGAGCAAACGGCTGATCAACGGGCACGGGTGTTCAATGATACACATAGAACTTTGAAGTTTCAGGAAGGAGAAATGGTCCTTCTGAAGGCAAATCCAGTAGGCCGTTCTGAAGATAACACATCGGCTAAGTTCTTCAGATTATTTAATGGTCCTTATAAGCTAAGAGAACGTGTTGGAAGGAATACTTTCATCGTAGTGGATGAAGATCATAATAAGGTAATTGGAAAATATCATGGCGCATCATTGAGAAAATATTACCCTCGTGAACGACCGAATCCATAAGAGAAAAAAAGCCCTGAGTAAAATAATAATAATAGTAATATTAATAATAATAATAATAATAATAATAATGATAATACGATGGAATGCACCTACGTTTATGCAACTCGCTCATAGAAAACCACTATGTATGAATGAATGGACGGTATATTAGCTGAAAATTAATAGACATTGTTACCACATTGCATAGTGTTAAGAAAGACATTAAATGAAAAATTAATTACGTTTTAGTTGTGAAAATTTCGTGTTATGTTTTGAGTTATATTATTTGTTTAGAAGAGTATATAAGAAGAATGTTTTAAGTTGAAAAAGGGAAAAAAATTAATTTTCGAAGAAAATATATTTTTTTTATTTAACCTGGAGGCTTATGCAACGTGACAAACGGTCTCAGTATAGGTGGATGTAGAGAGTAGTGATTATCAGCTATTATAAATGTCCCAAACGATAAAAGAATGTGTGAAAATAAATAGTATTAATAAAATAATTAGAATTAATAGGATAAAATTAGAAAATAAGACATTGTAGAACCATGAAGATATAATTTTATATGTGAGTGAAGTGTTGTGTAATGTAGGTAGCGAATAGTATGTTAGGGAAGTATATTCATGTGTTACAAAGATGTATTCTAGAAGATTCAAGAAAGAGGAAGTTGGAAAACACGTGGACGCTACTGAATACATTAGAGTAAATTGAAACGACGCCTACGCGCATAGCGGCGGTGACGTCACTCGGTAGCGCAGCGATATACATTCGGCTGCATTATAAAAGGAGTAGCCAGTCTTCTCTCTCTCTCTCTCTCTCTCTCTCTCTCTCTCTCTCTGAAAGTTCTCAGTGAAGGTGGTCGCAGTGGGAAGCGATTCCAGGCAACGTAAATTCCAGACGTCCTTGGGTCCGTATAGTCGAGGTAGCAGCAAGTGTCAGCAGGAAACCATCACGGAGTGCGAGATATTCGACTACCGTTTCTGAGCATCGTTTGCTGATCGTGGCGGCTGGAATACGGAGACCTTGAGCAAGGCACTACCTGGAGGCGGTTGCTGGAACCTGGACCGAGACGACGGATCGCTGGAGGCCGGATCGAGATCGTCGACCGGGAGGACAGAGTGGACGACCAAACAGGGAAGCAAAAATTTAAATTGTTATCCAAATTATAAAACTTTCAAATATAACATCAAAGAACATTAACTGAAAATAATTTTATTTACAAAAGAAAACTTTGAACACTTAAATAAGTTTACAGAACTGTTTAAAGCAAGAAAGCATTATTTAAAGACATTTCAAACAGATTTTTGAACAACAACAAATTAATTGTATGTAAAATAATTAAAGAACATTTTAATACAAATTGTGTACCAGAAAGAACAATAAATGTATTAAATTTCACTAATTGTGCATTCTTTTCTGCAAGTCTGGTCTGGGCTAGAACCTGTTACCTTGCAATATATATATATATATATATATATATATATATATTATATTTAATATTTATACTGAAATTACCTCAAGATTTTTTTTTCCTTATTAGGAACATGTTTCGAGAACCATTGTGTTCTCATCCTCGGCCTTCGTGATTTTGCGTCTGGTGAAGTATTTGTGTGTTTGCTGGACGTTATTTTGTTTTTTTGTTGGTCCCTGGTATTTTAAAGTGGTATTATTGTGTGTAATTGTGGTGTATGTATTAGTATTTTGTGTATTTTCGATGTTGAGTGCTTTGAAAATTGTGTCATGTTTTGTATTGATTTGTATTGTTCAGGTATTAGTTTGTTTTGTGTTTTATGTTTGTATATTTGTAAATTTTCCCAAATGTTCATTATCGTGCCTTTGTGTGGTATGTGTTATATTAGTGTCATGTTGGTTATGTCTGGGAATTCATGTCCAGTGTTTACTGCATGTGTGGCCAAATTAGATTTGTATATTTCTGTTTTTTTGTATGCGTTTAGGTGTTCAAAATAACGTTTTTCCAGTTGTTTTTTTTTTTTTGTCCTATGTAACATTTATTGCGTTTTGAATGCAATAATGCAAAAATATCTTGAGGTAATTTCAGTATAAATATTAAATATATTAAATACATCAAGAAACGGACTGTAGCAAAAAGTGTTTGAATATACAGTATATATATATATATATATATATATATATATATATATAGAGAGAGAGAGAGAGAGAGAGAGAGAGAGAGAGATAACACATAGTAACAGATACAGAATACACACAACCGCGCGCGCGCGCACAAAGTAGATACAACAGATAATACAATATAGTATAATATACAGTATAGTATACTGCAACATTACAATGTTTTTGCTTATCTGAAGAGTACTCCACGTAACTATCGAATAAACTACCAGCTAGGTCGTGGGATTTCGGTGTTCGTCATGCCAAGTCACTTTTGTTGCACAATAAATTTTTATGTAAGAAGAGAGAAGGAAGATTTTGTGACGTGGAATAAATACTAATAAAACCATTGATTTTTTAAAAACAAATTCTTTAAAGATTGCAAAGAAATATGCATTTAAATGTCACTTTTTGAATGAAGGTGTTTTGCAAGCATTAGCCGTATTATACATATTATAAAAATACACTTCATAATATACAAACAACCATATAAACAAAAATATATAAAGATACATAAGAGATAAGGTTCTAGACATTTGGGTGCCTAACATAAACATTTAATGTAGATAATTAATTTAAATATTATATATATTACAATATTTATTGTATAAAAATGAAAATTTACTTTTAGTATTAAAAAATACCATTTACTTTAGTTCAAGAATATCTTAGGAACTGTGCACCCATTTCAGGTATATATAAAAGTTATTAGAAAATTATTTTAAAGGTTACAAAAAATTGTATTATAGTACTTATTTTTGTATTTACTTATGTCACATTTTAAGTTCTATTTATAGTCTCTGATAAGAAAGATTAATTGTTCATTTTTCACCTGTATATTTTCATGGTTGTTACCATGCGTATGTTGTGACCTGGACGATGTTGATGATGCTGGTGATGATTCTGATGCCGGAGGTTCCACTTCGGTCATCTTTCGGGCAGAGTCTCCTCCGTCTGGAATGTTTGGCGTCTGTTCTGTCGTTCAGAATCGGCTGAGGTTTTATATTCAAGGCACGCTGACAGGTCGAAAAGTGCTCGGCAGCCTTCTCAACCTGTTAAATTTGGCCCAGGCTGTTCCGCGCGTCTGTTTTCCACACATCACTTTTTGCGTATTTTCGCACTCATAATTAGTATTCATGTGCGAACTAATAGAATCATGAAATTCGTGATGAATTCATGTCTTTGTTTACATACTAATTAATTGCTCGTCACATATTAATTAGCTGAGTAATTAATTAATTTTTTTTAGTTCGGTTATAATTTTACCATTCACCTTCAAATTATAAACACACATGTGTTACTACGCACATCTTAAAATTAAATAATTCACTTTGCTATAGGTATTGTCAGTGCGCGAATTTTTATTGAATAAACATATTTAATTATTCGTACTTTATGCCTGCCTGCTGTGGTAGAGCTCAATACCACAACAAAGATACGTGTGTACACAAAGACACGATAGTATCTTGCAGTCGGTCAGGTGAGAGCAGGCACAACACATAATACACATGTACACACACACATACACATCTTCCCCTAGTAACACAAGTAAATAATTGTTAAAAACAGGTGTTTAAAAACAGGTTCCGAATTGTCCAATTCTTGTCTATTCCCGTATGCACGATTTAAAATTATTTACAACTGTTTATCTTTATTATATATATATATATATTCTGACAAGTCCAGGACTGTTTTCGACCTGTTATTGTCACTGCGTGCAAAGCGTCCTTTTAATTACAACTCACTTTTTGGTTCATTTGCACGATTTCGTAAACATACTCGTAGCACGAGCGATATCATCGTTTGCGTATTTTTTTCTGGTCACTCACATATAACACACTTATTAATTACTATTTAATTACACTAGTAATTAACATTAAATTACCTAGCGTCTTTATTATTGCAAATTTCTGCAATACTTTTACATCACTATATTCGTTAAAAATTCCTTAATGTAATGGTGTTTTTATAATTGGTGTAAGTCTTTGTTCACAGGTTTAAAATGTATTAATTAATTTATTTTTATCCGGTTAAAACCTGATTACAGAGAAACCAAAATTCGTACGCATCACCCATCGTGTAGACTTTGCCTGTCGTAGTTTGCGTTCACACACACAAACACACGAGCGCTGTATTCACTCGCGGGGCAGGTGTACGCTTTCTGACAATTCTTAGCCTGCATAATATTGTTAAAAACTGTTCATCATATATTGTCTATGCTAGATATTTACGAATATACCGCCCTGGGCAAATATACAAATATATGTATTGTTGCAATATATATATATATATATACATATATATATATATATATACATATATATATTGTAACGTAACCGCTTAAGTATTCTTTCCGCAGTGTCTTTGGATGTGACCTATTGTGTGCTCGTCTTATTTAATTAAGCCCCACTGTTAGTACGTCATTTTGTAACGTAACGTCGTTCTGATGTGTGTGAAGTCCGTCTTTTGACAGTCTCGGAGCGGTCAGAGTACCTTTTCGCGATCGTCACTTATGAATTATAATTATTAATGCTTAAATAAATCGGATTGTAAGTTTACCCAAACGAAACAGAAATCGAGCGTGTGTGATTTGGTAGAGATTAAGGAAGTTGTTTAATCTTAGTTGGAAGAGAGAGTAAGGACAATTTGGTTACACCCAGAGTATAAAATTTTTTATTTTCAAATATTCGCTGTTCATAAGATCAGCTGATTTTGACATCAGCCTCCAAATGTTAGGTTAACCAAACGCCACTGTTCAGTAATACTCCCCGGTGGATAGTCCTCTTCTTGGCTTACTAAAAATCTACAACAACTACCCTCTACAATAAAGAATACACATTTTATTATTTAACATAAAATATTAAGAGTATTTATTTGTATAATATTGATTTACTCTTCTTCCAGTATACAAATATTATAATCGATCTTTTCAGTCAATAATACATGGTATCGATTTAGTTAGGTAAACATTGAATTATCATAAAATCTATTTTTCAATGATTTTATAATTTTATCTTTAATTAGACATTAATCAACATATAATTCATTTTATTTATTTCCCCAGGGTTAAAGGTAAGTTCTTTGTTTTATGAGATGGTCAGAAATGAATAATTATATACTACGCTTTACAAGATAAAAATAATCAATTTCGAATTTTTGATGTTTATTTTTCGTAGTACGTAGTTCCGGATTTGTCCGCAAGAGTGCAGATTATTTCTTTATTAGACACATGAAATCATTTAAGAAATTTCTGAACTGCACAACGATTTGGTATGAGGTTTTCTTGGTTAATTATTAAAAGAAACGTTTATATTACCTCCTTCCTCGAAGTTCTTACTTGCGTGGAGCTGTTTCTAGTGTGGTAGTTCTAGTTGTTTTGTAATTTCATTGAATGTCTTTCAGATACAATCTCGCTAAAACTCGAAGTGCGGTTCGGCTAGGCCAGATCTTGGAATGGTTTCTTTCACTTTTTTATTGGGTAAAGCAAGTTATATTTGATATCTGAAGGAGTTTTAACATAAGGTGGATACTGTGAGTTAATTTTGTTCCAATTTTGTACCGTTTCCGAACGTTTTAAAATGTTTTGTAATACAATTTTGGTGTTATCACTTTTCTCAACCGAACGGTTTCCAATATTTTAAACAATTAATTTATATGTTGTTATCCCGTTACTCTTAGTAACCCATAATTTCTATATCATTTTTTATTGGTGCCTCTATTTACTTTTGAGTATATAGGCTGTTTTTAATTATTATAAATTTATTTCTGATTTATAGAAAAATAATTCTTTTTAACTTTCGTGTATTATCCAATTTGATTCATATAAAGTTTTTTCGTTTATTTTCTTATAACCTTAGATATAAGTCTTTAATATTATTATTAACTTTAATTGAATTTATATATTATTTATTAATTTCTTATAGTATCCTTACACTGCACTATTTTCTTCTGCCATTTTCCTCATACAGTATTATTTTATTTTTTATTATCATCTTATATTTAACTCTTTTATTTTTAACCCTGGGTTATCTTATATTCAAACATAATTATTTTATTAAATATAAAATTAAACCTAGGTACTAAATTTTAGTTGCCTACACAATACAAATCATACAATAATTAAACAAAATACATAACTGGTTAGTAGCATCACAGTCTACTATTATAATAAATAATTCCTACATCTACAGCACAAGTCTGTAAGATGCTCCCTTCAAAGTCACTTATTTACTCACTGGGTACACTACAACTCACTTGTTACACTGTATATCACTTAAATATATATATAAATAATTGCTTATCTAATCCGTCGAGTGACTTACTTGTAATTCCGCTTGACGCGTTTCAGGGCATATGCCCCATCTTCAGAATAATTCCTCTTCACAGAACGTCAGACATTAAGATTAAAATGTAATAAATTAAAATTAAAATCCATGGTTAAAATATTAACTCGTCAAAATATTAAAATATATGAATGCACAGAGAAGCACGCACTATCACAACATGAGTTCACTTCGCGTTATAGCCGGTGTACACCGCCGCGATGTTAATCGCGCACTGACTGTCTGAGTAAACTGTTGTCTGTGCAACGCATCTTGTATCTCAATGGCTGTGTCGTACAAGGGATTTGACTTGAAGTTAAGTTGGTCGTTTAATATGAATCTGCCGTCTTGTGAATTGTTCGTCTTTTTAAATTGTTTAAAGGCCTTGTAAATTTCGAATTCTTCTAATGTGTCCATATATCTGCCTTTTTTGCAAAAGTGCAATGGTTTAAAGTTGGTGTCAAAATCAGTGTAGTTATGATTATTATTTACGAGGTGACGTGCAAAGTTGGATTTGAGAATGTGGGTGTCGTTTTTTGGTAAATGTTCCTGGAAGCGTTTTTTGAACGCTCTGCCGGTTTGTCCAATATAGAAGCTGTTGCAATCGTCACATTGGATTTTATAGACACCTGTCCTCTGTTTTATTGGTTTTGCAGCTTTATGGTGAAGAATTTTCTTAATGTTGTTATCAGTCCGGAAAGTTAAAGTTATATTCAATTTTCTAAAAATGTTGGTTAATGTATGGGGTAAAGTTCGGCCGTAAATAGAAGTCACGTACGTGCTGTCTCGGTTATTACTCGGTTTTGTTTTCTTGTTATGTAACTTTTTCTGGTGTTTTTTGATCAAAGCATCGATCATAGAGCACGTATATCCATTGGCCTTAGCTATGTATTTAATGGTGTTGACTTCCTCCTGAAAGTCATTGATTTCCAACGGTATGGTGAGTAATCTATGTATGAAACTGTTATAGGCGGCCATTTTTTGCGGAAGAGGGTGATGGGAATCCGCGTGTATAGTGGCGTCGGTGGTGGTAGGTTTTCTGTATATTTGGTATTGAAAACTATTGTCAAACCTTGTTATTGTTAAATCCGGAAAATTAAGTTTATTTTCTATTTCAACCTCGAGGGTAAATTGTATGTTCTTGTTTATATTATTTAAATAGTTTTTTAAATTATTGATCTGTCTTATGGTACCGTTAAAAATGATGAAGGTGTCATCTACATAACGTGTATATGATACTATCTTGTTATGCCATTTGTTTGCGCTGCTGAACATATGTGTGTTTTCGTAGTGGTTCAGGTATATGTCCGCCAGTAATCCGGAGAGTGGGGATCCCATCGCTAAACCTTTCTTTTGTATATAGTATTTTTCATCAAATATAAAATAGTTTTGATTTAAAACAACTTCCAATAGAGCGGTTATCTCATTAATTTCATCAGGACTGCGTATGTTAGCTACAATAAGATTATACTTGAGAATATTTATTGTATCCTGGACGGGTATATTTGTATAAAGGTCTACTATGTCGAAAGATGCGATTCTGTAATTAGGTTTAATTTGGATGTTTTTCAGTTTGTCGATAAATTCAGTGCAACTTTTTGTGCTATGGTTATTCTTTAAGCTTATACTGTTCTTTATTATTTGTACTAGTTTTTTACTGATTTTGTAACTCGGAGCAGTGGTGAAGTTCACAAGCGGCCTAATTGGTACACTGGGTTTATGAATCTTTGGCAAACCAGTGAACTGGGGAGCCTCTGCATTAATAGGTTTCAATGAGTGACGTGTGGCGCTATCGAACAAGTGCGTACAACGATTAACTGTGTTATTCAGGGCTTTAACGAAATCGGCTGACGGGTCGGCATTTACCATTGTAATATTATTATTTTCAATGAATTGATTAACTTTTTGCGAATATTGGTTTTTGTCCATTATAACGATAGTGTTTCCCTTGTCCGCCTTTGTAATGAGTGCATCATTGTTAGATAATTTGTCTTTGATTTGTTTTAAGGTTTTAATTTCATTCATATATTTAAAGTTTAGTTTAGGGCTTTTTTTGTTCGAAAATTTATTGAGTTTGTTTTTAATCAAAACTCGAGCCTCATTTTGTAAGTTTATGTTTGGTATTGACTTTATAGCCGTCTCAGCGCAAATTATTTCATGGTATATGTGGTTTTTATTGCTGTGGGGTATGTTGTAGTTTAGACCCTTGTTAAGTACGTCCATTTCATTCTTATTAAAGTTTATCGATGTTAGATTAGATACGCGCACATAGAATTCGTGTTTACAGGTGACGTTATCTTCGTTTGGTTTTTGTTTACTTTTGAGAGTTCTAAGTTTCTTATCATGTTTTGTATATACACGTTGCATTACATCGTTAATGTATTTATTGCAATCATGTAATATATTGTCTAATTGTAATGCATGGACACTGTTAAGCAGCTTCAAATGGGACAAATATAATTCTTTGTTCAATTCTGTCTTTTTCCTATATAAATATCTCAACTCCTCCTTTAACCACATCACCTGTGCACGCTCTTTGATTTTTGTGGCCGTCTTGGAGTTATTGTTTATTTTGATAGAGGCATACTTAGGTATTAAATTGTTTCTGATGCATTCTTTATTAAATTTTATATGGGAATTGGTTTTTAATAATTTAAAAATAATTATTTTAAATAACTATGCCCTGAAACGCGTCAAGCGGAATTACAAGTAAGTCACTCGACGGATTAGATAAGCAATTATTTATTTAATACAGTGACTTGGATACTTTAAAAATGAACACTTAAATATAGTTTATAATGTTTGGTGATATAAAATAATTTAGAGCTAGTTATATTATACCCATTTCTGACCTTTATGGTAGGATAATTAAGTTATCATTTTTGGGATTGGGTTATGTAACGTTACAATATATATATATATATATATATATATATATATATATATACACAAATAAATTACCTTGGGCGAATATTCAAATATGTATCGTTGCAATATATTATGTGTAGTCCTATACGATAATATACGGTACAACATAGTGTAATATACGATACTCCTATATAGTGTAATATATTGTACAATATAATGTAATATATACAATTGTTATATAATACGTATAACAGATAACAGATATGTATATACGTGTAGCTGTAAATAGAACAGATTTTGCTTATGTTCTGTGAGTAGAGAGAAATGTTAAGAATACGTAGAGGGGGATGGAAGTCATGCTGGAGAGCTCGCGCGCGCTCACACACACACACACACACACACACACACACACACATTATTCTTAGTTGTTCTATACTGCTAGATTTGTTTACAGGAAGCCTAGTAAATCAATATATGGGAAAGAACCTGAGTCACTGGCCGATGTTGGAAACTGTGAAGAGGTCTACTTCCAGTTGTATTTATTACAATCACGATGTTTTCTGATATGGTGCCCCTTCCGTGAGCATTAATCTGAGTTAAGCATAGTCTTAAATCAAGTTAAATCAATACCTTTATTCAGATTTAGATAGTTTTCTCAAATAAAATAAAATAGAATTTCTTCACTGTACATATGAACATTAAGACATGATCTGGACTGAAGGAATAGAATACCTGGTGCCTGTTGGGGTAGCTGGGCTGAGAGGACAGGAAAGAGAGAGATGGCCCTTATAAGAAATATAGTAAGACCAGCAACCTGTACGCGTACTTGTGTCTAATAGAACAACTAAATCTTGTTACTTTTTTAATTTATTCTGATTATAATGTTCTCATAAAGCTGCACACCTACTCCACAGAAATACAAGCTACAGCATAGAACGTTACACACTACCAACCTGAACAAAACAAGGCAAATTGGGATTCGTGTTTACCATAGGTAAAATTGGCCTCAATTTTCTCATTTGGCTACTGATTTCGATTTCATTATTATAGAAAATTATTGTTTGTAAACGAATTGGAATTTTGCTGTACTCGTTATTTTTGCTAGAAGAAAACGTTAGGAATTCTGTTTGTAAATACGTTTATAGCTTTACGTTTCCCAGAATAACCGCCTAACTAATTTCAACTTAAATCTGGTGCAGTCGTGACCAATTTACTTGACGTTTCCTTCGCCTGACTAGACCAATAAATCTTCTAACTTGTAAACCGTCTACGATTCCATAGTTTCGGCCAAAATATTTGAATCAGAATTCGACACATACGTTAATGTCTGTCTTAAAATACTTGTTTCACAAACAAACAACACCATTACAATTATTACGACAAACTTTCTCAAAAATATACGTGAAGAATTATTGGAAGAAAACAGTCACGAAACTGAACACCATAACACCGAGATCGCTTACATAAGCACCGAAATTAACGGAGTGCACGTCAAGGTGATGATAGACACCGGTGCAAATGTGTCTTTAATCGATAACATCGAACTTAGTAGAATACAGGAAATGTGTAATAAAACAATACCTACACTACCTGTCAATAATATAGTGTTGATCGGAGCAACAGGGCGTCAAAACAAGACCGTCCGCAAACAAGTCATGCTAGAATTAAATAGTAACGGCAAGACCATAACTATGGAATTTTTGGTAGCGCATGGACTACCCTGCACTATGTTAATTGGCTGCGACATGCTGAGAAAATATTCGGCAACCATAGACATGAGCAGATCCAAAGTGACTCTAGATTCAAGCTGTATAAACTGGACGGCAAAACTAATAGAAAGCGAGAGTGCCATTTCAGACCGGACAGTTTACAATATACAAGAAATGAGAAACCGTAGATGGAATATGCCAAATAACCATGTATTTTACCAAAATGACGATGATCAATTATGGAGGGATAAACTCCAGGAAATATATACATTTAAGCATGACAAGAGAAGTGCCCAGATAACCGACACTCAAGTAGAGACACTGATCGGAATTTACAATGAATACCGACACGTATTCTCCGACTCGCCTGGTAAAGTAAAAAATTATCAGTGCACGATAAGATTCAAAGAACCGGTAAACTTTAACCGAAAATCTTATCTTATCGCCTATTCACTAAAAGGGGCAGTGCGTGATGAAATCTATAATCTATTAAGAGAAGACATCATCGAACCCAGTCAGTCCCCATATACCAGCCCAAAATTGGTAGTGCCAAAGAAGAACGGGAAGGTGCGAATCTGTTTAGACGCACGGGAAATAAATAAGACAATTATCAACGACCGTACATCCCCGGGTGAAATAGAAGAGATCCTCAAAAAATTCCATGGCACACGAATTATAAGCACTTGGGATACAGTCTGCGGGTATTGGCAGGTGGAATTACACCCAAACAGCCGCCAATACATGGCATTCATTTTCGAAGGTCGCAACTACCACTTCAAGAGGCTACCTTTCGGACTAGTCAATTCCGTAGCCGTGTTCGTGAAGTGTATGGACGCAGTGTTGGGTCAAGAAGCACTCCAATTCACAACTATTTACGTGGATGACTTGTTAATAACATCAACAAACTGGGAAGAGCGTTGCCGGAGAGTAAAACATGTACTACATAAACTATCCGAAAGTAATATCACCCTAAAATTAGAGAAGTCAAAATTTATAGCAGACGAAGTGCAGTTTTTAGGCTTCCACCTATCCGAACATGGGATTACACCAGCTAAAGACAAGATCGAAGCGATACAGAAGTTCCCAACCCCGAAGAACAAAAAACAACTGCAGTCATTCTTAGGGATTTGCAACTATTATCGAAAGTTCAAAGAAAATTACTCCGAACTGACGGCACGATTTACAAATCAATTATCATCAAAAAGTAAGTGGACATGGGGGCCTGACCAGGACACAACACTACAGCTAATCAAAACTAAGTTTCTCAACACAATCATGCTACACCATCCTGATTTTACAAAACCTTTCTACATGAATTGCGACGCTAGCGACGTCAGTCTAGGGTCCGTATTATATCAGGAGGACGATGAAAAGAACCACCTAGTAATCAGCTTCGCCAGCCGAATACTCAATAGCTGCGAGCGCAATTACAATGTAACAGAGAAGGAGTTACTAAGTGTTGTTTTTGCATGCCACAAGTATCGAACATACATTTTGGGATACCCTATAACGGTTCGCACGGACCATAAGTCAATCTATTTCTTAAAAAACTGCAAGCTGAACCATGGCAGATTAACTAGATGGAACCTGCTACTTTAAGAATATAATATAAGTTGGGAGTATATCCCAGGGAAGCAGAACGTTGCAGCAGATACGCTATCCCGAATAAACGTAGAGAACCAGAATTTCGAAGGGGAGAAAGAGACTGTAGTCAAGTTGTACAATATCATTGCAAGCAGATCCGATTTAGAGAACATTGTGCAGAGGATCGGCCAACACCAAAAACAAGATGGCAAAACGATTAAAATTCTGCAACGACTAGCAGAACAAGATGAACAAATCACATCTTTTTATTGCTTATACCAAAATATATTATTCATAAAAACCAAGTTTCGATACAATACATGGAAAATAGTGGTACCCAGATCCATAGAAAAGGAATTGATCCTCAATTACCACATACGATATGGACACATGGGAGCCGTAAAAGTTGTCAAGGCACTCGAAGAACAAACATACATAAAAAATATGAACAGACGAGTGAGAAATGGAATCAAAAGTTGTCACATCTGTCAACTTGTCAAGCATAATAATGACAGAAAAGAAGGGATGATGATACCCATTACATCATCATCCAAACTAGAGAAGGTCTTCATAGACATATGTGGTCCCTTTCCAAGAAGCGGAGGTAGACACCAATACAAATTCCTAATCATAATATTTGACCATTACACTAAATATACCAAATTGTATGCAATCAACCGTGCAACAACACAGAAAATATTGGGAATTATCATACAACACTACCTACCCGAAATAGGAAGACCAAAATCAATAATTAGTGACCACGGGACACAGTTTCGAGGGAAAAAAATGGAAGGAAACGCTGCTCAACCAAGGTATTAAGTCATACAAAACGTCTGTGTACCATCCGAGCAGCAACCCAGCTGAAAGAGTATTAAGAGAAGTAGGGAGAATACTCCGAACCTACTGTCACAACCAGCAGAGAAGGTGGTCAGAATACCTGTCAAGTGCAGAAGAATATATAAATCTATCATACCACCAAGCAATTGATGACACCCCATACACAGCAATGTTTGTAAGACCTCCACCAAGGGAGATAACTGAAATTATTAACTTTCCTCGAGGTGAAGAATATAAATTCGATGGAATTAAGTTCAACAACAAAATACTAGAACGAACAGAGAAGAGGAGGAGAAAGTATCAAGAACACCAACCCAAGCCCATAGAGTACAACGTAGGAGACCAGGTGTTACTCAAAAATAGGGAGCTGCCCAGTACAGTAGAGGGCATAGCGAAGAAGCTATTATTGCTATACACAGGACCCTATACTGTCACCAAGAAGAATGGTAATAATACCTATGAACTCATGGAAACCCAGACACAAAGGAAGAAGGGAACATACAACCAATCCTCCATGAAAATATACAATTGTGAATAAATAACTATTATATGTATAAGCCTAATACTCTTTGAGATGCTCTATACCTTCTAATATTAATTTCAAACAAAAAAGAAATTAATAATCATCCAGAATAAAGGTTAACAATCAAACCTTTGAAGGAGTAGAGAAGCAAAACAACGAAGAGTCGAATATTGAAAAGAGATGGATTTAACAAGGAATGAGAATGATAAAGATAATAATATAAGGAGTCCACAACCAAGAGAGTTGAGATAATAAAGATAATAATATGAGGAGTCCACAAAAGAGAGTTGAGATAATAATGATAAATATGAGCAATAAACCAATATGAACAAACCAAATGCGCTATGCCACTTTCTAATATTAATTTCGAAAAAAAAATTAAATAAAAAAATAAATTAATAATCATCCAGAATAAAGGTTAACAATCAAACCTTTGAAGGAGTAGAG
Source organism: Magicicada septendecula (assembly GCA_034769895.1). Lineage (NCBI taxonomy): Eukaryota > Metazoa > Arthropoda > Insecta > Hemiptera > Cicadidae > Magicicada > Magicicada septendecula. Next base: position 302,910,913 of record CM068368.1, read on the forward strand.
AAGCAAAACAACGAAGAGTCAAATATTGAAAAGAGATGGATTTAACAAGGAATGAGAATAATAAGGATAATAATATAAGGAGTACACAACCAAAAGAGTTGAGATAATAAAGATAAATATGAGCGATAAACCAATATGAACAAACCAAATACGCTATGCCACTTCCTAAGATTAATTTCAAACAAAAAAGAAATTAATACTGTAGTTAACGTCCAGAATAAGTGTGAGTATCAGACACTTGAGGGAGAAGAGAGGAAGAACACCAAAATATAATAAGAGAGAAGGATATATAAAGGAATGAAATTAGTATAGAGAAAACAAATAAAACTATAATGTTAACCAGCAAATGGTGACCAATCAAAGCAAAATGATTATAAAAATAATACCAGTCAGAACCAAAACAAAGGTGATGAGAAAAATACTCAAATGTTATAAAAACAAGTAATTACACAAAACTTGAAGGCATGATAAATATGACCAGACATGAAATCTGAAATCAAACAAGTATTAATAATAATAATGCAATTGCTGAACAGAAAATAGAAAGAGGGAGATCAATCAAAGAGAAAATAAATGAGTAAGAAACAAAAAATCTAATAACAATATTGTTTCCAGTAGAGCACAGAGAATAAGATGAAAAGTATAAAAAAGAATGAAGAATATTATCAAATCTGAACGATAATTGAGTGAATTACCCTGAATATTTTTTATTAGTCGCACAATGACTACTTTGAATTTTTATGTTGATTTGTAGAGAAAAGCTCCAACAACAATTTAACTGAGCAGAGATGATGTTCCTCTGGTCTCAGAAAAATGTAGGGTGGACAGCAGAGCATGGAAGCCAAAAGTGCCCCTCTGGACTGTGCCAACTACCATGTTAGGGAAATGATAGGGAATTAAATACTACAGGGATAAAACTAACAAGAAAGAATATAGTGGATCAGATCGAAGATTTGTATTGAAATATGTGATGAAAAAAAAACAAGATATAAAAGACGGAAGCTCAGAATGATTATGAAACAATATGATAGATAATTTCTCAAATCACGTAAAGGGATTAATTCAAATGATCTATTTTCGAGGGGGGACAATATATAACATGACATATGAGCCCTAAGATTTCAGTGATATAACATGATAACACATGTCAAATAATGAGTCAAAGAGACAAGCCAAATAAATTGTCTAAAATGCCAAGCTCAACGCTACATGAGCTAACTATCACCAAATATAAACTCACGACCATAAGAGTCAATAAACTGATGGTAAATACAAATGAAATGACATTATAGTGAAGAGAAATTGCACCACACAATGATTGTACCAACAGAAGCAACCACCCAATAGTTTTCGGTCAGTGAAGAACCAAACAACACAAGAAAGAACAACAGAAGAAAGAAGAATCAGAACAAAACAAGAAAGAAGAAAGAAGAAAGAAGAAAGAAGAAAGAAGAATCAGTGAAGAATCAAGACAAGAACAACACAAAAACAAAACAAGAAAGAAGAAAGAAGAATCAGTGAAGAAGAACCAACAACGATGGCATCAGGATTACAAGAGCCACTCAACTATAAACCAACACCTACCAGTATGTATAATGACCAATCAACCTGCAGATTAAAGAGATAGACAGAAAACTGACTAACTGAGATGACCAGTATACTATAAATAATGTTATAAATGAATAAGACAAGAAATGTTATACAAGGAATGAAAATAACAATAATACTTATTGATTAGAAGCTGTAAATTAAGCATAGTAACAAGATATGCACAGCACCAATGTAACAAAAGGAGTATTAATTTGTGTCAGAATATCAGCAAACACTAGTCAAATAGTCTGACAATCATGTATAAAAGCAAGAGAATAAATGAAAGGTTATTAGTTATTTTGATTAAAACCAGATATGTAAAAAATAAGGTTAAAAGAATATCAATGTGAGTCAAACTAACATACACATTGTTAGCACCAATGACCAAATAACATAACCTATGATGTAGGTAAGATTCACCTGAATTCACAACTAACAGTAGGAAAAACCTACCCAAACCAGAATGTACTATATGTAAAAGCAAGTAGAAATAACAATCTTTCTACAGGTAACAAAATCAGATACCCAAAATAAACTTTGAATAAGAAAATAAACAAAGAAAGTGAACAAAAACCCACCAAAATGGAATTCACTAATAAAACTTGTATAAAATCATGTTATAAAAACGAATAGAAATGAAATGTCAATGTCAATACCACAATTAGAGTGTAATACCACTACTATACTATTGTACAAAGATAATAAGACAGAATACAGTATATTACAATTGTATTTAAGTACACATGTCATGTGACACCAGGTGTAACTAGTATTGTTTAATCAAATGCAATGTAAAAAAGTCTAGTGTAGTAAACACACCAAGTCCAGTACTAAGACAATGTTATTACTCATCTATTGTAACGAAGAGATAATAACAAAAAGAACTCAAATTCCAGAAAAGAATAACATTAAGTAGGCAACTTGAAAGTTCTATTCAATGACTTGGTATCCTGTTAGCTCAAAGAACACACGAAGGAATTGAATTAATATTAACCAACAAACATTTAGATACATTAAAATTGTAAACAGTTCTGGCACCCTGAGGCAAATTTTTGTAAAGTTAAAAGTCTCATGCTTATTATTATTATTATTATTATTCTGAATCTAATTTTAAATAATACTTCTGATCATTCAGAACGAGCACTTATTTTGAATAAAACGATTGTTGACATAAGAAACAGAGTCAGTCAGATTATTTCTATAGATTAGTTGAAAACAGGTGGATGAATTTGATTGGTCAACTCAACAAGCAGCGGCGAATACAAAAACGGTAAGTCCGTATATACTGGATTGAGAGTACGACCCTGCGAGTTCGACAAGATACACCAAGTAAGTGTTTATGAGTGCAAATTGTTTGTGTTTTCAGCACGGAAACAATATCACCGATTCAATGAATCAACGGAAGAACTTCTGAGTGAATAAACTGACCGAAGTAAAAATACTTCGTTAAATAATTTCTTGTGCTTCAACCGGACTTATCAAGTTGGATTCAACGCTAGGTTGAATTGAACCATAAGTCAATAATAATACATCAATAAACATAAATTTTTGCAAATATTAACCAAAACTAAACGGGAAGTTAGCTCCCCAGAACCTCAAACTATACACCCCAAATCGAAAGTTATATTACAATGTTAAATAATGTAGACATAGATTCATTCTTCTTTTTGCCGTAAGATAGGGAGAGTATAGGCTATATATGTGAGGGATAGGGAAAAGCCGTAAGCCGAGGGAAGCTAATAGCACTGAAACCGCCCTTCAAAGACAATACAACATTGCAGAATATAAATATTTGAATTTTTTTGAAGTTCGTGGCGGTGGGAAAGGGACCGAACAGTAGTCGAAACGTTCACTATATGCTGTAGAACAACAGATTTGTTCATCTAGATATTTACAATTTAAGTTCTATTGCAGCATGTTCAATTCACGTAGTTTTGCTCTTTGGTCTCTTCATAGTAAATTCATAGTAAAGCCTGTCTATTTATCTAGTTCTTTAGTATGTATTAATTCTTTGGAATTACTTTTTAGCTTACTTAATTTGTAAAATTCGGTTTGTAAAAGAGTAATTTTCGCAACTGTTCAGTTTTTCACCGAGATTCTAAGAAATATATTTTTATTAAAAGCACAGGAATTTACGTATTTTAGGAGGATGCTTCTGGCTGAACGTTACTGAAAGGAAGAGAAGACTACGGTTGGAATTCGAGCACTGAACAGTTGTCTCGAATTGGAATTCGAGCACTTGTTGGAATTCGAGCACTGAACAGCACTACTGTTTCGTCTGGAGATCGGCTTCAAGGCACTCTCTACGATCATCCCAACAGTTGGAAGACAGTATGGTTTACAGAAAAGAAAATTATGATAAACTTGTCTCATAAATGTCAAAATAAGTTTAAAACTTTTAACTCACACTTTTTCTACTCGTATTTATCATAAGAATTTACGTGGAAGAGACGCTAAATACAAAATGAATATAGGACATTTAGATAGAAGAACATTTAAATAGTGCTCAGTAAAACTGGTGGCGTATAAGACTTTCAAATACCAACAAAGGAGCAGTTCTTAACTGAACTCGATAAACCTGAATTATATGGCGTATTGCAGATAACCTTTACCTGATAAAGGTTTTTTGTAGGTTATTAAGCCTACATTCATCCTGAAGACCCTCTTGGAAACAGGCTAGCAGTTTTTCTAACATCTAATTATTTTGTGTGTCAAACTCCCGACAACCGATAGGGTCCACACACAGGATAACCCAAGCACTTTTATTTTTAAAGTATACTCTTCCAGAGGTCAGATGTATGTTGCGCGTGAAGTAGGTTCTACGTGTGGCTAGACAGACATTATGAATTGAGAACTTCATATACCGCACTATGGTGCCCGGCTAACTTCCTGTACACATCGCGCTTTTATTACTAAATTAGCTTCACAACAGTCTTATTAATTTGGTGAGATATATGAAGGCGATTAACGTGCTGGTTTTTCATACTATTATTTCGTGATCCGTGTACGTCTGAAACTCATTGTATTGAAAACAATATTATTGTTTTACTTCCAGGAAATGTAAACATAACAATATCTTAAATTTGTTTTTGAGATAACTACTGATTAGCAATCATGACCTTCATTCAAACCGTTAAAAAAAGTTTTAGATAGGTGCGAGCGAGCGCGCGCGCGTGTGTGTGTGTGTGTGTGAGAGAGAGAGAGAGAGAGAGAGAGAGATAGAGAGAGACTTTCTGTCTGCGTATTGCAGAGTAATTCGAGATCTTGAATCCGTCAACGATGACTTCTATAAAAAAAGTGGATTCAAACGATTATATTTACAATCGTCCAATTTAGCGTGTAGCTAATCTTTATAAATGTTTGTCAGAAACAGTCAACATATTATAATATTAATGAATATTTATATTCCACTATTTTTTTCAATTTTGTATTAGGCCTATTCAAAATTTAGTCAAATATTTTTCAAGATACCTTTAGCAATTTAAATATTGTTTTCGCGAAATTTATAATCTGTCTAGATACGTTTACGGTCTCATATGATATAAAACAGACGTCGGACATTCCCACACACGTCAGAATTAGACTGTAGAAGTCCATTATGTTTTGTTTGTCCATAGATATTAAGAAGTTCCGCTTTATATATCAAGTTACGGTCAAATATCGTCTCTTACTGGTACACACCTAATTTATATGTAGAATTTTTTTTTTTTTTTTACCTAATTCAAACAAGGAGAAACTCTTAGGTTGTATAGCTAGGAAGCAATGAGCTGAAGGAGAGGCGTATCTAGGAAGAAGGATCCCCCCCCCTGAAAACTCCATTCCCAAATCTAGGAATAGTTTAAGAATAGTAAAAACTGCATTTCAATTATAGAAACCTTATTACTTTCTAAAAAATATGTACTGTTTTCTTCTTAAATTTGCCACTTCTATACACAGGAAGCATAGCTTAGCCGAGTCATCGTAACTTAGAATTTCAAATCGTGTTTTGCATTTTCAGAATTTTCAGAAGTTCAAAAATATATACAAAAAATTAATTTAATTAAACGGATGTCCTATCTTTGTTTGTTATTGACAATGACGACGATAGTGAAAATGATGATGAGAATAGGCTAGAAAAATTTTCCTTGCTACTACCAAACATGAACTCACTTATTTATTAGTGTGTACTGAACTTAGTAAAAATATCTGTTTGGTAACAAATGCGTCTGCCATCACGCAGAAAGTGTAACGAATAGGTCTGGGTGGAGGCCATTACGTACAGAAATAATTTATAGGTCAATAATAATTTAAACGGTAGGGTATGCATATATGTATGACAAATGAGCCGTTTGTTCTCGCGTCGCCGGGGTGTAAATGATATTGACGTAAACAGAAGGGCAGGTGTGGGATGTTGTGCCGATGCAGCAGGGGGTAGTGCAACTCCAGCAGTATAGTCGTCGCATGACGTACAAAACTCAACCAAGATGACGCAACCGTTAAGAAACTGCATTGTTCCGCCGCAGTGCAGAGCAGGGGCGCATTCGCGCAATGGCTCACACGCACCGCGCCGCACTGCTGCCGACCACCGCCTGCTGTGTGCACGATACATGTATGTGTGTGTGTGTGTGTGTGTGTGTGTGTGTGTGTGTGTGTGTGTGTCACTGTCAGCAAAATAGCATAAATACAACAGATACATATTTACATCCGTTTTCTCGTTCAAAATTGCTACATCCTCGGCGGTTTTGGGTACGCGCGGTACCGTACATTATGTGATAACTCCCCATCGTGGAAAGAGGATACGAACATTGTATTCGACCAGCGCCTCCCCCAGCTCTTACTGTGTACAATTTTGCATTGAAATATTCATTAGATAAACCATTTTTTTTTAACACATTAAGGTTAAAATCCGTTTGCGGCTTAATATATTTGATATTACACTCTGTTTATAGTATGGTTATTAAAGCAATATTCATTTACCTTAAAAATTAATTTTGCAACTTGTATACAGACGTTTAAAAAATATTTACCTGTGTTTCTTAGTTGAATTATATACTGAAAATAAGTTTTAAAATATTCGAGGCTTCGGTTGGTTCGGTATAAAAATTATACGGAATTTATTTCATTAATGGATATGGATTCAGAGCTGGATTTGTTCAGTGTACTGGTGGCTACAATATGTGTTGCACGAAAAGAAAAGCTAACAGAGTCAGTTTCCAATATTATTTTGTAATATCATACAACATACTTTAAATCTATTTTTTCCTTCAGGCTATGAAATACTATTTTATATCTTCGTCTTCGGGCAATCAGGCAATCAGGAGTGTCGTTAGTGTTGTGTCTAATGTTTTAATGCTTAGTCTAGGTACAACTTCTGGGCTAAGAAGTTTAATCTACTCGATCAATGACTACCTGTGGACAAGGCTTACTTAAGAAATACTATGTTCGCCTCTTGCTAATGGACAGAGAATCTTTACTTTATATCAACACTTCACGGTTGGCAACCACGCTTTATTAAAGTTAGTGTTAGTAACATTAGACGTTTTGCACAATCTGTGATGCGATGTCCGTATTGGTAAAGTGGAACCAATGAAGAACTCCGCTACAATTCGTATCTGTGACGGTTTATATGATGACACTAGCGAATGTTACATACAACATTCATGTGTATTCGCCATGGTGAAATTTTATTCGATGTCATATGCATGCAAACAATTACAGATTGTTATTTAAACTATTAATAAATTCCTATCACACAGGCTACTTCTACTTTTTCTTAGAGATATTTAGTGAATAATTTTTAAGATGTCTCTGTCTCTTCGTAAACAACGTATACATGGTTTTATTATTTAGTAAAACTCTAGCTATGTTCCGTATAGTTTACTACTTCTACGTAATGATAAATTACGAGAAATGGGGAAATGAAACTTATAGTTAGTTGGTTACGGATTGTTTTTTATAATCTCTTGACGTTGAACCTACATTAAAAACACTTAAAACCTAAGCTTATTATAAAAAAAAAACTTTTTTTGCGTTAAAGAAGGTTTACACAAATTCGAGTTTCCTAGTACTTGAAATGGAAACATAAGAATATTAAGAATTTGATAGGGGTCTATAGATAAAATACAATACCCAAATACGATAAAGTACAGATACAATAAATACTTAGTAAAATTATTCAAATACTGTATTAAGTGTTGAATTCGATAATAATAAATAAAATCGAATTGCCATTTTAGGAAGCAATATTGAGAATATAAAAAAATATTTTATCCTTTTTAAACGTCGTTAATTTGTTTGTGAATTATATAGTCTTGCGTGCAGTTTACAAAGCAATGGTATATAATAATTAATAGCAGACTGCTTGTATGAGAACCTGTAAAATTAAATGGAAACCTTAGATAATTATATTGCAGTTAAAGCCAAACGGTTTCTAGCCTTAGCAAAGATTAGTGTCAATGTGTGTTACATTAGGGTTGACCAAACTATAGCCATCAAAACTGCTATTCTTGTCGACCTGTTACCATTAATGAAATGTTACGACAAGTTGAATTCTTGAACGAATATAAATAGTTTTGCTAAACGTATTGGTAACAAATAAATGTGAAGGTACAGAATTATAGAACCAATTCATACGTGTATCAGTACGAGTGGAAATTTGTCTGTCTGTCTTCTAACTATATATCTGTCTGTCTCTGTCTGTCTGTCTATCTGTCTCTGTGTGGTGTATATCTAACGATAACTGTCTGCCTGTCTGTCTGTCTCTGTGTGGTGTATATCTCACGATAACTGTATGTCTGTCTATCTGTCTGTCTGTCTGTCTCTGTGTGTTGTATATCTCACGATAATTGTCTGTCTGTCTATCTGTCTGTCTGTCTGTCTCTGTGTGGTGTATATCTCACGATAACTGTCTGTCTGTCTGTCTATCTCTGTGTGGTGTGTATCTCACGATAACTGTCTGTCTGTCTGTCTGTCTCTGTGTGGTGTATATCTCACGATAACTGTCTGTCTGTCTGTCTGTCTCTGTGTGGTGTATATCTCACGATAATTGTCTGTCTGTCTGTCTGTCTGTCTGTCTCTGTGTGGTGTATATCTCACGATAACTGTCTGTCTGTCTATCTGTCTCTGTGTGGTGTATATCTCACGATAACTGTCTGTCTGTCTCTGTGTGGTGTATATCTCACGATAACTGTCTGTCTGTCTGTCTCTGTGTGGTGTGTATCTCACGATAACTGTCTGTCTGTCTGTCTCTGTGTGGTGTGTATCTCACGATAACTTTTAAACGTATGAAACGATTTTCATAAAACTTTGCATGCGTGTCCATACTTTTACCCTATAGAACCTTCTTGTTTTTTCGTTTTTAATTCATTTTTTAAAAATGAAATTCGCGACTGAAAAAACAATTATAATTACCATACGTTACTTCAGTAGCCTATATAAAACTGATGTTAACGTTTAACGCTCTTTCGAGTATCCTACTTTCAAATTGTTTAGTAAAAATCAAACACTGTACATATTTACCAAGGCGATTTCCTTCTGCATTAGATTTTCATTACTTGCTGGATCATATGTCCTTTACAGCGAGATAAACATGTGTGTAATGTCTAAAAGTCAATATTTCATTCCTATAATTTTACACAGGTACATTTTATAATTTGTAAAAAAACTGAATTATTACACTGCGTTTAATTATAATATAAATATATAACAATTTTCACATTCTACTTTACAACTAAATATTACGTAAATCATATTGTTACACTGAACATATTATCGTTACACTTTGTTTGTATACGTATGTATACTGAAAATAAAACGACGTGTGATATGATTCTGTTTATATTTATTGTAAATATCGATTTATTATAACAAAATTCGTATAAACACTTTATTATGTCCACGCTTCATTTAATCATCCATTCACTCGAATTTTAATCTTAATTGTTGATAGCAAAATCCCTCTTACTCAAAAGCAACCGTTTACACGTTGAATCAGTTCACTCGTCACTCGGCATTGAAGTTCTCACTTCCCACGACACACCCGATTGTTTCCGTACCACTGTTTACTTTCAGTGTGTCACTGCATTTCGGATTTGTTGGTGTTGGGGTGTCCTTCGTCCTTCGTGTTTTCCAATACAGACAGTTCGTAGAACCGCCACAGGTTTTATGGCTTCACCTGTGATGGAGATGACACTGATGATGATGGTAAGCAAACTGTCGTAGATTATCTGTCACCTGATTTTGTCCAAATCGGTTTATACTTTAACCATACAATTCGGTTGTTACACATTTCATAAAACACAGGTTAACTTTTCATACATAAATTGTTTCGTAAATTATTTCTGTTTATAAGCAACACAAATAAAGAAAAATAACTTCATCTACATTTGAATACTTGTAATTACAGTGAGTATGTAGTTAAATATAATGTTTTCTTTTTTATTTTAGAAAAATGTTTTGTTATATAAAAAACGAAGACGAGACATTACAGAAGCTTATTTCTTCTGCAATTACTGTTAAAGAAATAACATTTAATAGTATAGTCTACTCTATGTTTTGATTATACATTGTAGAAAACAAAAAGAATATAAAGAACAGATAAATTATGATTAAGATGACATATGTGTACCAAACGTGGACCAGCAGTATAATCTCTACATACTGATTTTTACAGTGCCTTATAATATTTTTTATTTTATTTTTATTGTATAGCTTCAACTCGAAGTGCGTTGGTTTGTAAACACAATAGGTTTTCTTGGCTTTCGTTGTCCATGACGTGTCCGTTTGTTAACTAAATATAATTATACCACTACCGACTCGGAACACAAATTTTTTTATTAGTAAAAACGTAAAAGTTTTACTTTATAGCCTGAACCAGTTTTCGCTTGTTCAAACAGAACAACACACCAGAAGAACTTATCACAGAAATAACAGAAACTCTGAACACAATCACAAAACAAAACTACTTCACATATTACCAGGCCCGGATTTCCCACTAGGCACACTAGGCACGTGCCTAGGGGCAGCAGGCTCAGGGGGGCGGCACGAGGTGAAAAATTATTTGTTAAAGTTTCATGTTTTCGGTTTTTTAATTACAGTATTTGTATTGGGCACTTATGGCATTATGGCTGAATTGAAGAAAATGGTTTTGAAATAAACTTTAATTATATCAATGAATAACACGATATTGACACTGGGCCTATCAGTAGCGGTGGTCGGAGCGGAGCACGGTCGTATATACAGGTCTGGACGCTCCGTTGAAATTCTTGTCCGCTTTTTTGCCGTCTACAATAGTTTGTTTCGATATCTCTTGGGGCGCCTCGCTCTAGAAGTCAATCCCTACTGCACTTGATCATATATTCAAAGCATAAGAGAGAATGTTGTTTAAACGAAGGGAAGAACTTGATACATTTAATTTAGTTTTATATTTCACAATTCCATCACATTTCCCTTTTAGATTTAAGATCAAATGAGATATTTGCAATAGAGATAGTTGAAATGACTATTTTCAGCAACTTTTTTTCATCAGTCAAGGAGAATTGAATATATAGAAGTTACTTGTTGGGGGAGGGGGGCTAACAATAGTGCCTAGGGGCGGCAGGACACCTAAATCCGGGCCTGCATATAACAATAAATTTTACACACAGAATGACGGTCTACCCATGGGCTCACCCATATCCAGCATATAGCCTGAATCAACAAATTGTTTTGTGCTTTGTTGGTAACTCAGCAGATAACTACCATTTAACATTCAGCAATTATACACAATGAAACGTGTCAGACGTGCGAAAACTAATTTGAATGTTACGCAGACTAAGAGAAAAGATGTACATTCTTAAGCCGTGTAAGTCAAAACAATGTTAAAATTAAGCAGTAGGCTAAGCGAAACAGAAATTAATATTTTTAGATATGGCAGACTGATCCTCACTAAGCCATGAGGATCAGTCTCGAATCTGAGACACTAACAGACAGACGTACACCACATGGGTGGTGCGTACTTGATCACGCATCAATGCTTAGTCTTTTGAAGGATACCCGTGGACCTTATCTGATGTGTTCTGTACTCTTCAAAGGAAGCATTTCAGCTGCTTGCATCTTACCATAACTCAGTAGTACACATCGCAGAAGAAACCGCAGAATTGCCGTTGATGAAAGCGACAAAAGAGCAAGCGATAATAACATATTTAAAACATCGCACAATTTCTCCCAAAACGTCTGCACTATATCAATCGTATTCTTTCAATGCTGATACAATAATACACAGACAGTAGCAGACAACTGGACGACTGTCAGGAACGACCACTGTCAGGATCGACGGGCTTGTCCTCGGTACCTGCATCCAGTAGTACATCTCACACCTTCTCGTATCCGTCGACTGTTCGAGATTCTCAAGACCCAGCTTGAAAATTGTTATCCCAAACACAGGTAATACAAGTACCTGCACCGGGAGATAGAGTGAGGAGATAGTACGTCCACTAGTTAGTTTGTTTTGAATCATCGCCCGTTACTTAACGTTTGAAACAAACAAAGAGGCAGACGTAATATTTAATGTTTATACCCTATAAGAAAGAGACAGAAGTTTTATAGGCGTCTAAAGCGTCCTGGAGCATGCGAGTTGTCGGAATCGCAGCCAGTTGAACGCCAGCGTATGTTGTAGAGGCAGGACGATGAAAATTGAACACTCGGGTCTCGATGAGTAGTAGACCTCGTTGCGAAGCTAACAAAATTTTCATTCACTTCGCACATGCGCAGAACAGATTTGTGCAATGTTTCGTAGCGTGAAGATCGGCTGCAACAAGACTGGCGAGAACAACGGAAGCATGTGTGTGACAGAGAGGGAAATAATATGGAACTGAGACAGTGAACGTTATAGCATTGTCTCCCCTCTCTTCTCTCTAGATAACTTAGCTATACTTAAAAGTGGGGGTAATTCATGCATTGGGTCGGCGCAGAAGACTGTTCAGGAAAGGCTGGCGGGCCTATACAGCGCGGTCGTGTTTTTGCAGCAGAAGGAAGAAGTTAGTATTGAGCGTATTGAGTATGTGATGATTTTTGTTGGTATTGTTTGTCAGCCTGACACCACGTCCGGGGTGCATCTCCGCGGATTTCTTAAGGATTCCTCGGCAGGAGGTTAGAGCCACAGTGGCGCGGGCGACTGGGCAGCTGCCGTAGGCGTCATATAGAATAATGTCCTGCCACTCCCTCAAGAAAGCACTTGATAGCCTCACGGAACGACAACTTCCGTCTGGACGAAAACTCAGCCAAGGCGTGTTGAACATGTTTTCTTCAGCTCCTGCAGTCATAGACGCGTTAGGGTCGAAGTATTCCCTTAATATTTCTTTGTTTTACTTTCAGCAGAATTAGTTCTTGTCACTTTCCGACACTTCGGTATTTCTATTGCTTTGATGTCGGACTTTCTCTTGGCTTCGTGATCCAATTCTCGCTGCCATAAAAAAATATGCTTCTCACCACAGAATTTATTGATATGTTTATGTACTTATACAAATATACCCGTATAAATGTGAGAGTGAGTGTTAATTTCCTAAAAAGTACAAATAAAATAAAACAAATACACGGAAAATTTGGTTTATTAATTATTTTTTGTTACAACCCTGAATAACAAAAAACGTAGACGGAAAGGCGTGGATGTTTACGTTCCCCACAAGTAGGACAAGTACGGTGGTTGTCTTCTTCAGGTTTCTTTGTCAGTTCCTTGCGAAATGCAGTCAAGTCCTTGTTTCTGGCGCCGTTTTGTCAAAGCCTAAAACACAAAACAATGACTTTTAACTTATACAGTTCGTATTGTTTAATTTATTCAAATGGCTTATTGCGTAATAAGAAGGGAACTGCCAACATCCTCACTTATATACGTTCCTTCCTAACCTTAAATACAACTCATACACAACAAAAATATCTCTTGCATACTTGGCTATGGCGTAAGCGGACTACAGAGTTATCATTAAAGAACGGACAAACCAAGATTCCAAAACTTACCGGTGTAAATATTACATGTAACCTGAGGGAAGCGGGTGCAGCCAGCCGTTCTTGTCGTGACCACGGAGCCACTTCCCACAAGTCCACGTGGGAAGTGGGGGAAGCGATGTTATAATGTGGTAAGTCCGGTGAAATCCGCTCCCGTACGTCAGACATGCTCTGGATGGATTTCGGGGGTGGATCTCCGCCCGAGAGCCCTTCGGAGGCGCCCAGGGTCCTCCGTCTTAGCGGCTGCTGAAGGTGCTACGTCCGACAGTGCCCTATGGGGGCGCCTGGGTTCAAACGTCCCTCTCCCAGGCGTTGGAATGTTGACGCAGCCGGGTGTTTGACTCGTCACAGCCGGGATGAATCTAAACAAAAAACAAATTGTTATCAGTTTACTTTTAAATAAGAATTGATTAATTATTGCTGAAGTTAACTTGCTAAATACATTGCATCTGATAATTACAATGTAATAATTGTAACTTAAAAATATTAGCATAGTAAATAATTTAGAATACCTAGGCATATATTGTTAATGCTAGTTAACACAGGCCTGACAAAATTTTCTAAACGAGCGTGTAAAATTATTAAAAATTCCACTCTTTTAATTATCTAATGCGTTTGCCTTCACTCAGTTAATCAGTATGACAGAATTACGGATTTATTACTTCAAAAGGCAAATTTTTTTTGTTTAATAAAAATCTTAATTTTTAATGTTTTCAATTTAGTATTCGTTTATAAAACTACTTACAATATTCGTCTTCATCGGTGACTTGTAGGGACATGTTAAAAAAGAAGAATTTTGAGAGACTAAAAATTTCCGTGCCGGCGGTTCTAAATTTAATTAAAACATTCTAATAATTTTTCCGTGGTTACGATTTATGTAAATTTACAAAAATGCAGTGATTTATTACAAAAATGAGGGCCCCGAGGAGGCTCAGGTGGCCCCCGAGTCATGAAAATTTTATTTCGAGAAAAAATGAGAAATACATATATTTCTACCGGTATTAAAAAGCTTTTCTCGTCTAAATATTGTTGGAAATAAATCTTCAGGATTTATTTTGGTCAGATTGGAAGTGATTACTCCTCAGCCTTGTTTATATACAGCCTATTTAGTATTTACTAATGGAGGAAAACGAAAGAATCTACATAGCCAAGTATGCAAGAGATAATTTTGTTGTGTATGAGTTGTATTTAAGGTTAGGAAGGAACGTATATAAGTGAGGATGTTGGCAGTTCCCTTCTTATTACGCAATAAGCCATTTGAATAAATTAAACAATACGAACTGTATAAGTTAAAAGTCATTGTTTTGTGTTTTAGGCTTTGACAAAACGGCGCCAGAAACAAGGACTTACTGCATTTCACAAGGAACTGACAAAGAAACCTGACGAAGACAACCACCGTACTTGTCCTACTTGTGGGGAACGTAAACATCCACGCCTTTCCGTCTACGTTTTTTGTTATTCAGGATTGTAACAAAAAATAATTAATAAACCAAATTTTCCGTGTATTTGTTTTATTTTATTTGTACTTTTTAGGAAATTAACACTCACTCTCACATTTATACGGGTATATTTGTATAAGTATATAAACATATCAATAAATTCTGTGGTGAGAAGCATATTTTTTTATGGCAGCGAGAATTGGATCACGAAGCCAAGAGAAAGTCCGACATCAAAGCAATAGAAATACCGAAGTGTCGGAAAGTGACAAGAACTAATTCTGCTGAAAGTAAAACAAAGAAATATTAAGGGAATACTTCGACCCTAACGCGTCTATGACTGCAGGAGCTGAAGAAAACATGTTCAACACGCCTTGGCTGAGTTTTCGTCCAGACGGAAGTTGTCGTTCCGTGAGGCTATCAAGTGCTTTCTTGAGGGAGTGGCAGGACATTATTCTATATGACGCCTACGGCAGCTGCCCAGTCGCCCGCGCCACTGTGGCTCTAACCTCCTGCCGAGGAATCCTTAAGAAATCCGCGGAGATGCACCCCGGACGTGGTGTCAGGCTGACAAACAATACCAACAAAAATCATCACATACTCAATACGCTCAATACTAACTTCTTCCTTCTGCTGCAAAAACACGACCGCGCTGTATAGGCCCGCCAGCCTTTCCTGAACAGTCTTCTGCGCCGACCCAATGCATGAATTACCCCCACTTTTAAGTATAGCTAAGTTATCTAGAGAGAAGAGAGGGGAGACAATGCTATAACGTTCACTGTCTCAGTTCCATATTATTTCCCTCTCTGTCACACACATGCTTCCGTTGTTCTCGCCAGTCTTGTTGCAGCCGATCTTCACGCTACGAAACATTGCACAAATCTGTTCTGCGCATGTGCGAAGTGAATGAAAATTTTGTTAGCTTCGCAACGAGGTCTACTACTCATCGAGACCCGAGTGTTCAATTTTCATCGTCCTGCCTCTACAACATACGCTGGCGTTCAACTGGCTGCGATTCCGACAACTCGCATGCTCCAGGACGCTTTAGACGCCTATAAAACTTCTGTCTCTTTCTTATAGGGTATAAACATTAAATATTACGTCTGCCTCTTTGTTTGTTTCAAACGTTAAGTAACGGGCGATGATTCAAAACAAACTAACTAGTGGACGTACTATCTCCTCACTCTATCTCCCGGTGCAGGTACTTGTATTACCTGTGTTTGGGATAACAATTTTCAAGCTGGGTCTTGAGAATCTCGAACAGTCGACGGATACGAGAAGGTGTGAGATGTACTACTGGATGCAGGTACCGAGGACAAGCCCGTCGATCCTGACAGTGGTCGTTCCTGACAGTCGTCCAGTTGTCTGCTACTGTCTGTGTATTATTGTATCAGCATTGAAAGAATACGATTGATATAGTGCAGACGTTTTGGGAGAAATTGTGCGATGTTTTAAATATGTTATTATCGCTTGCTCTTTTGTCGCTTTCATCAACGGCAATTCTGCGGTTTCTTCTGCGATGTGTACTACTGAGTTATGGTAAGATGCAAGCAGCTGAAATGCTTCCTTTGAAGAGTACAGAACACATCAGATAAGGTCCACGGGTATCCTTCAAAAGACTAAGCATTGATGCGTGATCAAGTACGCACCACCCATGTGGTGTACGTCTGTCTGTTAGTGTCTCAGATTCGAGACTGATCCTCATGGCTTAGTGAGGATCAGTCTGCCATATCTAAAAATATTAATTTCTGTTTCGCTTAGCCTACTGCTTAATTTTAACATTGTTTTGACTTACACGGCTTAAGAATGTACATCTTTTCTCTTAGTCTGCGTAACATTCAAATTAGTTTTCGCACGTCTGACACGTTTCATTGTGTATAATTGCTGAATGTTAAATGGTAGTTATCTGCTGAGTTACCAACAAAGCACAAAACAATTTGTTGATTCAGGCTATATGCTGGATATGGGTGAGCCCATGGGTAGACCGTCATTCTGTGTGTAAAATTTATTGTTATATGCAGGCCCGGATTTAGGTGTCCTGCCGCCCCTAGGCACTATTGTTAGCCCCCCTCCCCCAACAAGTAACTTCTATATATTCAATTCTCCTTGACTGATGAAAAAAAGTTGCTGAAAATAGTCATTTCAACTATCTCTATTGCAAATATCTCATTTGATCTTAAATCTAAAAGGGAAATGTGATGGAATTGTGAAATATAAAACTAAATTAAATGTATCAAGTTCTTCCCTTCGTTTAAACAACATTCTCTCTTATGCTTTGAATATATGATCAAGTGCAGTAGGGATTGACTTCTAGAGCGAGGCGCCCCAAGAGATATCGAAACAAACTATTGTAGACGGCAAAAAAGCGGACAAGAATTTCAACGGAGCGTCCAGACCTGTATATACGACCGTGCTCCGCTCCGACCACCGCTACTGATAGGCCCAGTGTCAATATCGTGTTATTCATTGATATAATTAAAGTTTATTTCAAAACCATTTTCTTCAATTCAGCCATAATGCCATAAGTGCCCAATACAAATACTGTAATTAAAAAACCGAAAACATGAAACTTTAACAAATAATTTTTCACCTCGTGCCGCCCCCCTGAGCCTGCTGCCCCTAGGCACGTGCCTAGTGTGCCTAGTGGGAAATCCGGGCCTGGTAATATGTGAAGTAGTTTTGTTTTGTGATTGTGTTCAGAGTTTCTGTTATTTCTGTGATAAGTTCTTCTGGTGTGTTGTTCTGTTTGAACAAGCGAAAACTGGTTCAGGCTATAAAGTAAAACTTTTACGTTTTTACTAATAAAAAAATTTGTGTTCCGAGTCGGTAGTGGTATAATTATATTTAGTTAACAAACGGACACGTCATGGACAACGAAAGCCAAGAAAACCTATTGTGTTTACAAACCAACGCACTTCGAGTTGAAGCTATACAATAAAAATAAAATAAAAAATATTATAAGGCACTGTAAAAATCAGTATGTAGAGATTATACTGCTGGTCCACGTTTGGTACACATATGTCATCTTAATCATAATTTATCTGTTCTTTATATTCTTTTTGTTTTCTACAATGTATAATCAAAACATAGAGTAGACTATACTATTAAATGTTATTTCTTTAACAGTAATTGCAGAAGAAATAAGCTTCTGTAATGTCTCGTCTTCGTTTTTTATATAACAAAACATTTTTCTAAAATAAAAAAGAAAACATTATATTTAACTACATACTCACTGTAATTACAAGTATTCAAATGTAGATGAAGTTATTTTTCTTTATTTGTGTTGCTTATAAACAGAAATAATTTACGAAACAATTTATGTATGAAAAGTTAACCTGTGTTTTATGAAATGTGTAACAACCGAATTGTATGGTTAAAGTATAAACCGATTTGGACAAAATCAGGTGACAGATAATCTACGACAATTTGCTTACCATCATCATCAGTGTCATCTCCATCACAGGTGAAGCCATAAAACCTGTGGCGGTTCTACGAACTGTCTGTATTGGAAAACACGAAGGACGAAGGACACCCCAACACCAACAAATCCGAAATGCAGTGACACACTGAAAGTAAACAGTGGTACGGAAACAATCGGGTGTGTCGTGGGAAGTGAGAACTTCAATGCCGAGTGACGAGTGAACTGATTCAACGTGTAAACGGTTGCTTTTGAGTAAGAGGGATTTTGCTATCAACAATTAAGATTAAAATTCGAGTGAATGGATGATTAAATGAAGCGTGGACATAATAAAGTGTTTATACGAATTTTGTTATAATAAATCGATATTTACAATAAATATAAACAGAATCATATCACACGTCGTTTTATTTTCAGTATACATACGTATACAAACAAAGTGTAACGATAATATGTTCAGTGTAACAATATGATTTACGTAATATTTAGTTGTAAAGTAGAATGTGAAAATTGTTATATATTTATATTATAATTAAACGCAGTGTAATAATTCAGTTTTTTTACAAATTATAAAATGTACCTGTGTAAAATTATAGGAATGAAATATTGACTTTTAGACATTACACACATGTTTATCTCGCTGTAAAGGACATATGATCCAGCAAGTAATGAAAATCTAATGCAGAAGGAAATCGCCTTGGTAAATATGTACAGTGTTTGATTTTTACTAAACAATTTGAAAGTAGGATACTCGAAAGAGCGTTAAACGTTAACATCAGTTTTATATAGGCTACTGAAGTAACGTATGGTAATTATAATTGTTTTTTCAGTCGCGAATTTCATTTTTAAAAAATGAATTAAAAACGAAAAAACAAGAAGGTTCTATAGGGTAAAAGTATGGACACGCATGCAAAGTTTTATGAAAATCGTTTCATACGTTTAAAAGTTATCGTGAGATACACACCACACAGAGACAGACAGACAGACAGTTATCGTGCATGTTAGGGAATTATGATATTTCAAGGATTAAACCAACAACTTTGAGGTAAATAAAAGAGCAATGGAGAATTGTCACATGAATCAAGATATGTATAATGTGAAGCAAAAATGTATTACTGCAAGAAAACAGGGAAATTGTTAAAATAAGAGCAAATGTACAATATAACTAAATGACCAAGAGAATAAAAACTTGACCAATACTTGTAAGCTGAAGATAGTACTAGCAGTGAACTTAGTCTAAAACAACTCACCAACAGACTATTAAATTCAGTAAAGAAAAAAGCAGTAATCTTATAATTAAACCAAGATAAGGTGATAATTTCATCAAACCACAAAACTTGTTTTCTCAAATTATCAATTTTGAGAGGGGAGTATATGTAACATCACAAAGTTTTCCATAACCATAATGAACACCAGAAGGGTGAAGTATACCACTAGAGTTGTAAATGAGTAAATAAAATGAATGTAACAGAGAAGAGAAAGGACCAACTAAGAAGAAAGAAGAGGAGGGATCCCAAGAAGCAGTGATGAATTCACTACATGACACTACAACTTCAATAAACTGACTGACTATGACAAATGGACAAGCAAAGATTCACAAATAAGCTGTCAAGTAAGCTAGATAAAAACCTTGATGAGTAGAGTCATACAGAACAAACAAATTAACCACTGACTTTAATAACATGGTAATAAATAACAGCATATTGGCTGATATAAATAGAACCATTATATAGAAGTTACAAATACCATGTACTATGCTAGATGTAGCTACAAAATTGTAAAGGATAGGATTAAAAACAAATGTGTAGTAGTATAAATTAAGAGTAGTTATAAATGGAAGCATTATAGGTATGTAGGTAACTTCCTAAGTAAATAATATGTATGTAAAGATAATAGTAATCAGGGAATAAACCTTGTAATAGAATTACACCCAGACCCTGTATGACCAAGTTTATGTCAATGAAACAATAGGAAAATAGAACCCCTAATTAGCATAAACTAATAGAATTATAACTATAACGAATAAGGTGTAAGGTACTACCACTTGACCGATATTATACGCTCTAGAAATGAGTAGGACATATCAAAATGTAATTAGTAAATTAGGGAAATTCAAAATAATGTGTCGACTTAATTAGACCAAGAAGTTATATTGTTTAGCTGTAGGCAGCATTTAGATTTAATAATGTATTTAATTTTAATCATTTTGTAATGTTCGAATGAGAAACCAAATGTAATTAATCAAATATTAAAGAAAAGTAAATAGTCAAATTTGCACTGTTAGCAGACGACAATAGTAAACAATATCTTAGGACAGTAAATTAATGAATTGTTAATGAAAACTATGTTTAAACTGGCCTCAAGCCACATCAAATTAAAGATGAGAAAATAAGCTATAATTTGATAGTAATAGCATCAAAAATGGAATTGTAATAGCCAAGTAATTAACGTTAGCATCATTTTTTTGGCAAGATTTAAAGAAGTTCATGTAATAATAACAACAACGATAACGAGTACAGAATACGCCTCGGTAATGTTTATTAATAACATTACGTCATCATGACATAATTTTGTACCGATCACGAACGAGTTTACTTAACGAAAATGAACCCTAGCGACGGTCGAGAGAATCCTGTATAATCGACGACGCGCGAAAAAGACGGCATTGGCATTTTTCTTCACAAGTTAGTCGTATGCGTCCTGCATTTGTCTATATCACATAACCAGCAACAACAGTACAGATTGAAATAATTAAAGTAAATTTTGGAAATTAACTATTGAGAAGACGAATAATCTCACCTGAGTGCATCGAGAGTTAGTAGTGACTTTAAACAAGTAGTACGTGTATCTGAACGAGACAGAATCATAACCTAAAAAGGCGACAACCTATTTGTTTAGTAAGAAGAAGGTTGTTCTCGTTCCAGGTGCGATTTAAGTTAAGTGAATTAACGATCACTATAATCCGATCGTTAATGTGATTATAAATTAATCGATACGATTAAAAACCAGGTAGTACAGTGATAAAATTTATTTGTTTACATTTTCATCAGTTAATCGTAGAACCTAACACACTTTGTACTGACGCAAAAACAATAAGACTATTTGTAGATAACATTGTACTAAATTTATTTAGAGGCATTAACACATCCCGAAGTAAGAGTTTATGTATTAAAATTTTTATAACTAAACTCAGTTTGAGTCTGAACAAACGAACTTCTCGTTATTCAATTGAAATTTATTAAAGGTGTCTAACCTAAATTATGATATCATATTAGTGCTTTTTTGAAAGGAAATAACGCTCTATTCTGTATCTTAAAAGAAACCACCCTTGAGGTATTTAATTAAATAAGATAAATATTTTGTTAATAAGAATAAGAGTTTTCATTGTACTCAAAACTGAGCTAGGCCAGTAATTAAACCGGAAGACTTGTGATCCGTAATTTATTATTTTTGAATGTATTTGTCAACCTAAGTCAATAGGTAATAATAAACAACCAGTATTATACAGCATCAACCTTTGTTATTAATTATTTTAATAAATAATCAACTATCAGTATTGCAAGCATTGAGGTGCATTTAACAGTGAATAATCAAGTAAACTATTTAAATTATTCTCAGTCTAAATAACATTTAAAGATAGAATCAGTAAAGGTCAATACTATCAATTATTAAATCAGAAGTTTATTTTTATGGGACATTTCTATGGAAAAAGCCTATATGGCGCCCAAGTAATATTTAAAGTGTTGTAAAAAACTTCACAGTAATACTATACTGGTCAACCAAGAACTTGACAGTTTATTAATTAACTGTGAACATCTGAACATCCAGTACTTCAAAACAGGTACGTGAAGTGTAATTTATATTAATAAACTTTGTCCAGACAATACTTTGACTTACACAGACGACAATTTTAACAGAAGAGGATTTCGACTTCAAGAGATCTCCGCATCAGTTACATTCATTGACGGATCGACAAGTTAACATTTACTCATAATAAACTAAACATTAATTAAACTACGAAAGTGTAAGTAAACCGATTTATCTACATTGGATTCCACAATATGTTGAATTGAATCAGATAAATCAGTAAACCAAATCGCTAATAATAACAACCAACTTTATCAATTGTTAATAATAATTACTGCATTATTAGAGACCCTAGTAAATTTATAAACAGTAAATTTGGTTATTTAACAATATATATCATAAACTTAAGGATTGATATAACTACTTTAAAATCTTTTTAAAATCTTTATCCCACATATAACATTTCACTAACCTAACAACTTTTTCTTAACTTCTTCACCTAACTTCATTTCATCTAAATTGATAAATAAGTCTCGTTCTACATTCGTAAACAGTAGATTAGACATTAACTCTTGATTTAAAGTTGACCTAAGTCTATTCTTGAGAATTTTAAGTTTAGAAAACACTCTCTCACAGGTTTTTTGGGTGCAAGGAAGAGTTAATACAAACTTGTTGGCTATGTAAAGGTTGGTAAACAGTCCAGACTGAGATAATTCAGAAACAATAGAAAAGGCACACGCTAAACATCTAAAACATTTTTCTTCTCAGAGCAGTAAACATAATCTTCCTCTTCTTCTATTCTAAATCATCATCCTCACTGTCTTCTTCGTCTTCGTTCAGCTTAGGCCTATCTTGTTTTTTTTCATTCTCATCCCTTTCAGCCTTTATCAAACTTTCATACTGATCTGCACACTGTCATTGTCCCTCGAAGACTGATTCTGCGACTGAGAACTGGAACTAGTTAGCCAAGAGTTTAAACTCTCTGAACTTTTAACTGCTTCTGAAGATTTTTTTTTTTTTTGAGCGCCACTTTGGTATATACGTTTCATATTAGCCTACTTTGATTTAGTCGTTCTATAAAACCAAACACACCACACGCACACGACTCTGCACCACAGCTTGGGAGTGGGAGCCTAGCGCTAAGCTTACTGACAATAAAATAAAGCAACCTTGACGGGGTTAATCGTCAAAGTAAATAATAGACCTGTAATAACATTAGGCCCACTATACATGTTTCTCTACGTTGTTGTTGTTTTCCGTTTACTTAAAGAGTTAATTTTTTGTTTCTACTGTAAAGAACATTTATACCCTACAAATCTACATAAATTCCCAATTTAAAAAATTCACAGTGTATACGGCGGTGGAGGCCCCTTGAGCAAGACGCCTGGTCCATTGTCACTCCGTCCCACCAATCCATATCCCCAGTAGCGTAACATTTTTAACCGGTCCCTCCTCCAAGTTTATGCCATGGGCCCCCTATTAAATCTTGACATAAGGCCCTGAGGTTCTCCCAGGCCTTCGGGCCCCCCCCCAGCCCTGAATGCTGCAATGACATTCAAACAAAAATGACAATAGCCTACTACTCGTCGCGTCATTCAGTTTGCTGCGAGGCGCGCCTCTACATGTAGATTAGCTAATGTAGCTACATGTAGCTTAATGTAGAGGCGCGCCTCGCAGCAAACTGACTGACGCGACGAGTAGTAGGCTATTGTCATTTTTGTTTGAATGTCATTGCAGCTTTCGGGGCTGGGGGGGCCCGAAGGCCTGGGAGAACCTCAGGGCCTTATGTCAAGATTTAATAGGGGGCCCATGGCATAAACTTGGAGGAGGGACCGGTTAAAAAAGTTACGCTACTGGGGATATGGATTGGTGGGACGGAGTGACAATGGACCAGGCGTCTTGCTCAAGGGGCCTCCACCGCCGTATACACTGTGAATTTTTTAAATTGGGAATTTATGTAGATTTGTAGGGTATAAATGTTCTTTACAGTAGAAACAAAAAATTAACTCTTTAAGTAAACGGAAAACAACAACAACGTAGAGAAACATGTATAGTGGGCCTAATGTTATTACAGGTCTATTATTTACTTTGACGATTAACCCCGTCAAGGTTGCTTTATTTTATTGTCAGTAAGCTTAGCGCTAGGCTCCCACTCCCAAGCTGTGGTGCAGAGTCGTGTGCGTGTGGCGTGTTTGGTTTTATAGAACGACTAAATCAAAGTAGGCTAATATGAAACGTATATACCAAAGTGGCGCTCAAAAAAAAAAAAAATCTTCAGAAGCAGTTAAAAGTTCAGAGAGTTTAAACTCTTGGCTAACTAGTTCCAGTTTTCAGTCGCAGAATCAGTCTTCGAGGGACAATGACAGTGTGCAGATCAGTATGAAAGTTTGATAAAGGCTGAAAGGGATGAGAATGAAAAAAAAACAAGATAGGCCTAAGCTGAACGAAGACGAAGAAGACAGTGAGGATGATGATTTAGAATAGAAGAAGAGGAAGATTATGTTTACTGCTCTGAGAAGAAAAATGTTTTAGATGTTTAGCGTGTGCCTTTTCTATTGTTTCTGAATTATCTCAGTCTGGACTGTTTACCAATCTTTACATAGCCAACAAGTTTGTATTAACTCTTCCTTGCACCCAAAAAACCTGTGAGAGAGTGTTTTCTAAACTTAAAATTCTCAAGAATAGACTTAGGTCAACTTTAAATCAAGAGTTAATGTCTAATCTACTGTTTACGAATGTAGAACGAGACTTATTTATCAATTTAGATGAAATGAAGTTAGGTGAAGAAGTTAAGAAAAAGTTGTTAGGTTAGTGAAATGTTATATGTGGGATAAAGATTTTAAAAAGATTTTAAAGTAGTTATATCAATCCTTAAGTTTATGATATATATTGTTAAATAACCAAATTTACTGTTTATAAATTTACTAGGGTCTCTAATAATGCAGTAATTATTATTAACAATTGATAAAGTTGGTTGTTATTATTAGCGATTTGGTTTACTGATTTATCTGATTCAATTCAACATATTGTGGAATCCAATGTAGATAAATCGGTTTACTTACACTTTCGTAGTTTAATTAATGTTTAGTTTATTATAAGTAAATGTTAACTTGTCGATCCGTCAATGAATGTAACTGATGCGGAGATCTCTTGAAGTCGAAATCCTCTTCTGTTAAAATTGTCGTCTGTGTAAGTCAAAGTATTGTCTGGACAAAGTTTATTAATATAAATTACACTTCACGTACCTGTTTTGAAGTACTGGATGTTCAGATGTTCACAGTTAATTAATAAACTGTCAAGTTCTTGGTTGACCAGTATAGTATTACTGTGAAGTTTTTTACAACACTTTAAATATTACTTGGGCGCCATATAGGCTTTTTCCATAGAAATGTCCCATAAAAATAAACTTCTGATTTAATAATTGATAGTATTGACCTTTACTGATTCTATCTTTAAATGTTATTTAGACTGAGAATAATTTAAATAGTTTACTTGATTATTCACTGTTAAATGCACCTCAATGCTTGCAATACTGATAGTTGATTATTTATTAAAATAATTAATAACAAAGGTTGATGCTGTATAATACTGGTTGTTTATTATTACCTATTGAGACTTAGGTTGACAAATACATTCAAAAATAATAAATTACGGATCACAAGTCTTCCGGTTTAATTACTGGCCTAGCTCAGTTTTGAGTACAATGAAAACTCTTATTCTTATTAACAAAATATTTATCTTATTTAATTAAATACCTCAAGGGTGGTTTCTTTTAAGATACAGAATAGAGCGTTATTTCCTTTCAAAAAAGCACTAATATGATATCATAATTTAGGTTAGACACCTTTAATAAATTTCAATTGAATAACGAGAAGTTCGTTTGTTCAGACTCAAACTGAGTTTAGTTATAAAAATTTTAATACATAAACTCTTACTTCGGGATGTGTTAATGCCTCTAAATAAATTTAGTACAATGTTATCTACAAATAGTCTTATTGTTTTTGCGTCAGTACAAAGTGTGTTAGGTTCTACGATTAACTGATGAAAATGTAAACAAATAAATTTTATCACTGTACTACCTGGTTTTTAATCGTATCGATTAATTTATAAACACATTAACGATCGGATTATAGTGATCGTTAATTCACTTAACTTAAATCGCACCTGGAACGAGAACAACCTTCTTCTTACTAAACAAATAGGTTGTCGCCTTTTTAGGTTATGATTCTGTCTCGTTCAGATACACGCACTACTTGTTTAAAGTCACTACTAACTCTCGATGCACTCAGGTGAGATTATTCGTCTTCTCAATAGTTAATTTCCAAAATTTACTTTAATTATTTCAATCTGTACTGTTGTTGCTGGTTATGTGATATAGACAAATGCAGGACGCATACGACTAACTTGTGAAGAAAAATGCCAATGCCGTCTTTTTCGCGCGTCGTCGATTATACAGGATTCTCTCGACCGTCGCTAGGGTTCATTTTCGTTAAGTAAACTCGTTCGTGATCGGTACAAAATTATGTCATGATGACGTAATGTTATTAATAAACATTACCGAGGCGTATTCTGTACTCGTTATCGTTGTTGTTATTATTACATGAACTTCTTTAAATCTTGCCAAAAAAATGATGCTAACGTTAATTACTTGGCTATTACAATTCCATTTTTGATGCTATTACTATCAAATTATAGCTTATTTTCTCATCTTTAATTTGATGTGGCTTGAGGCCAGTTTAAACATAGTTTTCATTAACAATTCATTAATTTACTGTCCTAAGACATTGTTTACTATTGTCGTCTGCTAACAGTGCAAATTTGACTATTTACTTTTCTTTAATATTTGATTAATTACATTTGGTTTCTCATTCGAACATTACAAAATGATTAAAATTAAATACATTATTAAATCTAAATGCTGCCTACAGCTAAACAATATAACTTCTTGGTCTAATTAAGTCGACACATTATTTTGAATTTCCCTAATTTACTAATTACATTTTGATATGTCCTACTCATTTCTAGAGCGTATAATATCGGTCAAGTGGTAGTACCTTACACCTTATTCGTTATAGTTATAATTCTATTAGTTTATGCTAATTAGGGGTTCTATTTTCCTATCGTTTCATTGACATAAACTTGGTCATACAGGGTCTGGGTGTAATTCTATTACAAGGTTTATTCCCTGATTACTATTATCTTTACATACATATTATTTACTTAGGAAGTTACCTACATACCTATAATGCTTCCATTTATAACTACTCTTAATTTATACTACTACACATTTGTTTTTAATCCTATCCTTTACAATTTTGTAGCTACATCTAGCATAGTACATGGTATTTGTAACTTCTATATAATGGTTCTATTTATATCAGCCAATATGCTGTTATTTATTACCATGTTATTAAAGTCAGTGGTTAATTTGTTTGTTCTGTATGACTCTACTCATCAAGGTTTTTATCTAGCTTACTTGACAGCTTATTTGTGAATCTTTGCTTGTCCATTTGTCATAGTCAGTCAGTTTATTGAAGTTGTAGTGTCATGTAGTGAATTCATCACTGCTTCTTGGGATCCCTCCTCTTCTTTCTTCTTAGTTGGTCCTTTCTCTTCTCTGTTACATTCATTTTATTTACTCATTTACAACTCTAGTGGTATACTTCACCCTTCTGGTGTTCATTATGGTTATGGAACATTTTGTGATGTTACAATTTTCTGCTGCTGCTATTAGGATATTATTCTTCTGTTGGTTTTTCAGCATAAAGTATTAGATTTTATAATTTTACAGGATGATGATTTCGAAATCCATAAGTTGTTTTTTTCTGTGTGGATTCAAGTACTTTATATTATTTGTTCTTTTAGATTTAATTTTTTTTTACGAAATTGGCAAAAGTTTAATCTTAACTCACAGTCACCTGGTTGAGGATGTTGAACAGTATGCAAATGATAAGGATAAAAATTCTCGTTCTTTAGTGTTCTTCAGACTTTAGTAGCCTACAAGGCGTGCCTGTACGTTGTGAAATCCTTCTGGTGCTGAGTTGAGGACTGCGCCGTATCATTTGAATGATATTTTCTTATTCAGGCTGTTCTACAGGACGTTCATAAAACAAGCAACTGTTGGAAACGGTCCGTTAGTTCGTAGATTAAGAAATACCAGGGAAAATGTTTTGTTATGAGGTACTCTCCAATTTGGAAATCTTCGTTGGTATTGAAGTTCTGCAGTCCGTCTATTGCTAAAACTACTCGAGAGCAATATCTGCATACTAATGATTTAAAAATTGCAATTATCTCGAATTATGTTCAAAAAAAAAAGGAACACACTACAAATCGCAGATTACAGGTAACTTATGATAAATAATTTATCCCATGTGTTATAAATGAATTATTAAACAGCTCTTTGCTAATTTGAAGTCAATTTTGCCAAATTTGAACTCAGAACAGTATTGCCAACTGCATTTTTTTATAAACTTTATTAATACAAGTTACTTAACGTTGTTGAAATTATTTTTAAAATATTAGATCAAATTAATTGAAATTAACTGAGTATAAATTGCTGTTATTAATAAGTTGTCATTATTAACCAAAAATAAATGACAAGCAGAATTATCACTGTTGCACACCACTATATAAAAATATTCCGATTAGCTCTTTCAAGCTTGTGAAGCTCATCGTCAGATCGGGAAAAAATTTTGTCCGTTCTGACGATGAGCTGTGAAGCTTGAAAGCGCTAATCGGAATTTTTTTATATAGTGGTGTGCAACAGTGATAATTTTGCTTGTGATTTTAACCACTAACACAACTTTCTTCATTAAAAAATAAATGGTTTGCAGTAAATTAACAGAAGAAGAAATTTCTTACATTTTTCTAGTTGTGTTTCATCTTTAAAGAATATGATTTTTATAACGTTCATTTGTTTTTTATTTATTTAAATCCGGATTTAGAGTCCTCGGATTGTCCAAGACAGTTAGAAAACTCAGTGATCCGTACAGATAAGAAATTTTCTCTCAACTCGGTGTTCACAGAATCGAAGAACCTGCCATACCGCGTACAGTTCGGCAGTATATACATTTGCCATCGTGGGCAGTGTCCAGAAGTGGGAGGCGCCTTCGATTCACTCCGCTCTCCGTCATCGAAACATCAGTGTACGCAGTGCTATATTCTTCGACGTATTCCTCCAGGACTGATCTAAAAAAGAGTTTCAGTTCAGTAGGGTAGCACGATTTCTTGCTTCTAGTGGCGACATCCATTCGGCCATTTGGTCTGCGAAACATCCAGGGAGGCACTTCGCACCGAGCGTGCGGTTGGATCATCGGTGCTTGGATGTTGTAGCTCAGGGGCTATTTCGAGCACACTGATGGTGAACGTAGAACTGCGGTCGTATATTCTCGCAATTCTGTGGTTCGCAAGCAACACGTGTTTATGTAGCTCAGTAGAGCTAGAATTATAACACATATATCAGCAATAGCAGGGACGTCATGTAAGGACGTTATTCTTTCTTCACAATATAAGCTTTGTGCAAGGCTAGTGCGGAACGGTCATGTGACGAAGCGGACCCCTGCATTGAGAACAGGATCTAGCTTTATCAAGGCTTCACAACCTTCTGGTTGAGGAGTACACCGCGTATCCATAATCCATTTTGGATAGAACTAGTGCGGTGTACAGGCGCAATAAAATTTCTGTCTGCTCCCCAGGTCACATGTGAGATGCACCTCATGGCACTTAGCCAGGATTTGCACCTCGCAGCCAAGTCGTCCATATACACATATTATGTTAAGTATTTGTCGAACGTTAGGAGCAGAAATTTAATTCCGGGCCTATAGTGCAGCCAGAGACAGTTTGTTTAGCATCGGGTCCGGGTGCTTCCTAGCTTTCGACAGAAGTGAACACAGGTCGTTTTAGTTGCCGAGAAAGAAAAGCCTATACTGTTAGCATTTTCAACCAACGTGTCTATAGTACCTTGCATTTTGCGTTTGATCATCCCCATTATTTTAGCCGACTAGAACAGCGCGAGATCGTCAATGTTCAAACATTTCGCAACTCACGTGCATATAGCCGCGAAAATAAAGTTGATGGCTACAGTAAAAGCGTGCCGCTCAACGGAGATCCCTGCGGTATTCCATTTTCCAGCTCGTGTGGGGCCGACAGTGATTGTTCGACACGAACAAGGAAAGTCCCTGTGTCTGAGAACGCTGGAGATGTATTTGGACTGGTTACCTCTCAACCGCCAATCGTGTAGTTGTTGCATAATGTATCTCCACGTTTTATCTAATGATTACTCCAAATCGAAGAATATTGCAACCATGTTTATTTCGTTGGCTGTTACAGCCGGAGTCATTAATAAAAGAGTTGATGATGTCCGATCAACTTACCCGTGGTAGATTGCTTTGATCTGGAAAGATTGCTTTGCGGTCGTTTTGGCCACTCACCGGAAGACTTCTCAGTAGAGAAAATTTTTAAATTTCGACAAAATGGCTAGCTTTCAACGCATGTAACATAGTGTGCTTCTGACTGGCTAGTGTGAAGCTCCTTACGCGTTTCCACAGTAACTTATTGCTTTCGCCTCGGTTAGGGGTACATTCGGTCTTGCATTCATTTGTAGAACATTTTAAAAACTTTCTCTTCTGAAAAAGGCCTCCGGTGGGTAGCCGAAACGTCTAGACAATGGACTACAGCCCAATAGCCCTGACATCATCAACTCTTTTATTACTGCAACCGTGTGTTTGGCTTCAATGAAACTGTTTTGAACTTCGTTCTCCAAATATACCAGTTGGTCAGTAGTTGAATGGTACTTCCGGTATCTACCCTGGTGTGCGGTCAGATGGCCGTGTTTTTCAAGACATCAGGCGAGTCCGTTGTTTACTATCCTCCCCAATAAATTTCCTAAACAACATGATAACGATACTGGACGATAGTTTTCCCTGAAGGGATCCTTTCAGTCCTTCAGAAGTGGGATCATGATCGCCTCTTTCCATAGTTTAGTTAGTTTCCTCTTGCGTTCATATGGCGTTATAAAGTACCAGTAATGTAGCTATAGCTACATCCGGCAGGTGACGTATAATGCTGTAAAGAATGTCGTCCGGTCCCGCTGCAGTGTCGCCGGCAGCGCGGATAGCGGACTGTAATGGCAAATTGTAGGTTCTATACCAGTCAGTTTCGAAGTCAAGATCTTGTTTGACTTCAGAATTTCTTGCGAGGAAATAGAAAGCTTAACTTTCTCTACTACTGACCTCGGCATATCACGCAGCCAGAATGTCAGCAATGTCATCGGGGTTGCATATCAATTCACCATCGTGCTCTATATATATGCGATAGGCTTAAACACTAGTGGCCAGAGATAACTCTGATTTTCTTCGATACTTCTGTCACTGGGGTCGATCTTGTTATGGTCAAGACGTAGTTTTTCCAGCTTGATCCTTTAGCAGCGAGTATTGTTCTACGAGGCGCCTCTAAGTCATTTAAAAGCGATACGATTATATTATCTTCGGTCGCGCTCGTTTATACCTGTTTAAGGCCTGTCTTATTGTGTCTTTCAAAGTGGTATTCCGTAGCTGCTGAAGTGGCAGCAGCTGTAAAACTCTATACGTTATCTTCTGTATTCCACTGACGCCTGTAGATGTAAAAGCAGCCTTGAAGCCTGACTAATCAGCACAGTCCACGCGCCATCTTTTCGGCGTACGTTTAATGCTCTTTGGCGTTCGCGTTGTTATCAGCTCTAGAAAGTGGCGCTGCTGTGAAGGTCTGGGAGAGCTCACCACGTCAGATGCGGAGACAATAATAATAAAATATTCTGTCTACAACAATGTAATTGTCTGCCTCCATTATATAAGCTACAGTTAAGGGTTTGTGCTCCGATATCTAAAATGTTGCTACAATGTCAATTACGTACTTCATTCAACGTTAGCTGCTATTGTCTTGACATTATTTGCAGTTGAGCGTTCATTGAGCCGTGAGTGCTTAGCAGTAGTGCAGTATGATCGTGTGGTGAACAGCGATCGGTGTAAATTTTTCCATGGTGAACAACGGGCCTTTAGATAGTATAAAAAAATTATAAATTACCTAATATTAAGATAAAAAATTAAAACGTCTTAATTTTAATGAATATTTAACTACAATATCTACATTTTATTACTAACATATTATGTATTCTACAAGGAAGTAACCCCTTTTTAATTTTATTTAAATAGTTAACATAGTATTTATTGCACTCTGATGTAGCGGTCCATGCTGATAGACTTCCTACATGTGTTTTCTCCTTCTTCTGTCTTGGGATTCTCCCAAAATTCTCCTGAACCTCATATCCATTAACTGTTTCCATATTTTGGCTTTTATTCAACATTTCTCTACTATTTTATTGTAAAAAGGGACAGAGTTTGGGGACCAAGATTGAAACTCGTGTAAAAGCTACACGTGCAAAGCTGCTAACATAAAAGTCCGCGTGTCAGCTTACTGTTCTTGCTAATGGAAGATTCCCCTTAACCTTTATTTTGTTTTATTTTATTTTTTTCTGATACTGTATGATGGAATTTAGCGGGACAAGTGTACTACAGCAGTAAACTTTTAACAGCTGTACAAGATTCATACACTTACCAGCAACTTTGAATTGAATTCTCTATTGTGTTACAAGGAAATTAATTATTTACGTGTAGCAGATTTGTGTCTTTTTTTTTATTGTACGTCACCCTCACTTTAAAACTTTGACTTAGTTCTTAAATTTAGAAGAGCAAATTCGTCTTTCAAAACTTTGAAATCAACCTCAACTGTTTTAAGAAGTGCCTTCCAAATGTTTAGTCTCACTCCGCATGAGCAACAGTAGGCCTACAATGTATGGACAAACCGGCCCACGCAATGTAGTGAAGCATACACGTTCAAGTGTTTCATTCTTAAGAACAGTATTATGTTTATTTTGTATAAGTATTGATTCTTATTAACGAAGCATAAATTCGTTTAGGCGCAGTGCCAATGATGCGAGTTACCCTTCACCACTACCAGAATCATGCACCGTGGGGAAATTCCCAATGCAGGCTTGTTGATGTTACTGTAAGAAAAAAGTAAATAAATACTTGTAACATATTGTAATAAAATGTTTTTTTTCAGAATAAACATTTACAATCAGGTATATAATTTATTCACTTTCATAGGACAAAAAATAAACTACACCAAAATATGTTAAGATGATGCTAATATTTATTCAGAGATATGAACACTATTATTAGTAGTTACACACATATGTTGAGGTTACGTAAATTTAACGCAGCTAATTAAATAAAAAGTTTAGTTGTCCATTGTATTAACTTTTCAATAAAAAATTGTATATATTAAAAAAATCGTGTCCCGTTTTAAGTAAATGTCCCGTACCTTTGTAGCAAAGGAATCATATCAGGTTTGAGAGTGGTACGGAATAGTTGTGTTTCAAATAGTTCTACACAAAATGCATTGTACAGTTCCAGAGCTCATTGTATAAACACTCGCATTTACCTTTTTTAAAATAACCCCGTTAACGTTTTCTTATTTTTAAGATGTTTACAATAAGGCTGAGTTGTTTTACTCTGCATATCGCGTTATAGTAAACATCCAGTTAATGGCTCGGTTATTTACACACGCTAACACACGCGCGCGCGCACGCGCGCGCGTATAAACAGTTGTGCGATGCTGACGGACAGAACCCTGTAATTATGCAAATGCAATTCCATATTTACGTGCTTGTGAACTCCAGCTATTCCGTACTGCACACAATATAATTTGTCTACTTAGTTATTAAGTCTTCACTTCACCCGTTGATTTAAATATAAAGGAGTAATAACGGTGCTGAAGTTTCCAACTCAATTATAATTTAGTCACACATTAATTCTGACGACGTGTAGAAATATGGTTCTTTCATGATTGTTATTTTACAAAATTTTATATTAGAAAAGAACATAAATTATTTTTTAGGTGTTCTGAAAAGTGAAAAGTGAACATCAATTATTTAATTATTTTTTCACCAGCGTTGGCTCATACTTATTAGAGGAATCGACTGTTGGGGGGGGGGGGATTTATCTGCAAGAAGTGATGGCTCAGTAAACTGCTTAATGTGTAAGCTATCTACTCCGAAGTAGTAGACAAATACAGTTACAGTATTTGTTTATGACAGTACTGTCAATCAATATTAAAAAAAAAAAATTATTCAATTTAAACAACTACGCATGAGTAAACTACACATGGATTTGTAAAAAAATACATATTTTGTAATATACGTACTCTGTGTCCGTATTTTACTTATCTTCGTTGAAATTATTTAATTGGAAATAAATTAATTATTTGTTGAATTATTCTTATTTAGTTTTATTTTATTTTATTTAGTTTAGTTTGATTAATAAAACAAGGATTATCAAGCAAAAACAGGTCGTCGCTGAGTTTACGGTTTTTGAAAATGTTGCCAAAAATAATTCTTCTTAATAATTACAAATAGATTGTGTGGGTTCTTCACAATCGATTTGTGACTCGACTCAGTTTTTATAAGTTACCTGGTCTCTTCTATTAATTGCTTGATGTTCGTTACTCTAGCCGTATTCCTCTCCTTGCTTATCGCCTGCAGATTCTTTATCTTAATTTACTTTAAAGAAATAATATACTTTGTAAGTAAACAAATCACTTTATTTGATGATTTTTTAAACTAGGGTAAGTTCAACAGTTCGTGAGTCGAACGGAATAGTAACCGTATCGACTCGCTCACCAAGCTCGACTCGAAAAATACAATGTTAAAAATGAAATACAATATTAGTTTTTATATCAGGTCGTGGATACTTTGAGCTACTAAGAAAGATCAGAAAATGCCTACAGATAAAATACAATACATCACAATTTATTAATTAACATTCTTAATAAATAATAAAATTTAAATAGTATTAATCTAAAATATTACAATTCTGTGTTTTGTTCCAAGTGTCACTCGAAATGGCAGCGATTGTTTTTAACAAAATGGCCGTCGGCCAGCGTCTATGCTTACCGAAATCTGCTTTACCTATTTTCTTTAAATTAAATGGTGTTTTAATGGATTTTATGTCCACAATGTTATTAAATAAAGGTTTGTTGAAGTTCACAAGTGTCTGGATTAACAGTGTTGTTGGTGAAACTCGTGTTATGTAAAGGTGTGATTGTTTTATTATTAGGTTATTCCAATCTCACCAGATCGCTGATACAAACTTCATATTGGGAACGTATTATTTGGAGTAAATTGTCATCTTGTTATTCGGTCTTCAATTATTTCTGTTAATATGTTCCGCCTGTGTAATGCTTTAATGTTTTTTCTTAATATGGTATCGTCATCTCTTTATTTTTACTTTCGGTCTTTAATTATTCATCAAAATGTAATTCTCGGTTACATGGAGTGCATCTGTACAGCTTGAGTTTTAACAATGGACTAAACGAATTCGTTCGTTTAAAAACGGCTATGACCCGGCTTCTGTGGGCTCTAATTGGTTCATTTTCCCCTGACCCCGGTCACGTGGTTTTAATTATTTGAAATATGTAAATTTTAAATCTGTCACCTCAAATTACTCCTTATTTATTTTTAAATTAAGTTAAATTTGAATTATACGATGTTGTTGTTTGAAAAAATAGAATTATTTTGATACCGAATGTGGCCCATTTCGGCCCAGTATCACTTATTTTAACACATTTGCAAATTTTAAGTTTTTAGGCTTTTACATATTTTTTCTTAACACTTCTTATTTCCCCCTTTGTTATTTAAATATGTCCTAATAGGACTTATTAATGTTATTGTACTTATTAATAAAATAATGTCTGATATTTCTACATTATATATAATATTACAATTTTAAATACCTATTCTTCATTTTCTTATAATAACAATAATATTGACAGCATGTCAGTTCAATGGCTAATCTTATGTGTTAATATTACCTTCCCTATTCATCTGATTATTATAATTATGAGTTTTTATATATAATTTTGTTAATACCTTCCCTGTTTCATTAAGGTTAGGCTTCTATTTGATTTTATCTGGTTTAGTTAAGACTATTTTGGACATTTTACTGTTTAAGCTCAGCTCACCTCTTTGGCCTATAGGTTTAGCATTTTGCCATTCCTTTACAATGATTTGTTACATAATATGAGGTTTTACCATGTACCTGATTTTGATATTTCTAAACAGCCCTTATAACTACTGTTCTTGAAAAATTAGTAACTCTTTTAACAAACAAATCTAACATAAAAAACTTATGGGTATGCAAAACCCCTTAAACACAGAATTATAAAACAATATCCTGTGGGTATACAAAATCCTTCCAACAGTTAATTGTAACACAACAAAATCCTGTGGGTATACATAAGACCTTTAAATAACTAATTCTAACATAATATATCATGGGTATACAAAAACCCTCTAAATAATTAACTATAACATGATACATGCTGTGGGTATACAAAACCCTTTACATAATTAATTATAATGTAATAACTCCTGGGTATATAGAACCTTTTAAACACATATAACTTTATATTTACTGGTTCTTAATGTATAGTGTTTTATACATAAGACCATTACTTCACTTTCTCCCTCCCCACTGGTTTATAACATGATCTTTGATCATCACTATCTCCTACCTTGTACACTAATCACTGCACTTCCTTACAATATAAGTTTTTACAATTTTTCTTAAACTAATGCACATTTTTCTTACTTTCTTTTATATTATTGTATTGCATTTTCTACAACTCTACCTACTTTCTGATCTATCTCTTTTAATTAGTATTTATTGTTATTAGTTTATGTAGTACTTTTGTATTTACATTTTACTTGGTCATTAACATGTTTTTAGTTTATTCTCTTTTGTTATTTGTTATCTTTTGAGTTCTTTATTCCTTGGTGTTGTCTTGTCATTAATGTGGTCCTCAATGTCTTGTTGCTTGTCGCATGTCTCTATTCCAGTTAGTTGTTTCATCGTTGGGTTTGTTTATACCTCTCACTTACCATATCTATTGGGTTTATCACGTTATGAAGTTCTATTCTTCTAATTTTCATTATAATTACAATGTTATCTTGCTTTAACATTTATTTTGCTTCATCCATTGTTTTGTTTTAGCTTGGAACCAGAATACACTGCTTAATACTCCCTTATTAGTAAGTTTCCTTTCATTTATTATTTATTCTAGTACTTATTTAACTATGATTTCTTTATCTGAATAGTTCTTCTATGCATGGTGGTGATATGTATCGCCACAATATATATATATATATATATGTGTGTGTGTGTGTGTGTGTGTGATTGAATATATATATATATATATAAGAATATACAATATATATTGCTACGACAGCGTAGAACAATCTAGGCGTTTATCGAATGTCCCAGAAAGATCTCGACGTAAGCGTGTGGTGTACGTGTTACTAAACGCATGTTGCGAGAATTTTCTCGCACTTTGCCAGCCTTCGCTCGGGCGCTCGGACTGTGTCAAGGCCGCAGCAATTACGTAGTTCGCGAGAGATAAGACGCAGTTTGGAAGCTTCTGGTGTGTGTTAGCTAACTATAAATACATCGCGTCGCGGCCTTAGTTTTCAGTTCAATGCGAGATTTTTTACTGTGCGGTTCGGGTTATTACGGTGTACGTTCAAGTAGTTATTAGTGAAGTGTTGCGTTTATATTCGGACGCTATAATTGTAATACAGTTGAGTTTTAATATTAGTGGACATTTTATTGCGTATGAACAATTTCATTTGATTTGTTGTAGACACTGTGTTGTTAATTACGAACTGTTTTACTATAACAATTAAAGGTGTGATTAGTGATTTAATTGGTGTCTTGTACTTATTTTGTTTCCACTGTACCTACGACGATCGAGTAGACCGTCGTAACAGTGGTGTCAGAAGTGGGATAGAACGGTTAACAGTGGAAACAGTGGACGCTTTGTACAAGACGAGTGTGATTCGTAATTAATCAGTAAACATGGATCCCAGTCAGATGATGGAAGCTTTACAAACACTGCTGCGGCAGACACAGGAAGAAGCAGAAATACGACAAAAAGAAGAACGAAGACAGGAAAGGGAAGAAGCAGAAAAACGACAGGATGAAAAACGTAAGCAAGAAGCAGATAAAACGGAAGCTCTCTTTGAAGTTATGCAGAAACAGTTGCAAGAACACAGTACCGCAGAATTGGGTGTCCTACGAGGTGAGCTTAATAAACAAGTTACTAAAATATCGGAGGTACAAGAATCAATGACATTAAAAATAGCTGAAGTAGAAAAATCTGTCTTGACTGTGGAAGAAGTTATGTCAACAAAAATATCTGCAGTAGAAAACTCAATGGCAAACATAAGAGAACAAATTAAAATTGAAGTTGAACAGTGCATGAAGATTCAACCAAAACAAATTTCTGAACAGACTGTACCAGTGATCAAGACAGAAAAATACACAGAAAATAAGTTAACAGAGAAAGTCACTTTGCCTGCAGTAGGGACAGTTCATGTCAAAGCTCCAACCTTTGACGGAAGCACTCACTGGGCAACGTACCTCCGCCAATTTGAAGCTGCTGCATGCGCAAATAATTGGACAGAAAAAGACAAGGCTGTTTCACTTGTTCTTGCATTAAAAGGACCCGCGGCAGAACTACTACAGAAAGTGCCACCTGACAGCCAGAACACCTATGCCGAGTTGATAAAAGCTCTGGAATTACGGTATGGTGATAAACATTTGCGAGATGTGTACTGCACCCAGTTGAGAGCAAGGCGACAGCATTCCGGGGAAAGTCTTCAAGAGTTTGAAGCAAGTATCGACAGACTAATTAGACTGGCCTATCCTGAAGCGCCAGAAGATTTTCGAACGCGTTTTGCGATGCAGACATTTACTGCCGGTGTCCGAGATAACGAACTACAGCAAGTGTTACGAATGGCAAGACACCAGAACAGTGCGGACGCCCTGGTACATGCTTTGCAATTTGAGGCCGCCAAATCAGCGTCTGGTTGGACAAGTCATAAAGTGCGCGAGCTAAAAGATCGAGACGGCATAGACGATGAGGAAGAAGAACAAGGAACAGAGACTCGACGGTCAGCGCCACAGAATAAAATAAGAAAGGATGGAAGACCGAAGTGTTATCGATGTGGGAAACCTGGACATCTACAACGAGATTGTCGGGTTAGAATTCAGCAGCAGGGAAACGAGCAATAGTCGGTGCAACGGGGCGTGTGCTGACTAACTGGAGGAACGAAGCCCCTAGAGAATACGCAATTTCTACGCTTCAGAAAAACACCGGGAGCTTGGTAGTTACCGGATTTGTTCAAGAGAGGCCAACCTCGATTACAGTTGACACAGGCGCAACAGTTTCTATTGTGCTCCCCGACGTGGTGAAAGATCTCAAGCCAATCTGGTGCTCTTGCAGCTTGCGAACAGCTACTGGACGGCCTGTAAAAGTGTATGGAAAAGTGGAGATACACCTACGCCTCGGTAGACTTGAGTTTAATCATCAAGTACTTGTTGCAGACATTGTGGATGAAGCAATTCTTGGTGTGGACGTTATGAACGCATACGGATTTATAGTCGACTTCAAAAACAATGTCTTGAGAATCGGAGGCGAAGAGGTAATGCTATCAACAATGACGACAGCAGAAAAATCGATGGACGTCATAAACCAAGTGGCCGTAACTGTTCCGCCAAACTCCGAAAAGATCATCATGGTTAGAACTGCGGTAGATACTAGGGGCAATCAGTGCTCTATATTCGAACCCCAGGTAGTCAGCACACCGGGCATACTAATTGCCAGAAGTTTAGTAAAACCTGACGAAACCGGAAATGTACCTATTAGAGTGGCGAATATTTTGGATCAAGCTATCACTTTACAAAGCAATACGCTCCTAGGCAAATTGACTCCTGTGGCCTGGGTAGCCGGAATAACGCAACGAAGACCCAGTTCGTCGGATACTTCTAAATTACCAGAGGAACTGCAAGAATTATTGAACAGATCTTCTAACGACCTCTCAAGTGGTGAGGTAAAAGAACTCGGACAGTTTTTACACGAATTCAAAGATTGTTTTGCAGTTCGGGGACAGTCATTGGGAAGAACCTCTCTTGTGCAACATCGCATCAATACCGGGGACACAACACCGATACGCCAACCTCCTCGAAGGCCTCCATTATCTAAACAAGAGGAGATGTCTCGGTTAGTACAGGACATGTTGACAGAGGGAGTAATTGAACCTTCGTCAAGTGCTTGGTCTTCCCCTGTAGTGCTGGTAGCGAAGAAGGATGGTGGATTGCGTTTCTGCGTAGACTACCGGAGGTTAAATGACGTTACAAAGAAAGACTGCTATCCATTGCCTCGCGTTGACGATACACTCGACACGTTGTCCGGAGCACAGTGGTTTTCCACATTGGACCTGAAGAGTGGATATTGGCAAGTGGGTCTTCATCAAGAAGACAAGGAAAAGACCGCTTTCTCGACCCCAAGTGGCTTATTCCAATTTAACGTCATGCCATTTGGACTCTGTAATGCACCGGCAACATTTGAGAGATTGATGGACCTGATACTCCGAGGCCTGACGTGGAAAACTTGCCTTGTTTACTTAGACGATGTCATAGTGATCAGGAAGACTTTCGAAGATCATTTGGAAAACCTTAAGGAAGTTCTAACCAGAATTCACGGTGCACAACTGAAGCTGAGCCCGAAGAAGTGTTCTCTATTCCAGAAAGAAGTACAGTATTTGGGCCATCTGGTTTCGGCAGCGGGCGTTAGCATGGATCCTAATAAAGTAGACACCGTAAGAGACTGGCCAGTTCCGAAGAATAAACACGAAGTTCGGAGTTTCCTGGGGTTATGCTCATATTACCGACGTTTTGTGAAAGGCTTCGCTACTATTGCTAAACCACTACATGAGCTAACGGAAAATAAACGAAACTTCCAATGGTCGAGAGAGTGTGAACAAGCATTTAGAACGTTGAAGATTGCATTATGTTCGCAGCCAATTCTCGCTTTTCCAGCTTCCGAAGGGAAATACATCGTAGACACAGACGCAAGCAATACTGGTCTAGGAGCA
Organism: Magicicada septendecula; assembly: GCA_034769895.1. Taxonomy (NCBI): domain Eukaryota; kingdom Metazoa; phylum Arthropoda; class Insecta; order Hemiptera; family Cicadidae; genus Magicicada; species Magicicada septendecula. The sequence goes on from CM068368.1 coordinate 302,952,149, forward strand.
GTTTTGTCTCAAGTGCAGAACGGTGAAGAACGAGTAATAGCGTATTACAGCAAGACGCTTTCTAAACCAGAGAGAAATTATTGTGTTACAAGAAGAGAGTTGTTGGCAATTGTCAGAGCTTTGGAGCACTTCCATAAATACCTCTATGGGAGAGAGTTTTCACTACGTACCGACCATGCTGCACTTGCATGGCTCTTGAGATTTAAAAATCCGGAAGGACAGTTGGCAAGGTGGCTCGAACGTCTGCAAGAGTACAACTTCAAGGTACAACATCGGCGGGGGCGCCTGCACGGTAATGCAGATGGCTTATCACGAAGACCATGCCCGGAAGACTGCCGACATTGCCACAGAAAGGAAGAACAAAACTCAAGTGAACATGTTCGAGCCATCACTGTAGATTTCACTGTAGACAACACAAGACTGTCGACAAGAACAGATGACTGATGAAGACATTGGACCGATCTTGACAGCAAAAGAGGAAGGTCGCCGCCCGGATTGGCAAGATATCTGCCATGGTTCCGAAGTGCTGAAGGGCTACTGGGCACAATGGGAATCTCTCACCTTAGAAAACGGATTGCTGAAAAGGGCTTGGGAAAGTGCAGATGGACGAGACGTGGTCATGCAGTTGATAGTTCCCCGAAGTAATGTGCAGTCTGTTTTGAAGGAGATGCATGATGGAACATCTGGAGGCCATCTTGGCGTTAACAAAACCCTTGACAAAATACGGAAGCGATTCTATTGGCTTCATCTTCGCCACGACGTAGAGGAATGGGTTCGGACGTGTGAAATATGTGCTGCAAGCAAGGGCCCACAAACCAGAAGCAGGGGAAAAATGAGACAGTATAACGTTGGACAACCTTTCGAGAGAATTGCCATAGACATTGCTGGACCATTCCCAGTTACTGACGATGGAAACCGGTACATCATGGTTGTAGGTGACTACTTTACTAAGTGGGTGGAAGCCTACGCAATTCCAAATCAGGAGGTTACCACTGTGGCAAAGCAGTTAGTTCACAACTTCTGTTGCCGTTATGGAACCCCTATGGAAATCCATACGGATCAAGGGAGAAATTTCGAATCAGGAGTGTTTAAAGAATTATGCCGTCTACTTGGAATTCGAAAGACCAGGACAACGCCTCTGCATCCTCAGTCGGACGGGATGGTTGAGAGATTCAACAGGACACTTGAGCAGCATCTTTCGAAAGTTGTTGACGAGAACCAAACAGACTGGGACCAACGTATACCACTATTCCTTATGGCGTATAGATCATCAGTACATGACACAACCGGCATGACTCCAGCAAAATTGGTGTTTGGGCGGGAGATTCGTCTTCCTGGGGACTTGATGTTTGGATCACCTGAGACTCAGTCCCAAGAGCCAAAGAACTATTCCTCGCAATTAGAAAACCAACTGCGAGAAATGAATCGCTTGGTAAGAGGACGGCTCAAGATTGCCAGTTATAAAATGAAAACTCGGTATGACATTCGCAGCAATAGTGTGGGTTTCCAAGAAGGAGATCAGGTCTGGTTGTTCAATCCAAAGCGCCGTCGTGGTCGCTCACCTAAGCTTCAGTCTAACTGGGAAGGACCCTACACTGTAAAAAAAAGGATTAACGATGTTGTTTATCGGATTCAACAGGAAGGACAGCGAAAGTTCAAGGTCGTCCACCTAGATCGCCTGGCTAAATACAAATTTAGAGACGCTTTGCCAGTTTGGGACGAACAGGCTTAAGGAGGGGGCGGTGCTACGACAGCGTAGAACAATCTAGGCGTTTATCGAATGTCCCAGAAAGATCTCGACGTAAGCGTGTGGTGTACGTGTTACTAAACGCATGTTGCGAGAATTTTCTCGCACTTTGCCAGCCTTCGCTCGGGCGCTCGGACTGTGTCAAGGCCGCAGCAATTACGTAGTTCGCGAGAGATAAGACGCAGTTTGGAAGCTTCTGGTGTGTGTTAGCTAACTATAAATACATCGCGTCGCGGCCTTAGTTTTCAGTTCAAGCGAGATTTTTTACTGTGCGGTTCGGGTTATTACGGTGTACGTTCAAGTAGTTATTAGTGAAGTGTTGCGTTTATATTCGGACGCTATAATTGTAATACAGTTGAGTTTTAATATTAGTGGACATTTTATTGCGTATGAACAATTTCATTTGATTTGTTGTAGACACTGTGTTGTTAATTACGAACTGTTTTACTATAACAATTAAAGGTGTGATTAGTGACTTAATTGGTGTCTTGTACTTATTTTGTTTCCACTGTACCTACGACGATCGAGTAGACCGTCGTAACAATATATATAAGAAAGTGATTGAATATATATATATATATATATATATTCAATCACTTTCTGCTACAGTCCGTTTCTTGGTGTATATAATACATTTAATATTTATGATGAATTTACCTCAAGATATTTTTTCCTTGTTATGAACATGTTTCGGGTACCATCTTGTACCCATCCTCAGCCTTCCGGTTTTTGTGTCTGGTGAAGTACATATGTTTTGGTTGACTATTATTATTGTGGCTTCCTGTTGGCTTCTGGTACTTCAAATTGGTTTTATTGTGTGTGATTGTGGTGTATGTGTTAGTTTTTTGTGTATTTTCGATGTTATGTGCTTTGAATATTGTGTCATGTTTCGTATTGATTTGTATTTGTTCAGGTATTAGTTTGTTTTGTGTTTTATGTTTGTATATTTGTAAATTTTCCCAAATGTTCATTATGGTGTCTGAACAAAGGCATTAATGAACAGTCGTATTACTCTGATACAGTCCGTGCTAAGAAGTGACATGAGTAGTCGAAAATTGATGACAGTTGTAAGGCTGACAGAACTAGCAGAGGGCAGAGTGCGCTTATGTAATATGATAGACGCTGAATGTTTCTGGGACTTGTAGCTGACATCGTATTTTAAAATTTGTGTGGTATTCACAACACCAAAGCATTTTGGACATCTCAGGGATGTTTTATATTACGTGATAGTTTACTCCAGTGAGTCGCATGGGTACTCGTAGTACTGTACTGTACAGCTCTTACGCACTGACGTAAATAACAAAACTATAGACTCCCGAAATGAATTATATAATCCCATTTATAACCTTAAATTACTCAAATACTTAGATTATAATATTATCGTTATTGTTGTTGTAGCTACTAATCCAAACCTCTCATAATAATTATTATACCATCCAGAAATAAACTAAATATGTTACAATGGTATTGTTACAAAAAATAATTTTTCTGTCTAACAGTGAGATTTATGAAGTCCAGTAAGGCAATTATTTTTCTTCGAGTTAAATTATTCAGTAACAATAATAACTCTTGAGTAATACATTTTTAAGTTACACAAGACCAGGACAAGGAATTGTGATGCTTTTTATTTCGAAACTTGTCCATTAAGGTAAAATAAAAATTTAGAAAAATATGTAATTCACGAGACAGTTTCAGAGCATATATGTCATTTTTATTTCATTTTAACTACTCTGAGGTAAAATCAGTGCCGTTTTTAAAATGTTGTTAAAAAAAAGATGCAATTGTTGCTGTGTACGTACACACTGTATGATTTTGTACACGTAAAAAGCTCACAGATTAATTGAATTGATCCCTGCAGAAAGGGCATCAGTCAGTGAGACATGGTTTCGAGAGAAATGAAAAAACTGTTTTGCAGTAATATTAGGCTATTGCAGAGAATAAAATGAAAAAAATAGTTAAGATTAACATCATTATAGCATAATTAATTATATACTCAGCAAAGTTTTAGCTGACATACTAAGCCCTTAAAAATTAATTAAGTGTCTTGACTAATGCCCTTTCCGCATGATTTAGGTTTCAGGGTGCCTTACAGTAAAAACGTAAGGCAAAGTAAAGGTAATTTTTAAAGTTAAAAAGCGATAAAGATTTTCAAATATTTTAATGTCAAAAGTACAGTAGTTACCAAAGTATAAAATATGTTTGCATCCAATTAATAATGAAAACCAACACCGCTTCAATCAAAAACAGTCAATTTGTTACATTTTATTCAAAATCGTCATCACTAACGCTATCTTCTGTGTTGACTGTTGACCATTGTAAAATTTCTTCAAAGAATTCACAATGTTCATTTGGAATATAGGGAACACGTTTTTCAACGTCCTTTATTTTGCCCAGTTTAATCGGTACATTGCCCATGGGATATGCTTCCTCTGTGGGAAGAACAGGAACTGGTTGTTTTGCATGAGAAAGTAGAAATGTATGTTTCACTATGCCATCAATGGTTTCACTTGCAAAGTCAGTGCCTTTCAGACAAGACCTATATACAAATTGGACCATGTTACTAATACTGAACTGAATCCTTTTGTCTTTTGGTATACCTCTTCCACGTGTTGGAGCTGATACACAATGTTTTTTGTAATACTCCTACCACCAACTTTTGAATTTTACTATATCTGAAGTGTTTACTTCCTTCACAACAAACTTTTGTAGTTTTGCAGATGAGACGATTATTCCTGTCAGTTCTGTCTGTTATTTCTGTCTGTTCAGTTCTGTAAAGATCTTTTGATGACACCAAAGTCCCTGTCGCAAGGGAGAAAGGAGTGACCTGTCAGTGAATAATAATGTTCTATTCTTCTGAGGCGACCTGTATCATTCAAAACCAAAATAAATCTTGCAAGGCAGTGATTCTTATTTTATCCTATACGGTTGTCTGAATATAAATGCAGCTCAGTTTTATGTGGAGGAATATCTTGTAGGTAATCATGAAGAAAAGAACACACTTCGTTAGGCCCCTTCTTTGATACTCCTTCATGAAAAGTGTACTACGGTCTGTCTTTATGTCATGAATGCAAAAACCATTGGTAGTTAATTGAAATGTTTGCTGCACTGGTATCTGTGGAAGTTGAAAATTCTGCATAAAATCAAAAGCAACAGCCAAAACAGGATGTGACTCAACCCTGTCTTCAGATTCTGATTGTAATTTATTATAAAACTTCTTAGATTTTCTCAAGTGAATCATTAACTCTCCTGCTGCAACTCTTTGTAGCAGCATCATTGAGATGACGATTTCTTAGTTTCACTTTTAGGTCTTCACAGGTACAGCAGCAGTCAATTTGAGGGCGGCCAAAACGAAGAGAAAAATGTTCATGAAAATACTTTTTGTAGTAGGCCTACTGGTAGCTAACTTTTGTAGTACTGGTGGCTAACTTTTGTAGTACTGGTAGCTAACTTTTACACTGGGATGCTTGTCTATGAACATTCTGTACATTTGTTTTGTTTAATTTCTAGCCTAGCATGTAAGTATCTGATTGATTTTTTTGAATAATGACTTTCTTTAAAATTTAAAGACTCTATGTGATCCCTAACTAACTGTAGTGTTTCAGGTGAAATAGCATTTCCACGTGCATTGTGACTTCTTCTGTCTGTAAGACTTTTACCCATAAGTGACATATTTCTTAGTCTTCTTACTCGCTTTTCTGTTGTAGACAGGAAGATAAAAAAGCTTTAAAACATACATCGATTCGTTGATCACCAACTAATACACGATACTTAAATGAACTTCCATTTTTCCTGGAGTCATCTCCTTTTCGAGGTCTTCGTTGCTTAATGAGATAAACATCAGTCAAAGACTGAATAAATAAATCTTGCTCATCTTTACTTTGCATGTCATGCAGTTGGATGAGAATTCGTCTGGACTTATTTTCGTGAAACAATTTTTTCGTTTGCACCTGGAGTATTAGAGTATCATAATCTAAAAATAGAATTAGCTGATATTATTCATAATATATCTGCATGATTGTCCAGTTACTTTACCCGGGACAACTTTTCCTTTGTAATTTCTATATTTTCTTTACCTTTTAGTTTAGCACGTTTTGCTACACTTCGTTTCCAAGAATCAGGATATGCTTTCCTTTTCTTCGAAGTCACATTTTCTTCCTCTATTTTATAAACTGAATGTTAAAAGTATGGGGGTTAAAGGTTGGTAAAAGGTCTCGGGGGCGATATAGCATGCCGATTACTATATAGCACTAAAACTCTGAGAAATGCCTAATGAACCGTTGGCTAATCCTTTTGTGATTCAAAGATTTCTTCTAAGGATAACTCGAGCACCTTTACATAAACGTAATTGGGAAAATAATCTCTGAGCATCGTCAGATTTTCCTAGAGAGGCTTCTGGGCAATTATGGATTGTATTGATTATAGCCACGGGTTGTTTATTGCTTTCTAGTTTTTCATAATTAAAGCGTTTTATTTCAGCATTTTTCGACATTATACAGACAGTATCTTTGAAATTGTCCCCGATATTGTTTACATAAAATCTTTTAGATAAGAGCTGATAATCTTGTTTAGTGATTGTTCCATTTGCGACTCTATTTAAAGTCTCTCTGAATTTTTTTTTATCATCACCTTGCTATCTCATAATCTCCGTTAAAAAGAAAACTTAGTTGCACTGTTTATATAAAAGATTCGATTGAATGGTCTGAACATTATTACCAATATTGTAAAGACTCCTGTCACAAACCGGTGGAATTCAAACCCTGACACAAGACGCTGCTTTGCTTGTTTGAGTCGCATATCCACTTTCAAAAACAAATTCAAACCCAACATACTGGCTTCATCAATAATAACGAACCTCACATCTTTTAATTCTTCTTCAAAAGCAATTTTGGATTCACCTTCTAAATCTTTGAAAGTTCCTCCCCTTCTCTTTGAAGCACTTATTCTTAGAGCTGAATGAATAGTTTGACCAGCAATATTGTTAGCTGCCACACCATTAGGAGCCATTAAAAGAGTTGTATCGGAGCCAAAATATGAATTAATTCTCCTAACTATTTCATTAATTACACAGCTTTTACCAGTTCCAGCTTTTCCCTGAATAACTGCAAGTCTTTGATTGCCATCATCATAGTACATTTAGCTGATATTCTAAGAAAGATAATATCTTATTTTGTTGGTCGTTGAAAATAACATTGTATGATTCATGAGAATCATACTGATTCCCAAATGTTTCTCGAATCCTTTCGATGAAAGAAGTTTATTCTTTATATCTGGATATTTGTAATAGGCTGCTTCCCAATTATGAAGTAAATCGATATCACGATTACCTAGACCAACATGAGTTGGTAGTGCATTAGGCATTACTGCTGCTATAGCCATCCAGTCTCTATCGTCAAAAATATCAAACTCGTTATTATTATCCTGATAAATTTCAGTTTCTTCTGTAATTAAAGATATGTGTAATTGTTCGTGAAGCTGTCCAAAATTATGTCGAGTATAAGCCATGTACCATGTTTCATCTGTACTTTTCAAAGTCTTCTTCATTACGCTTATGTAAAATCAACTTATGTTTACAATATAATTCAGTATTGACTGCATTGTTATTGTTGTTTACTTTTGCGAAAATTTGTGCAATTCATTTTTTCTGTTTGTGCTAATTGAATTATTTCTTCCCTTAGAAAACGTTTTAGCAAAATCGGATAATGTTATTTCTTCCATGTCTAGTGGTCTACTACTATAAAACTGAATGAATGAATTACTGTCATTTTCACTATTGGTTCCATTAATTGCAACATAGTCTTCTACTGTTATGACAAGTATTCTAAAAGTTCTGGTACATTGATACAATGGAATTCCATGGAGTAAATGACATATTTCGCAAGCCCCGATGTCTCTTTCTCCGATCACTCTTATCATCAAACTTGTATATGCTCGACGAGATTCTTCATCCGGGGCTCTCGATTCAACGATTTGTTGAAACATTTCCGTCAAATTTTTCGAAGCAGGTTTTGACTTTGAAGCATATTTGGATACATATTCAATCACCTGATATGAGGAGGTGATTATACTAAAACCAGTATTTGCTCTCCATGTTGTGCGATGACAGGATTATACTGATTCAGGAGTTCATCATTACAACCCAACCCATGAGTCATGCCAGATCAGGCCACCAAAGATCAGCTGCACTAAAGTAAAAAAACACGTAGGAAGATTATCATACTGCTCAATCATTGATTCAAGTTCACCCCTTCGTTGAAACCAGTAAGATTTTGATCCTCTTATTTTTCCACACCAATAATATAAACTTCTTATTATTTGAGGATTACTCGACAGCGTGTTTCTCAGTTGCTGTATTGTTCCATTGAAATGAGATTTTCTAGCAAATATTGTCCCTCGTTGAATAGCTTGATGACGCTGAACAGTGTTGAATGCAAAAAATCTGAACCTAGGATCTTGTGCAAAACGTCGGTCTTTATATTGCATCAAAAACTGAAAATATTCAAGTGCTGTAAGTTTCATACTACTTGCTCGAGTATTATCGTTTAGCTCAGAAGATCCGTAAGGTAGTAAAGCGGGAAATGCTATGCTTACATATCCTTCGCACGAGAATTCATTTATGATATCAGTACCTTGTGGCCATGGAATTACATTATTCACTGCAGATCGGAGTCGATCAACTTCTGTGATTCTAATATTCTCCGGGATCATACTTTCATAAATTTTTTCAGAAAAGTTCTCTTCATCTGTATTCACCTCAGGTCAACAGTGGGTATCATTCCATAAATACTATCATTTAATGTAAGTTGAGATATTTGTTCCATATCAATTATGGTATCACTATAGAATGGATTATTCATTTTCAAAAAATTGAGTGCTTCTAAAATTTGGTCACGTCTCACATGAAAATCCCGATATCCATTAACACTTTCCTTTCTCACAACTATAGTTCTCAGTGAAGCGGGTGTAGGAGGCAATGAATTAACAATCTCCGTTATATTTTGACCAATATTTATAATGTTTCCCTTATAAGCATATTGACCGGGAAAGCCTCTCGATTTCATCCTATACACACACATCACTGGTTCTACTCTTGCTATCAAGAGTTGTTCTACATAAGAAAGATACATCAGTTCTATAGGTACATCTTTAGAATCCATACGATTAACTGCAGTAAACGTATTTGGGTTTCGCTTACACTGTGGACACATACCAAAAAATGTTTGCTGCATCAACACTCGAGATTAATTTACACTTTCATAGAATTCTAGATATCGTAAATTGTCTTCAAATTCATTCTGAAGATTCCTATACCCTGTGTTGTTTTGATCATATAACACATGATTCATGTTATGTTCTGCAGGGCCTTCAACAGTTGCTGCAGCAACATTTTGTCGCTGTCTCATCCGTCTTTGATTTGTAGTTAAACCGACCAATATTTGGACCTCTTCTCCGTCGAGGCATACTATAAATAATACGTATATATAAATTGATGAATAAGAATGTATAGAATGTTCGTTGTAATATGTAATGGGAAGTTGCAGTTGCATCAGCGACTACATAGGCTCTCGCTTAAAAATTGACACTTGTTCAACACTTAAGTCCTGTGCCGCGGTTTCTCAAAGAAACCGGGCGACAGTATAAAAATATAATTTATAAATGTAAATTGCGAATTTATTATTTCACGATGTTCAACAAGCGCTGTATTTTGCGTTACTGCACGCTCGCGCCATCTGTTAGCGGAAGCTGGTAATTGTGTTTCCCGACTGCAGCACCTGTTGGCAAAATTTGACCAGTCGGCCGTAATCTCCAGTAGCGTAAACAGCGTTTCCTTCGGCAGACAGAGTTTGGTTAATTCGTGTATTTTCTATCCTATCATGAGTAGGTAGACTTTTACAGACCTCCGGTAAGTAAATTATATGTATATTATTCATTTGCTTGTAAAAAGTACAAATTTAAACAATAATTGGCGTAGATGTGAACAGATAATGTTTGATAGGCATGTCTCGTGGCGTGTGACCTGAAGTAAGTTCATTATCATATATCTTGATTTATTTAACCACTGAAACAGCCTTATACATATGTACTTAGTAATAGTAATTGCCCATGTGAAAAGGGGTGTAAAAGTATGTAATTCTGGGGAACTGTGATGAAGTGATTGTGTGAGCACGTGTCCATTATAAAACCTATAACATGTCGAAGAATGTTAACCTTGCATACGCATGAAGGGGTGCGTTATAAATTATACCAAATAATGAGGCATTGAGGCCTTGTGTGTGAATTATTAATTTAAGAAAGAAAGTTACACCTATTTATAAAGAACTCTGTGGAAATTGTCAAGTGTAGTAAGTGTTTGAGTCATGTTTGATTTTGTCAATACAAGCTTGGGCAGTTGTACATGTGTGTTATGCTTGGGAGCAATTTAGTTTGTCAGTGATTACTATTCATGCCTAGGGCTCCCGGAGCGACGGAGACTTGATCCTAGCATGGTAGAAACTCCATCTTCTACCATGTCCTGAACTGACGACACATACAGACTCTCGTTTCTCGCCTGCCGGAGGAAGAAAAAAAGAAACAGCAAGGATGCAACTATAATCACCCTAATCATGACGACCGACTGACAGTACAGCAAGGCAGAAGTCCACCTGGGAATCATCTCCAGGTGATATTCATCCAATGTTTAAATAAATTTGGCCTCTGTATAAAACAACAGATATCGTGCGTTAACCATCTACAAAAACTCAAGTTCTACTTAATTGACTTACTACAGCATAAAACCATTTTAATTGTGCGCGTGCCCTGCCGGACATAATTTTGCATGCAACTTTCATGTAACCTTGCTTTGATAATGTAATTAGTCTCGAGAGCAATTGTAAGCCCGTTCGCTGGCATGTGTCCAGAGCTCATTAACTTTTTATGCTATACTTTTTTTTACCTTGGTACTGAATGAGTTTGTAGAAGTTTGGTATGTTAGTTAAGTATGTAGGTGCAGTATGTAACATGTAGGTCTGGACCGGCTGGTCTAGTATTGCTTATAATCTCGCGTCTTTTTGCTCAATATCTTTTTCGTATTTCATAAAAGGGTTGGGAGTTTTCCTTAGTCTGCAATTAGGTCAGGTTATATTTTTAAATCAGGGGTAGTCACCTGTTTGTGCAAATCTATGCAAGCTCCCGGACATGTTACCTTATGTCGGGTCTGGCTCTTGTCCAGCTTTCTTCTACCCTGTCTGGCTTGGGGGGGGGGGGAGTTTCCTAAATTTTTTGTAATGGTTAATTGCCTTTTCGGTTGCCGTGTGGAACATGTCAGCGGCCGGGCCAATCCAGGTTATTTTCTTTAAGTTTATAAATAGTATTTTCTTATTATTATGGCCAAGTGCCTTTCAAGTAATTTTGGTGCTTATTATATTTTCATAAAACTATACAGGCTGTTTACAGGCATTTTAAAATTGGAAGTTGTATTTTCTTATTATTAGGGCCAATTGCCTTTTAAGTAATTTTGGTGCTTATTGTATTTTGATAAAACTATACAGGCTGTTTACAGGCATTTTAAAATTATAAATTGTGTTTTCTTATTATGATGGCCAATTGCCTTTTGAGCACTTTTGGGGTTATTGTATTTTGATGGAATTATACAGGTTGCCCATAGGCCCTGTAAAGATATATTTTTATATAATTGTGTCTGTGATTTACATGTATGGTGTATGTTAAATTATGTGTAATCGTCTAATAAAGGTTATCTTGAAATAATGAATATTCCAGAAATTTATGAAATAAATTATAAATATATTATGAAATAAATAAATTATTAATATTCAAGAAATAATAATATAAATTTATGAAATAATAAAGGTTGTTATCTTGCTGTTACTAGACAGTATTAATTGCAAGTCCCGTCTCATTGGACCCAGCACACTTTATGCTTCCTTCTAGGCCTTCAGCCTAGTCTTAAATACTAAGTACCCCTTAAAAAAAAACTCCCACACAAATAAAAAGAGGGTTAGAGTCCAATCCGTACATCTGGCTACACCATAGAGCAATGCTCTACTACTGTTTGAATTAAACACATGTGAGACAAAGTGTATACAGCAAAATCTTATCTTATCGAGCAATAGCCAGCGCGGGCAGCGTGTGCCGCACACGTACACGCACAGGCATTTGTGTACAGCAAAATCTTATCTTATCGGGCGACAGCCAGCTGGGCCACGATATCTCTATCTCTCTTCCTCTCACACGTTTAAGCTAAGATTTATAACAATCGTAATATCTTTTGAACCAAATAATTTAGAGAAATAAACATTACATGTTTGCACTCTACGATACAGTCCGGGTACATATGCAAAATTTTGTAACATTCGGTTGAGTAGTTTCAGAGGAGTTCGCGGTCTAAGTTGTGCACCGAGTGGTGGATAGAGGGCTATGCCTGATTTCGCTACGCGCAAAAACTATAGGGGAATAGCAGTAATATGTACACTTGGAAGGGTATATACAAACATAATAAAAAGTCGCCTAGAAAACGAGATTAAAGATGAGCAACCGGAAGAACAGCCAGGCTTTAGAACAGGACGATCCACTATTGACAACATTGAGCAGCCAGAAGAACAAGCAGGCTTTAGAACAGGACAATCCACTATTGACAACATTGAGCAGCCAGAAGAACAGGCAGGCTTTAGAACAGGACGACCCACTATTGACAACCTTGAGCAGCCAGAAGAACAGGCAGGCTTTAGAACAGGACGATCCACTATTGACAACATTTTTACTATCAAAATATCTTGCGAAAAGAGAGTGCAAAAAACAGAGAACTTCACATAGCAATGATTGATTTGGAAAAAGCCTACGATAGTGTACCAGTCTCACAGTTATGGAAGGCTTTGAAATCCTTAGAAGTATCGAACATGCTAATACAAGCAATAAAGAGCCTGTATAAGGAAAACACGACCCGAGTAAGAAACGGTAGTTACTACACAGACCTCTTCAAAGTCACAAAAGGATTAAGACAGGGATGTAGCCTTTCCCCAACTCTATTTAAAGTATATCTAGACAAAGCCCTGGAAAAATGGTCAACGAAAGTTAGAGGAATGGGGTTGCCAGTGGGAGAGGAAAAACTGTTTAGCTTATATTTCGCTGATGATCAACTTGTCGTAGCGGAGGATCCGGATGATCTTAGTTACATGATAAGGAAATTACTAGAAGAATACCAGCTCGCAGGTCTCGTGATAAACATGAATAAGTCTGAGTACATAATAGTCGGTAATGATGCTCAAGATAATCTCGATTTAGGAAATATCACCATAAAAGGAGTTAGCACTTGTAAATATTTGGGAGTTACACTTAATAAACAAGGAAATAGCACCGATGAAATAAAAGAACGATTAAACAAAGAGAAAAAGTGATAGGATCGTTGAACTCTGTTTTATGGGATAAATAAATCACAAGAGACACAAAAAAGAGACTGTATACGAGCATCTTCCTAAATATAGTCACATATGAAGCCGAAACATGGGATATGACAAGGAAAAACCGGAAAAAAACTCTTAGCTACCGAAATGGATTATTTAAGACGGAGTTATAGAAAATCGAAACTGGAAAGAGTCGGAAATGAAACAATTAGACATATGAACATGGCGAAGAACATAGTGGAAGAGATTGGAAAAAAATCAACTAGTATGGTTTGGACACACAAAAAGAATGGACGAAACCAGGTGGTCCAAGAGAATTTTAGAGTGGATACCATATGAGAGGAAGAAAAGAGGAAGGCCACGAAGAAGTTGGCGAGAGGGTGTAGAAGAAGCTATGAGACTTAGAGACCTGGAAGAAGACATGTGCTATAATAGAAGAGAATGGAAACTAGGGACGGAGAAACGGCCTAGGCAGTAGAAATCCGTTATTGCAAGGCAACAGGTTATAGCCCAGACCAGACTTGCAGAAAAGAATGCTCAATTAGTGAAAATACATACATTTATTGTCCTTCTCTTTTACATACAATTATATCAAAATGTTCTTTCGTTATTTTAAACAATTATTGAATTTTCAATGTTCAAAATCTTCTTTGAAAATATACTTTAAATAAATGTTCTCTTTATTTAAATAGCGCTGTAAATTTTAACTGTTCAAAGTCAACAAAATTATATTTAAAATAAATGTTCTTTTTACTTTATACAATGAAATAAATTTTTTTATAGGTTTAAAAGTTCTTTCTTTTTCGATTTAAAGCTTTATACTTTGACAACAAATTTATTTAAATTTGGCTTCCCTGTTCTGTTGTCTTCGTTGTCCTCCCGGTCGACGATCTCGATCCGGCCTCCAGCGATCCGTCGTCCTGGTTCCACGTTCCAGCAACCGCCTCCAGGAACTGCCTTGCTCTAGGCGTCCGTTTCCAGCCGTCACGATCAGCAAAACGAAGCTCAGGAACGGTAGCCGACTATCTCGTACTCCGTATTTGTTCCCCTGCCGACACTCGCTGCTATCTCGACTCCACGGGCCCCAAGGACTGCCTGGATTTGATGTTGACTGGACGATGTCCACCGCGACTGCTTTCGCTGAGTGCTGTATGAAAACTCTAAGAGATAGATGAAGACTAGCTCTAAGAGAGTTAGATGAAGACTGGCTACTGCTTTTATAATCTAGCACAAGGCATGCAGCAGCGCTGTAGAATTACGTCACCGCCGATATGCGCGTAGGCGTATTTTCTATATATTCTATGATATTCTGGACTGGCCACGTGTTCACTGACTTCCTTATTCTTGAATTTTCTAGAACAATGCTTTATTACATATGAATAAAGTTCCATAACCTTCTATTTGCTACCCACACTACACAACACTTCACTCACATATTAAACTATATCTTCATAGTCTTTACATTGTCTTATTACTAATTTATCCTATTAATTTTAATTTTTAATAATATTATCTTACTTCCAAACATTCTTCTATCGTCCTGGACACCCATAACAGCTGATAATAATTATGCTCCACCTTTACATATAGTGTGACAGCCTGTCACATTGCAATATATATATATATATATGTTAAAAAGTATGAACACTGAACAAATCAACAAGTAAACGTACAACAAACTGGTAAAAGACTTGTGTCAGTCAGCTGTTGGTATTATCAGGTCTACCAACAAACATGCAGAAAGGTTTTCAGTCAGTGACTGACGCCCATTCTGCAGAGAACAGTGCAACGCGCATGCCATTTTCTGTGCTTAAAAATACATTGACGGACGCCCTTTCATTGTAGAACAATAGAGCTACCTCTAAAGACATATGAACACTTGTTACCTCAATTTTGCCAATTTTATGACTGGTGCCCTTTCTGCATGGACCGATAGTTACGTAATGCACTACAAGGAAAACTTCAACTACCGTCTAGTCATACCTCAGTCACTTTGTGCCGGTCTGGAGACAACGGACGTTTAATGTAAGCGGCAACGGTTCATTGTAGTTAGCTTATACTAATTCTATTTAGGTATCGTGTTCTCTTAATTGCATCTTTAATTCAGATTTATCCTTTATACTAGTATGTAATCATTTTTGCTGATTATTGTTACTACTACTACTCTACAAAAACAACTACTACTACTACTACTACTACTACTACTGCTACTACTACTACAACAATCGTTGTCTCGATATGGTCGTGTCGTTATCATCATAATCATCAATAACAACATCATTGTAATAAGCGTTTCCTTACCATTTAAGCATTACCATTGTTCGGGGAGAAAGTAAATTGGTAGAGTGTCAAATAAGTAAATTTTTTTTATCATTTTACTTAATAATGTGATTTTAAAAATGTTAATTTAAATGTAAATACGGATTTAATAAAACCATTTAAATACTGTCAAATCATTTATTGAGAGACATCAGTACTACGTTTATAAATTGATGTGAAAAGTAAATGTACTGTACTTTATTTAGTTTGCCTGGATGTTATCTTCCAGTTCAATTAAACTATATTATATTAAACTATCCCTTTGCTTATGCATCTAGTATAACGTGCAACGAAAATCCAATTTCAACGAAAGGCGAGATGTCATGTCAAAGTAATGCATTCGGAAATACGTACCAGATATACTGTCCTACTTATTGAAACCGTAATATAATATGAAACCTTAGATTCAGACTCATTCTATTTGTTTACATTAAATTTGTTATTGTATAATTCTTTGCATGCATTTCACAGTATTAATACTTATTTTTAACTTTAATCTACCTTTATTCGGTCTTTTTTATGAATTCTAATTCTCACGTACTTACCCCCCTCCCCACACACATTTTATATACATACATACATATTGCTGTGATACATATAGGTTGCATAGATAAATGATAGTCTGTTATTATGGAGGCTGATATTTATTGAAAAGTAACTAAACTAAATTTTCTTATATTGCCGGTAATAATTTTATATAATTAAAATTAAATTACTGTCTTTGGCACATAGAACTATAATTAATCTGTTTTTAATGTTTTATAAATGTTTATACAATTTGTATGTTTGTATCAAGTTGTTACTTGATGGATGAATTCCACAGTTACCTCGTTGTATCGAGTGCGTTCATCCTGGATACGGGGTCTCTGCAGTCCGATGTGACTTCACTTCGCACATTTGTTCATTCCTAACACATCCGATAAATATTTAGATAATCACGTTATCTCAGGGTTCGTTTCTACGAGTTTAGTAACCTTCACTATTCAAGTGCGCTGAACTTATATTTATCACAGTCTTGAAGTATCTAGGGTATAGGCTTACTCAGGTTATAACTCTGGGTGAGATATAACTTACCTAAGCGGACATCTTCCACTCACACGGACAGCACTATATGACACTGACCAGTATTTATTATTATTAGATTATTATTATTCCAATAATTATGTAGGCTTCTCTGTCGATAATTGTCTGTTCAATAATTTTAAATTGTCTGTCGAACTCAGACAGGTATTAGAAGATTATAAGGATGATAGAGTTCACAGTCACAACGTGACTCTCAAGTTTGCTGTACCGCGCAAGGGCCATGTCTGGTCTGGTCGAGTCTTTGTCCTTACAGCACAGACTTGAGATCCGAGTGACATATCGAAGGTTCTGATTGGTTGAAATTGCTTTATACGTAATACACAAAGTTATGATAAATAAAAGCTCTGGTTAGGCTTTTCACAAAACTTTAGACCATGTTCATTCGTTATCTGCAGATATTACAATCTCATCAAACGTTTGAACAAATAAAACTGTATACAAAGCATTTTAAGATATGCTGAATCGTTCATTCGACGTTAGAAAGCTGTAGCGTCAAATATCATTTACAATCTGCCAAAGTGTTATTTCCGTGCGTTAAAAAATAATGGAGTTATTCTCTTTAATTTTATTTATTCCCGCACACGAGTACTCGCGCACTAGAGATGCACATATACGATACAGGGTAAATTATGGACAATTTGATGTGTACATACAATAAGTTTGATGTACAGGCAATATATTGACCAATGGCTTATAAAGCATGATAGGATTTTACCACCAAACATGTTAGCAGGATATAAGATATATAATGTGTGTGTGTGTTTTGCGAATGTGAATATATAACCTCCTTTTTACGCCATACGTAAGTTGATAGAAAAAGAGTGTTTATTCAACCTATGTGAAAGCTTTAAGAAACGTTCAGAAGAACACATAATGGGAAATTAATATTTGCAAAATCTAAATGTAAAACATCTCGCGCCAATAGGCCGTGGTCGATCTTCAAATCCTCTGCTGAACGTTTAAGTTTTGCACATCTTCGACTGAGTAAATGGACAAGGTAGTGGAATCTGTACAGTTCAAGCAATATCCATGTCATCAAACAGAACCACTTATACAAAGCAATAATGCGCCCAATATTGATGTACGCTGCGAAAAGAGAGCTGACAAGGCGAAAACAATACAAATATTGGAAGCACCGTGACGAAGAATTAAGAACGATGCTGAATATGGCAATCCACGGACAGAAGTAATGATATAAAAGATGAGGCTCCCAGAAAACAAGTAACTGACTGAGTTCAGAGAAGCAGTGACGACTGGCCACGCGCATGTGGATCGACTCATCAAAACAATTATGAAGAATATTTATGAAGAATATCGCTGGAAAGAGAAGTGGAGAGCATCCGAAAAGAAGATGACGTGATGTTTTGGTGGAGCAGACCCTGGGTCAACATACAAATAGAAACGTAGTTGAATTAAGTGTAATTTGGGTAGGTTACTTAGTTATTGGTTGGTTATTACTTGGGTAATAATGGTTGGTTTGGTTAATTAATATTAATCAGATCTAATAAAATATTTGAACGTTTTGATGACTGTGTTTCAATTTGATATTCCACACGCTGTAGAACAAGGAGGCTCACAGGATCCACGTAAATTTTAGTTACTAATAAATGAAAAACTCGTTTCAAAATATAAGAATTTATAATGGGCAGTTTTTCTTAATGAAAATTTATTGATGAACGTACAATTGACATAGATAACAAGCTTAATCAGCAAAGTTTATAGGTTTTTTTTACAATAAATGCGGAAAAGACTTACTTTTTTTATTTAAATGGCTGAAGGTGAAGGTTAATGGTATGTCTGACAGCTCCGATATTTGGTATAATAATTTTAAAAAAACAGATCATTTATATTAGCAATTTAAGATTTCTGCAAGAATATCATCCGAATAAAGTTACTGTGGTCCTACTTTAAAAGGATACGAAATGTTACGAGGAAAAATAAACTGCCCTTAAGTAGAGAAAGAGAAAATGTGTGCTTTTCTTCCTGCAAAACTTGCGGACCGGATGCGTGGGCACAGAACGACTTGCTGTCTATATAAGGTATACGTACTAAGGTTGAGTTAACATTAACATTGATGTCAAACAATCGTTGCATATCAATATAAAATAACAGAAAGGGATTAGACTGGCCCCCTCCATAACGAACTCCATAACCATTTTAATATGTTTTAACCTTCTTTTAAAAATTTCTGAACTTTCAGAAAACAAGAGAGTCACTCTAGAACAATGTCGACGGACATCTTCTATCACCTGTCCCTCGGGATGTCTCTGCACCCGAGATTACGGACCCTGTCCCTGTCGCAGCTTGATGAACGCTGGTGTTAGTTACTGTACAGACAAAGTTTGACACGAGACACAAGGGAGTTCCTGCACGAACTAACGTGTCTGTCGGGTAAAGCTGAATTTTAATTTTGTGGTACATCGCAGCGAACTGTCACGTCTGAGGCAGCGGATCCACGGCTTCTTCTGGAGTTTATCCTCAGAAGGTTAGAGCCATGCTGGCGTAAATTTCGCCTTCGTGGTTCGTCAGCCACTCTTTGCTGAATTACTGGAGGCTTTGCAAAGATATTCAGGGCTATGCCAGACCACCTTCCGGGCACCCTTCGCCGTTCAAAAACCCCTTGAGCCGGCCCTATCCCCGAAAACGCCCCGATACCAAGTAAAGCAAATGACGTGGCCGCTATTTCTGTAAAGTAGCGGCACACCCCCACTCCAAAAAGGCAACACGGTTGCCAGTAAAACTTAAACTGGGTATCCACCTAGGGCCCCGGTCCTCAAAACCATTACCAACTTAAACTGCGAGGCGCTGCCGAGCCTATCAGAGTCTACCACTATGTGCACCTGGGAAATCAGAGGGTCAGAGGGACAGAGTGTGAAAACGAAAGAAGAGTAAGGGAGAAGTGTAGTGTGTAGGCAGGAGTGCATGAAAGTGTATATGTACAAGTGTGAGGTTGCTGCTCCCCGGGCCCTGGTCCGCATGCAAGAGACGAGAAGAAGGAGAACAGCAGAAAGGTAAGAATTGGGGGCCCCCCTCTGAAATCCGGCCACCCAAGACATGCCATACATAAACCGAAACCTCGGCCCTCGCCACAAACTCCGCAACAGGAAATACTCCACATCCCTCACTCCATAAGCATATTTAACCTTTATGACATAGTTTTAACTTAGAAATATGGGTGGTTAACTTTTCTACATCGCACCCAGGTTCCCCCAATTTTGCCGTAACCGGCGACACGAACCTTAGGATGCGGTATGGTCCTGACCAGCGATAACACAATTTCGCGGCCGAGCTGATTGGGTGGCTCTGACAATAGACCCAGTCCCCTGGCTTGAAGGGGTTAGGAATTCGCCCCTGATTATATCGATGACGGACGCGCTCGTGTGCCCGCAGCAGATTCTTCCGAGCCTCTTTCCACCTCTCTGTCGTTCCGCTATTTGGCTCGCTGGGCAGAAGATCATTTGGTTTGGTTAGTCAGCGGAAATGCGGGCGAGAAGCCAAACATAATTTCGAATGGGACGGCCTTGTGACTATCATGTATGGCCGTATTGAAAGCCAGCTGTAACCACTTAAGATTTTGATCCCATGTGTTCTGTTGCTCAGCATGGTAAGCAATAAGCGCGGAGCGGAGATTCCTATTGAATCTCTCCGCGTGGGACGGCTGCGGGTAATAAGAAGAAGTGGTTACATGCTTGATCCCACTTGCGAAACACATTCGCCGAAATTCGTCAGAGATAAATTGTGGACCATTGTCCGAGACAATGATGGCCGGAAGCTCGAAATGCTGAAAGACGTGACTCTGAAGCGCGAGAATGGTTAAACGAGGATTTGCCTGCCGTAAGGGCAGTAGCCAGGCAAACTTAGAAAAAGCATCCACACAGACAAGCAGGTAAGCATTGCCTGACTTGCTACGCGGGAAAGGTCCCACGTAGTCGATGAATAGCTTCTCCATCGGTCTGCTCGCCACATCAGATGATAACAACCCTAACTTGGTGTTCTGGGCAGGCTTACTCAAGCCACAGAGATGACAATTCTTAACACGAGTCGCAATGTCCCTATCCATGCCCTTCCAGATGAAATGTCGCCTAATACTGGAAATGGTCTTCGAAATTCCCTTATGACCTCCTACTGGGGAATTGTGATAATAACTGAAGACCATGGGCACTAACTTGCTAGGCAGCACGATCTTAGGGGCACGTCCTTTTCTCTTCCTACAACACAGGACGCCCTTGGACAGGAAGTAAGGGGCCTGTACGTTACCCTCCTTTATGTTCTGGATGATAGGATCCAGCTCTTCGTCATCTAGCTGATGGGGTAACACATCAGTGAAGGCTAATGGAAAATCTAACAGGACTGAACAGGGTTGCTCAGATTAGACTTCACTGGGTTGGGAAAACAAGCGTGACAAAGCATCTGCAACCACATTTTGAGTTCCCCTAATGTGTTGCGCCTTAAACTTAAAGGATGAGATCTTGACCACCCATCTACCAATTTTACCCAGTTGCCGGGAATGAGCAAGAAGCCAAGAGAGAGCCTGATTGTCGGTCTCGAGCAGGAACTCAGCATGTTCCAGAAAACGCCTGAACTTATCTAGAGTGTACACAACAGCTAAAAACGCACCTTCTCTGGATTAACCGTGAGACCCGCGCTCCTCAATCTGCACATCACCTCCCTTAGATGACATAGATGTTCCTCGTAAGTCTTACTATACACGAGCAAGTCATCTAAATAATTGAAAATAAATTTGAACTTGACATCGTGAAACACACGGTCGAATAGACGCGTGAGGGTTTGGGCGCCCACTGCCAGGCCCATGGGAACTCGAGTGTACTGATACAAATTCCAAGTTCCAAGGTACACAGAACGCCGTGTATGGTCTGCTTTCTTTAGATAAAGGGATCTGGTGATAGCAGCGTTGAGGTCAATCACGGTGAAGTACTTGGCCTCCCTAAACCAGTCAAAAGCTGAGTGGAGATCCGGAAGGGGAACGGAATCCACTTCAATATTTGCATTTAATTTCCTGTAATCTATGACCATTCGATGTTTACCCCCAGGCTTGGGAACCAGAAACGCTGGACTGGCATAGCTGGAATTAGAAGGTTCAATGACCCCTTGCTTTAACAGCTCTTGAACCTTCTCCCTCAGAACAGCCATTTTCGGAGGAGCGAACTTGTATTGGTGCGACCGCACAATCTTGGAGTCAGTGAGACGGATTTTATACTCCAACAGGTGTGTGAGCCCCAAGGTGGGAGTTAACACTGTGGGGAATTGCTCACACAATTGGTCAAGAGCCTTTTTCTGGGACCGAGGGAGATGGTCTCTTGAAGAATCGGGACATGCGATCTCTTGGATACCTTCTTTAGCTCTCTGGTACCCAAGGAAAGGGATGACAACTCCCCGATTGAACTTAAAGTAGCATTGGTGCCCATGAATGTCTAACACGAGACCACTCTTGGAGATGAAATCGGCACCTACATTGCAGTCGACTCCCGAGCCGGAGAAACCAAAAAAGGCCACACCCATGAAAAACCCTCGATTTTAAATTTGAAGGAAATCGCCCGGGAGATGGGCAGAATTTCCCGGGATGCCGTCCAGCATACCACAGATGATTGATCACTACCTTTGATTAAACCCTGTTTCTCAAGGTCCGCACATACTTTAGATGAAATTATCGAGCGGGCTGATCCAGAGTCAACCAAGGCTCTGAGTTGACCCCTTTTCAACTCAAGCGACAGGAAGGGGCATACCGAAGTATCTCTAGAGAAAGTTGGCAGGACCCTGATAGCAGAAGACCTGGGGCCTATCAGTTGCCTGGAGGTAGTCGATTTTGAATAAAGGCTAGCCAAAGGGGAACTTATCTTCCCCTTGTGACCCCGTTTATTGGGGAGGATCCCTGCGGTGGAGGTGTTGGACGCCCTCGTCCCCGCGGACAATTTCGGGCAACATGCCCTGGTCTATTACAGCCGTAACAAATGATATCACCCTTGCTTCGGTGCTCCCTACTGGGAAGGACCTGTCGGAAACGGGAAGGACCGCCGCGTGCCTCTCCCCTCTGAAGTTCCGGGAGATCCATACTACTACTCCCCCTAGTCTCGTCATTTCCCTGTATGGCTCGGGACATTACACACAATTTATCCAGGTCAAGATATCGGCGCGGACGCTCGGCAAAAACTAACCGTAGCCTCTCCTGAGGGGTTACCCCTTCTAAAATTATTTGAACTACTTCCTCCTCCGACAGGCCCACCCCGAGTATCCGGGCAGCATCGCGAACTCTGTGGACAAACGCGGCCAAGCTTTCGCTTTCGCTTTGACAGCTTGTTATAGGATGCTGCCACCATACCAGAAAAGACCGGAACGCCCACTTTCGGCTCCAGAGAACACTCCGTGGCCGAGCCTCGGGAAGCAGGCGACGCCTCAGGGGTACGAGACGGGCCGGCCCGAGGTCCCTGCAACGTTGAAGTAATCAGCTTGATCAGCTCCTAACTCTCGTCGATATACTCTTGAGTAGAGCTTAACTCAGAAAGAAATTGCAACCTCCGCTTGAGGCGCTCTAAGCGTTGCCGAATGCGCTGTATGCCCCTAGAGGGCTCGGGCGCTAATTCTAGGTTCTCTAGACACATAGTTAGCTCTCGCAACTCCGCCCACTTCTCCCGGCACAATCGATTTCTTTATTCTCATCATCAACTCTGACCGCGGAGGACTTCTTCCCAGCCGACAGAGACTCTCGCAATTGTTTACGTAAAGCATGGACTCCCACTTTCGGGTTGCGTCCCCGTGCTCGGATTTCATATTCGAGTTCATCCCGGTGAAACAAATCCGGATCCACGGCCACCATCCTCGAGCTCCGGCCGCCCAAATAAAACAACAGAACACGTAAAACAAATTAACAAGCTTACAGGAAAAACTTGACTTCCTTCAAGTGATTCCCAGGTTCCCTAACGCTGCGAAGACTCGATAATAAAATACCCTGAGCCAGCTCCGCATTATCGCCACAGAACAGAACAAACATAACAACAATAACACACTCCTCAAGAGCAGCAATAACACGACACATAAATAACATATCCAATGTCACAACTACATAACCCACAACCACAAGAAAACGAACATCACTAAATCAAAACTTTCATTAAATGGCACTTGTCGCCATCATTGACAAATCCGGAAGCTGTCCGACCATACCACATCCTGTAATCAAAACAATACGGAGCCCGCCTAACTCCGGGACTACTCCGACATTCATTTATTTATATCACCTAACGACCCCCAAGTTCTCTGATAATTTCAAAATTTCAATTGCCCCAAAACAGGCTGCTCAACTCGTGTGCGCGACTTGCCCCCAGCACTCGGTTCACAAAATATCATTCAACATATAAATGCAATATACATTTTCGGAAAGCCTAACAATAAATTAATAAAACACAAAACCTTAATGCTAACATAAACACAACATAAAAGAGAAATAACAATAGTCATCTGGAAGCCGCATGTCTCCATTCGCAGAAAAGCCGAAAGACCAAGATCGGACCCAAGTTAAATTTTCTAAGTTTTCTTGTTTCTGAATAGTCACCAATTTTGCAAGTCCTGTGCCCAAATCTAACCACGCTCTGCTACCATTTTGAGCCGGCCCTATCCCCGAAAACGCCCCGATACCAAGTAAAGCAAATGACGTGGCCGCTATTTTTGTAAAGTAGCGGCACACCCTCTTATTTTAAAGTCTTTTTCTTATTAGACAAACATATTACTGTGTGTCTAAAAATATTTTTTTGTAAACAGGCTAATAATAAAAATGCTAAATAGGTTAAAAGTCGTTTTTAGTAGATAAAAAAGTTTAGACGTATCGCTTTAAAGTAAAACAGAATTAACGAACTACTTAGAGGACTTAAATCTATCAAAATTTTAAGTTCTTAATCAAATCAAATAATTAACTCATTTATTACCTCAACCATCTATTAAAATTAACTTTTATAAGACAAAAAATAAACACAATCTATGTTTATCAATACATAAGTGATAGGCCTAAAATTGCTTTAAAAATAAACAAAAAACAATAATGTGTCTAAGATCATAAGAAATCATAAGTGAAAGAGAGAGGCCTGCTTCTAAAAAGGCTTAAGTTGTGCAAAGTTTTTTTCTTGCTTTCATTTGAGCAAAAAAACTGGCCAATAACATTTGAAAAATTAATACTGTTAGTCAATTCATTTTCAATAGCTAAAATTGGCAAATTATTAAGCCTTTCTTGAGAGGTAGCGTTTCTCTGCCAAGTTTTCAGTGAATGGTGCGAAAATCTTTCGCTAACCTGCTGTAACTTTCAACAGACGAAACTGTAACTGGAATAGTACAGAAAAGCCTACGGGTATGACAGAAGCTCACAAATATAGCTTGAAGGTTTTTGTCATAAATAGATTGGAGTAGAGTTAGTAACACTTTTCAGATTCAAACACTGTTTTATAAATGTTCATTAAGCGTAATATTTCTTCAAAGAGATCCATTGCCAAGTCCTTTCTAAACTTGCTAACAAGAACTTTTACTTTCAATTCTAATTCATCATTTTCCATGTCCGTAAAGTTCTATACCGGTGCAAACAAGTCACGAATTGAACTAACTGCAGTGAATCCTGTTTTTATAAAGCCAATTATAAATTCTAACATAGAGTACATGACTGAGGTTTTAAATTTATTTTCTTGATCTTTGTTTACTGAAAAATCACTATTGGATTGATCCGTACTTTTCTTCCGCCTTTTGGGAGATTCAGGTAGAACTTTTATTTGTTCTTTTATAATTAATTTTGCTTCTTCAATTATGCTGTCAGGATTATCACGCAACAATTGCAATTCTGTCAGCAAATCTTCCATTAGAGATATTTCAACATTGAATGTGATTCCTTTGCTTTTAATAACATCTTTTTGGTTAATACACGAAAGCACTTTCAACCAAAACGATGCCAACATTAAGCCCCTTGTGAAACTGAAATATTTCTTAACCCCTAATACGATGTTGTAAGCAGAGGGTGTTAGGCTAGACGATATCTCTTCTAAAAATATATCCAACAATCTAAATACTCCTGGGCAGTGCTTAACTATCGGTTTGGCAGCTTGGATTCTGTCACTTCACCTTGTTTCAGAGAGGCTCTGTAGTGATAAAGGAATGTGCTTTTTCAAAACTTCCCAACGTGCAGGGCTGCTACAGAAAAATGAGTATAGGCTTGCAACATTTCCGAAAAATGTCATCACATCTGCATTGAGTTTTGCAGCATTAACACCCACACGGTTCAAGGAACCGTATGATCGCTATGTGTCACGTATGATCACGTATGACCGTTCAGTTTACTTGTGATCGCTACGTGTCAGTTTATTAACAGAACTGGAAGCCAGTGGCATTGAGTCTACAGAAGAAAAAAACATTTTGTTCGATATGCAAAATTTAGACCACTGATCGGATGTTTTAAATTACATACCCTAGTCAGTATTTGTCGGTCCGCTGTTTTGAACTGTGCTGACTTCATGTATCCCTGTTTCACTAGCGTACACTATGTTGCAGCTTTACCAAAGAGTATAACAAACGTTGTATTCCCAAGGATACAGCTAAATATTGTTTTTTTAACCAACAATGTTTTTTTAATTATTTTTAATCACGAGTATTTATTTTATCCAAATTTACCTTTCTACTTGATTAATTAGAGGTTATTTTTTAAAGTTTTTAGGCCTCTAAGCAACAAAAATTAAGACTACGGTGACTGGGAAATAAGTGTAGTAATAAGTGTCTTCATTTTTATGTTAGCAAGCTTAATATATAGCAATATTAGATAGCAAGTTTTATGTTATCAAGATTATAAGTTAGATAATTTCTAATCTTACTCATTCATTTGATAAAGCGAAACTGTCGTAAATGAAAATGGTACTCAGACACAGCTTCGCACATCTCTGGAATAAAACAGTCACAGAGAAAATACATCCTAGATGGTCAACGTAATTTCACTTAAAATTTGAACAAGACGCCGCCTAATATGTTACAAATGGATCCAATAAAAATAAACAACAAAATCAAAGTTTTGGTATAATACTGATGGAAGACAAAATTAAATGAAATAATATTTATTCTGTAGTATGTAACATCTAACACCAAATGTAATGGATTTACCTGTTGTTTGTTGAAGACAAAAGCAAATGAATAAACATATTTTAAGTAAGTCATGGAGCAGAGAAACGTTTGGACACGCACACACACACACACACACACACACACACACACACACACACGTTATACCACACAATTACATCATACGTACCGTAGACAATCGTCGCATTACATAAACGTATCGTAAACAACAAGGAAGCACATTACAGCGTACTATCAATAAACAAAAATTAACAAAAACAAAATAACAACAAAAACATAAAATGGCATTGGGCAAGGGATTATCTTGCTTTGTTGTCTGGAAACGGCTTAGTCAGGGTATCTCTTGCTCGACTAATTTCACTGTGTTCGTTATGCATGTCATGTTATGACCGCAAAATCGTTTTATAAATATACAAGAACCAACTTATAGTACGGAAATAAGATGCTCTAATATTGATTAATGTTTTGTTCTCCGGACGCAGATTCCAGTGTCGAGGCAGGGTGTGAACTAAATGAGTAGCTAAGACATACAGATGCTCTTGGCTGAGAAGGGTAGAATTACGACAATACATATCATTCATGACAAAAAATAAAACACATTTTCAATAAACAACAAGAAATTCTTATGTAAACTTTTTAACGTGGACGTTATAAAAAGAGGTAATTACCACAGGGGTGCCGATGTTAAGACGCTGATATTCCGCAGTGAGAATTTTTTTATGGCGACAAATTAAGATATAGTCAGTTACTAAGTAATGGCCGGTTATTGAGAAATGAGAACACAAGGGAAAGGCTAGCTGTATATATGATGACTTGAAATGACCTGTTTAAATAGATCCAAAATCATCACGTTCTCTGGGAAAGAAGTGTTTTACAAGGTTAAAGTTACCAATGAGGAAGGAAAAAAGAAAGTTAGTAAGAAAGAAGAGTTATAATTGGAGGGGAGATGGATTTTATACGGAAATGCACATTGAATTCTCCCCAGTGAAAGAAAATACTTCTTGTGTATACTTGTTTTCGGGGACCCACATGGGGTCCCTTGATAGTGTCATGTTGCATTTCAGCAGAAACTTTTCTGAAAGAGAATATTTCTGGGAAAGAAAGGAACCACTCCGGATACCAATGGCAGGTTCTATCCCCACATGAAGAGAAGGATCCTGAGGAGGCTACTCGTTATAAACATGTCTATACTGCGAGGGAGAATCTCTGAGCGAACAAAGACCCTCCGAATAAGAATAGCAAGCAGATAAAGTCCGGTAGTGAGATGGTTCTCAAGCGGAGAACACTAGATGTTTTAAAAGTGTCTTCATCATTTCTACAGGCCTATATGTCTGTCTGAGCGTATGAACAACCAAATTACATACTATGTAAAACAACACAGGTTCAAATTTACAAAAGTTGATATGCTTGAATTAAATCTGTGTATTTATATTTTAAATGGTAAAAAACAATAATGCGGCCAATAACCTGGAGGTGTCGTACTCTATTAGTTTACATAAAACATTATTCGATCCTTGAAGGTAAAAAAATTTATTTTATCTTAAATGTAAATTTAGTCATAACAAACCACATACATTTGTAGAACAAGGCAAATTTAAATTATTTTTTCAAATTATAAATACAGAGTATGAATAAATTTAACAGTGCGGTATTTGCATAAGATAAGATTATACGTAGAGGATAATAATTCACTTTAATAAATTATGTTGCTCTAAAAGCAACATGTTTTCCCTTATCTTATTTTATTTGTTCAGCAAAACACGATACACGGTTACAAAGAAGTAACTACAGCCCCTCACTCTCACTCTGTCTCTCTTTTGTCTATTTGTAGTAAAACGATAAACACGAAGTTACTTAAGCCGAGGGAGCACGTACAATTAATAAATATCGACAACTGAAATATTATCAATTATCTTACCGAGTTAACTAGTCGCTGGCAGTATTTATATTTAGAATGGTCATTCGAAAGAAGGCTGAGACTGGTACCAAGCACATGGCAGTGCTAGGCGCATCTCTCTAATGTTCAGTATCGAAACCGTCACGCATACGGGAACCACAGTTTTTATTGCGTCCATAAAACCGAATGAGCCAGTTAACAACGTAATCAAGAAATCAAAGCAAACATTCTGCGTAATCAGAAATGTTAAATAGAAAAGGAGATAGGCAGGGAAACGAATAATTATATTGGCAAGTAAGGCAGAAGATGAATTATTTCCGTTTACCGATTAATAGCGAAAATAATTTTGTTTCATTTTACAAAACTAACAGAGGATAACTATTGTACAAAATTCCTTTCAACAGTTGTGCAACGTAACAGACACATGTTAATTACGGGGCTATTGTTTATTTTATATGTTCACATTTTTCAATTGTTAAGCCGTCCATCCGGGTTTTCCTTATTATCCCCCCCCCCCATACACACATATCGAGAAACGAACAATTGTAGTCTACTATTGTACCACGGAAACATCAAAATCAATATTGTGTGCGTGCGCGCGCGCGCGCGTGTGTGTGTGATTATACACCAAAATTTAATTTTTGCATTAATTTAAATTCATTTATTTGTCTAAATAATTGTGTGCCTGAAATTATCAATAGATGTTACTTTAAGATGGAATGCCCTAATTAAGTGTTGAGATTCAGTAATCAAATGAGATATTTGGTCCAGAGTCTTAATGTGGAGAGTATTCGATCACTATTTGATTCGGAATTGGTTGAAAACTGCTAATGGTGGTGATAACGATTATGGTTATGCTGATGAGATAATCATGTATGTTCAATATCATGAACTTGCATTTCTACAAAGGTATATGTTATTTCTAATGTATTTTCTAAATTCTGTGAATAGTATTACCTTCTCGTTTGATGTAAACAATAAAGACCCTATTTCTTCGGATTTGGCTGCATCGGCGTTCGTTTTCTGACGAACATATCTGACACTTCCAAAGATCTTTAGAGAAAAGACTGACGACCTAGCAATATTTATTATGGTATTTTTTATTCTTCTACTGTTCCCTACATATGTCATATAGCCTTCTAGTATTGCGTGATTATACCTTATACATAATGATAAAAGGAATAAGTAATTCAAAGTAACAGTGTTACCGGACAAAAGGTCTATTCGTTACATCTTCACAATACTCTATATGCACATGTGTGCATTTAACACAAAGGAATTATTCATGGAAAAGAAATAAAAATGAATAAACCCGTATATTGAAGATGTACGTAAAACGTATGTATTTCTAAGCGAAGTCAGTAACAAAATTAAAAAATTGACGTACGCGAGATATTATAATTACACCACAGTAACTTTCCAGCAAGTTTGTGGGTGTCGTCTGACCTATCATCAGACCGAACCACAAATGGCTGTGAGGCGCTAGGAAGCTTGTTCACTAATTTTTTTTTTGTATGTTTCGAAATACACTGCTTATATAGGTATGAACATTAAGAAAATAATAATAATACTAAACTCAGAATTTATTAAAAGGCAAACATTTTTAAGTAGTGTTAAGTCTCAATTAGAAAACAAAAACCCACTGAGTTAGAATGTATGATTTTATTAGTGTGATTTTTATTATCATTTTCATATCTTTATATAATCTTATAACATGGACAACCCATGGACAACTTTGTTTTCGCAACATCTGGCCCCTAGAACAACCAACAGAGCTTCAAGTTGTATCTTTGCCTCCAAGACCTATTTTCATAACAAGTCCATAATTTAGGTTGCTTATAAACTAGAAAAGTCAAACATTAGTATATACCTGGTAAATAGATTAAAAAATTAACAATTCACACGTTGGGAGTGACAATATGGAATTATTAGTGGTCGTAGCTCTCTCTCTCTCTCTCTCTCTCTCTCTCTCTCTCTCTCTCTCTCTCTCTCTCTCTCTCTGACACACACACACACACACATTTTTGTTACGGTAATTCTAGTATGCTGTTAGATTGAGTCACATAAAAGTATACAATTAAAACGTACAAGACAAACAAGTAAATACCTCAACCAATACAATACCTCTATTGTCACTATAAAACAAAATAACATTTAAATACTAAAATATGTTCTTACAGAAAGCTTTACTTCTTATGATATGACGCTTTTTGATAACTTCTAATCTAGTGATTTTTTTCTTATCTAACTGAGACTTAATACTACTTTAAAACTCTTGCCTTATAACAAATTTTGAGTTTGGTATTTTTTCTATTTTCTTAGTGTTCATGCTAATAAAAGTCGTAATTTGTATGTATTTCAAAACATACAAAAAACAAAAACATTTCTGTGTGGGGCACTGAACATGTTTCCTCACAACCGTTTGTGCATTGGTCTGATGATAGGTCAGCCGACGCCCATAATCATAAGTTACTGTCCAGTTTGGTGTAGTTGCCCACTACATAGTCTGCTAATTCTGTTGCTTTTGTTGGAAGATTGTGTACAAGATACTCATCAAATGAATCCTCCAACTGACTGGGCACTGAAAGGCAGAGGCCAATTCCCCACTATTGAAGTTTTGTCCTGGTAGGCCTACAACTTGGTTTGGTCGATTTGCTGAATATCGCGGTACCATGACAGAGTGCGATGGAACAAAATATATCAAAATATACATCTAATTTTAATGATAGAATTTTTAAATAATTACTACTAGCATAAAAAGTGTTACAACTAATGGAAGCGATACGCAAGCTTCTACTCTACGAGGGGGACCTACTAGAACAAAATAGCGGTACTAACTAAAGCATCATCAGTAAGGTAGCGAGTATTCGTTAGACCACAAACATTGTCCCCACTAGAATACTTAGCGTCCTGCTACTTGCATGAGAAGTAGGCGTATTGTCTCAACAGTGTAGATGACAAAGTCACGACAACGACACTCAGCACATGTAGGCCTACTCTGTTAACTTCAGCTACGTGCGATATCTACCTGTCTGTTTCAACTCATAAGATCCGAATCTATCCAGTAGAGTCTTATGAATGTCCTACACCAGATTTCTGAAGAAAATTCACTCTTACCTACTTGTAGTTTTTTTTGTTACGTACAGAGTCTTAAAAACTTTTATTGCGATAAATTAAACGTAATCTTATTTTAATTTTAAATATTTTTATACACCACTCGATAGGTAAAACAAATTACTATTGAAATCTTCAAGAAAACTAATTTGGTCGTCTCTACTTATTAAACACCTCGAAAGCAGTGCACTATAAATGATAGGTTGATAGGGTATTTCTACTCTCGTCTCTAGCCTTACACACTGAATGGCAATAATCTTTGGTCTACAAAATTGGTTGTAAATTGGGTAAATAATGACACCAGCTTAGTTCAAACACTGACAGTACGCAAACTACACCTTTCATTATATTACAGAGGTGTTTGAAGTTTGAATAGATTCCCCAGTAACCTCGATCTATTAACTTGAGACTTGACCCGGTATTTATATCGATTCTTGTCCACTTGATAACTTATACTATAACTTGATGGGGACTTTGTGAATTGTTTATGTTTTTTCAACTACTTTTTACATTTACAATTCTTATGGCTTAATGCGTAACAAAAGCTGTAAAGCTCTAAAGATTCTCAGAGCTGTAGGTCGTATTGTACAGTTCATGTCAGAATGATGGGCATAAGGTCGTGCCCTATTAACCAAAAGAAACGCTACGGGTGGAATAATTAGTGTTTTACGTTGTGTGCAGTGGTCAGTGTTAGTGTCGGATGTCACTATCCCCTCCAAAGACGATGCCATACCAGCAAGTGGACTCTGATCTAATAGTAATATCTCATTACATTGCCGTTCGGAGCTGATGTTAAACGGTAAGTCCTATATACCTGTGATAGAAACTGCATTTTACAAACACCAATGTGTATGGAGTAAGGCAAAGGTCAATTCTCGCATCCCAAGTGAAAGAAAAACGTTCAAATACATACTTGTAAAACATAAACATATTTTGCAATCTTTACATACAAATTATACAGTTGATATATATTTTATATGTATAAACTTATGACTGCGCAATGTGCATAATATTAATATATAAATTTACAAAATATAAATTATATAACTCCATTGTCATATCAACTTTATAATATAAATTGATATTCTCTTCTTTTCGTTATAAAAATAAAAATAAGATGTCATATTTTTATGCAGAATATTAAAGCTAAACCGTCTTGTACCAAAGCTCTGACAGCAAAAGTATGACGTTCTTTTCCATTAAAATACACACTATGCTTTGTTTCTGTTGTTCGTAGCTGATAACAAAGATGCAAGCAAGTTAACCCTCCGCGGATATTTTGATAATACGACTTCTTTGACATCCTGTTGTTTCTAGCAGATATTAATATCGAAAAATCTGTTATAAATGGGATTTATTTACGATTTTTAACATTCCCGCCAATTTGTTAAAAAAACATAATGAGAATATCCTACCGCTACTTTTTCGTAACAAGACCTTTCCTATTCTATTGTAGTCTACCTCTTTGGATAGCGAAAGAGACTCTCAGTATCTCCTAATTAAAAATTTACTTATCAGGACATATTATCAGTGCAAAAATAAGTTATTACTACGTACACGTAAGTAGCAAGACGTGACAAGACAGTAATATCAGCAGGAATAAAAGATGTACCTGTTCTTCGTCTCCGACTATCTGCTAATACGTTGCAAAATGTATCACGATAGTAATGTCAGCAGCATCTGTTCTACTCTCCAACGTTAATATTTGCTTGGATTTCTTGCCATTTGTCTCAGTTCATTAGGAGTTAATGATCAGACGTTTCAATGATCAGACGTGGCTCATGGTTTAGGACCGTCTACCGAGCTATAATATAGCAATACGAATATAAGACTGCAAAACATAATTAGTAGGTTATTTTAATATAACTAAATTAAGGTATAACTAGTTTTAGTTCATAAAATATAACTCATGTAACCTACGTAAATACGTAATAAAAGATGTCTTAATACGTTACAATGCTAATCTCATACTGAATTCTATTTTTTGGCCGTATGATCTGACTCACGTCGAAAAAAGTCTGTTCCCGACCGTAAGGTCTGAACACAGCAACATTTTTTTTTTTTGCACCTGCAGCATACTGTATGCTTCATATAACCATATAATGGCAGAACATATCACAAATAATATATTAATTTGTTACGGAGACACATGGATGCCAGTTATTATATTGTGAGGACGGTGACATCCTCATGGGTACGGTGGATCGTCGTGGGTACGGTGGAAACAGAATAACTGACACCAATAAAATCACTAATTACAAACTTTAATCAGACACAAACAGCAGTTGTAACTCAACAAAGCATTCTTCATAATTCAAGTCAAAAAATTTCTCCAACAATAAATGTCACCTTTTTACAATTTTGCATTAATTAACACAATAATCACTTCTCAATAAACCGCAACAATCACTGTGTACCACAGCGATAAAATCGCCAGCTGTAACTGACCTGACTGACAGCTGCTGGATGCTCATATTTATATCCCGCAGAGATTCCAGAATATGTCACTTTCCGGATGCGTGTTCAGAAAATTGCGTATTACAGGCGTTCTGGAATTCTCTAGAAACTGCGTCAGTGTCTGGCCTTCAACAACTACGCCGACCGGTGCGGTCTGGAACAGCCTCGATTGTTGATGCGCGATAAGTGACAAGTAATTGTCTTTCGTAGCATTGCTGTCTAGGAGGACCCAGGTGGTCTAGGTGGATGACCTTGAATTTCGGCTATCTTTCTTGTTTTAACCGAAACAACATTGCGGATTCTCTTTTTCACAGTGTAGAGGCCTTCCCAGTTAGATTGAAGTTTTGGGGAACGACTACGATGGTACTTTGAATTGTACAACCAAACCTGATCTCCTTCTTCGAAACCCGAGACCCTGATCTCCTTCTCCTTATTACTGCGAGTGTTATACAGCGTTTTCATTTTGTCACTGACTATCTTCAGCCGTCCTCTTATCAAGCGACTCATTTCTCGCATTTGGTTTTATAGTTGCGACGAATACTTCTGCGGCTCTTGGAACTGAGTCTCGAGTGATACGAACATCAAATCCCCAGGAGGTGAATCACCCACCCAACCACCAGTTTTGCTGAAGTCATGCTGGTTGTGTCGTGTACTGATGACCTGTACGTCATTAGGAATAATGGTATAGCTGGTCCCAGTCTATTTGGTTCTCGTCAACAATATTTGACATATGTTGCTCAAATGTCCTGTTGAACCTCTCAATCATTCCGTCGGACTGAGGATGGAGAGACATTGTCCTGGTTTTACGAATTCCGAGTAGGCGACATAATTCTTTAAAAACTCCTGACTCTAAAATCCTTCCTTGATCCGTATGGATTTCCATAGGGACTCCATCACGGCAACAGAAGTTGTGAACTAACGCCTTTGCCACAGTGGTAACCTCCTGAATTGGAATTGCATAAGCCCACTTAGTAAAACAGTCGTCTATAACCAGGCCAGCCCAGAGACATTTGGGAGCCTGGAGCGGGGGCCCCCTCGGTCAGGCCTCTGCCCCCGCCCAACCCACCATCAAAAGCCATGATGACGCCACACCTTCACCCCTCAGGAAGGAAAATAAGAGAAAAATTAAACACACGACATTCAGATGAATCAGACAATACGTTTATTTATTAAGTATTCTATTCAATATTTAAGATAAGCAAATACAGTAATGTTTTATTTATGATCAAATCAATGACGAAACGCTTTACAGTAATAACCAGTTGATTGAAATTCTATACATAAGAGATAGGCCTCCCTTATTGCAGTTCTTACATCATTTGCTTAAGTAAACTAAAGTTAAGTATGTAAACTAAATAATTTTCTTCATAACATAATTAAACTACTCTCATAACATTTACTTTTTTAAACGTAAGGTATTATAAAAAAGATTGGTGTTGCCCTTAGTTAGTTTACAAAGATTAGTTTACATATTTATTTTTCTGCCTTCACTTTGGCGAATTCGTGAATAGCATTATCAAAGATAATGGTTTTTACCAATTCATGTTCTATACTTAAAACTAATAAATTATTTAGCCTATCCTCATCCATGGTTGATCTTAGGGGACTTTTCACTAGAGACATTTTACTAAAAGCCCGTACTCCTATTGCGACTGAAAATGTGAGTATACTGGCAGTGCAATGTATAAGACCAGACTTCATTTTTCTTGTGAACGGTCACAGGTAGAATTTGTCGATTACTTAATTATGGTAGTTGGTAAATTACATAATCACTTGGAACAAATTCTAATGTTTCTCAACGTCGAGTATGATGAAAACCCAGCAGACAATTCCTGATATATTCTGTTGTACTGTCAACTTAAAACATTTACTGTCATGAAAAGGTAGTTTTTGAACAGAACAAGGAATCTTGTTTCTCTGTTAAGAATCCTAGTGTAACTTCCAAGTCACTCAAGGAAAATAAGAAACAATGTAGTGAAGAAAGAATTATTGAACTGATGGAACTTAGCAAGCCTTTTTGATTACTTGACAAGGCGTTACTTGTATTTTTTATGCCTTATTGTTTATAACAATAAACAATGTTTACTATTTATATTTTTTGTATTTTTTTGTGTATAGTGTCCGCAGCAAAATCATATTGTATTTTTTCATATCTATGCAAGCTCTCATATCTACCCTCCACCTATAAATTTTCAACTATAAATAAATGTAACGAACCGTTGTTCGTCCTGATTTATGTTATTCTGACAGACACATACACGCCTACAAGCAAGTGTGCCTATAGTAATGTGTATAAGTGACAAATGAATTGGCAGAGAAGGCGTGATACTAACCAAATTGAGGTCTGTATATACGTACAACGTAGCGTGATCTATCTCTGAGTATGAAGATTAACATGCTGGAGGCTTAGAAACAAGTAATAGCACTAAGCTCTAAACTGGAGGAAACATGCAAGAAGAAATAAACAATTTCATGCTAAGAAGGGACGAATCGACGTAATAACGCAGGCAACCTTACAAGCGGCGGAGTAAGTAACCATCCTTTGTTTACTCAGTATTATAAACTTAACGACTTCAAGTTTGCTTCAAATCAGATTAAAACTTTATAATCAGATTAAGTGTTACGCGACGAAGTGCACCACGTACCCACGTGACTCGTAGCGTTATAAATCATATAGCAGTAATTTGTTTTTGTAAACGATATTTAAATTATACGCATCCGTAAACACTGGTTGCTGCATATGTTATTTTCTATGTTGTACCTCATTATAAAGCTATAATTATTAACGTCTTTTGTAAGTACTTATTTAAATTACCAGCTGTTCATTTTACACAGTTACTGGCGTATAAGAAATTCAAACGTTACTAATGCCTCGTTTGGTACTTGGTGAAATAATTTGAATTATAAGAAATTACAAAACACTCTTAATGGTTTCACATAAATTTGTTTTATTAACAAGTTTTGGCAATTTTTTCAGCCAGCGAGTTTATTTTTAAAAGTTAGATGAATAATTTTATTTAATTTTGTGATACTGCCAAGTATGTTTTGTAATATCGTATCAGAAATTAATTTCTTATATTTGACTACATAAATACAAAATATTATCGATAAACTGTAGACATAACCGCATAAATTAGAGTGACGTGCGCTTTGTACATATAAGCCTAGTCATTAGCACTTTTATGTGCACTACGGACGAATCCTTCTCTAGTGGTTTCTCTCCAAATGATTAGTATAAACCATAGCTCATCGAGAGATTTGCGCTCTCCTCCCACACCATCAAGAAAAAATACTAAAAATTTTAAATAATGTGACGGTAAAAATTTAGTCACATAAGCTGAATTAAATAATTAAACTAATTAGTTAACTAAGTACGAACTTTTCAATTGACGTTAGGCCTACGTTATCATAGCGAGTGCAGTGCCCATTTTATGAAAATCCAAGATTCATTTCTGTGGCAAAACGATTAAAATGATTTAATTCCATTTACTATAGACTTTTGGAAACAGATCGCACTAAACCGAAGTTTACAAAACATTTAAACCAGGCAACGTCTGTAGAAGATGGGAGAAAGTTTCCTGATATCGTTTATTTTATTTGTTTTAATATAAGAATTCATCTTTTTTGTTTCATGATTTTGTTAAATTTCAGATGTCTATTAATGTAGCCTTTATGTACACACACTTTTCTTCTTTATTATAACAAAATAAATTGTAAATAAAAAATTGTTTTTCTTTTAATTGTTCAAGTTTTATGAACTTACACCCCCCTTAGAACCGCCAAAACCCTCTCCAGCAGGAAATTATGATTCGTACGTGGTGTCAAGTTCACTGAATCACTACGTTGTCTCTCTGTCTCCAAAGGACTTGGTCTACATGGTCTCCCTACCTCTCTTGGTCATCTGATTTAGCGACCAACGGCATTTGCCGTTTGCCAAATTCTCGTCTACCTCCTCTATTGTATTTTTTTTTTAGTTCCGTAATTACTATATATTCTAATTTTGTTGCGTATCCATTTATTATTTTTTTCTGTTTCTTTGTCTGAGTAGTCGTGCCATTGCTACTTTGTTTCTATTTTGTTTCAATCGTCTAACATCAAAGCAAACAAAT
Source organism: Magicicada septendecula (assembly GCA_034769895.1). Taxonomy (NCBI): domain Eukaryota; kingdom Metazoa; phylum Arthropoda; class Insecta; order Hemiptera; family Cicadidae; genus Magicicada; species Magicicada septendecula. The sequence goes on from CM068368.1 coordinate 302,990,384, forward strand.
TTTAAGTTGTTTTTCTCACTTTCTTTAAATATTTTTAACAATGTGGTTTTATTTTTCTTCAGCAATTCTCAAAGAAAATTCCTTTGTGAAAATCACATCTTTGACTTCTATGGATGATCGAGCAAGTTTCATGGATGTGTATCTCTTAGGGAAGAGGAATAAATATTCTCCAAATCACACTATCTGCAACAAGTTGTCTTGCTAGATGCTCATTTATAATAAGAGTGACAAAAGATAATCAAATTGCAATATGTGAATATTACAATATATTCGCATTAATTAATACGCATTTATTTTGTAATGCTATTAATATTTGCTTATTATGTATCCGCTTTTTGCATTCACAGGTGGATCCCAAGCCATCAAGTACGTTGACGCATCAACTCTCTTTTATTGTTTTTTCATCAGTGGATAAAATGTGATTTGATCCCTGCCTGTTAAATTTGTATCTTCTGTTACGTCTTTCGGCCATACCTACTGGCGTGTGGCCTCCAACTGTTTTCAAACATTGCACTTTAAGTTTTGTCTTGTGACGTTAATTCAGTCTTAAATTTACCACGGTTTTCGTTCGGAAAATAACTAAAACCGAATTGTCATTACCGAGGAATATACACTTAAACGTGAAAGGAAATATTAATATCTGTAGTTTCAAATGCTAAAGCTGGCGATTTCAATTTGCATCAACACACAGTGTAACTAGATGTTACATTTACCATTGTATTACAAGCGTATCAAAGGAACTTAATAGTGGAATTTCCTTTGCCGGCGTCTGTTTTGTTATTCAAATACTGTAGTAATAGTAGTGTCTCTATGTCGGATGCATTTATTGTACAAATTGCTTCCCTTTTCTTTGCAATTTAAAATGATTTCACGCTTGGCTAGCCGTCCAACAGCTCCTTTACTCTTCTCTGTTTACATTCCGTTGCTGATCTTTGCCCGAGCAATGTTTTTCTTCTAGTGTTGTATCTGTGTCAAAATGCGAACTATAAAAGGGTTCCAGCAAAGCGGTGAGGTCATTGGACGCGTGGCGCTCATTGGAAATTTGTGGTTACAGCATTGAGCATTACAAAAATAAGTACCTGTCTGTCGCTAATGTTGAAATAGGTTCTTCGACGGCATTCAAATAATCGCACATCAAAAATAATTTGTTTCAAATAAAACAAATTCGTGAAGTTAATAAGGCTGAATTATTACTATTATATAATAGTAACACAATCAACAGCAGAAGGAAGAGACTTCTAATTGCCAAACAATATGAAAGATATTTCATCTATATTCCACTGTGGGACCTACAGACATACCCATCACACAGAACTGAATACGGAATGGACGATATCAACTTTGATAGGATCGGTCAAACCTTTTTTTTATATCAACTTTGATAGGATAGGATATGCATTATAAAGTGTTGAGTATTGGGTATAAAATTAAACATAAAAGTAATATCGATTGTTAAATAAAACTTTGAGAATTTAAACGCCAGAAATGGGATTACAGTTGCAGGAAAACTGAAGAAACCGTGACTGAAATTGTAGAAATTGTATATTTATTTATTGTAATGTTTTCTATCTAGATCAGTGTTTCGCAAACTTCCTCCCCTGGCACACTCTACCAAAACACTTTCGACAATCTAACTGACCATCCAAGAAAAACTCGGATCGAAAAAATCGAGAAAATCTTATTTTATTCTTAGTTATCACTTGTGTTTTACAGCGAGTACATTTATTTTAGTTTGTTAATAATGAATAACTATCAATGTTATAACGTTGCAGAAATCTGATCATATAAAGTATCCATAAATATTATAGAAATGCAAAAAAGTAAGATAATTTAATAACTAAGTAATGAAGAAAAAATATAAAATGAAGTTAAGAAAGAAGAAGGAAGAATTGTAAACAAAAGTAATCATTAAAAGAATAGACTAGACTGACAAACAAATGACTTTGACACAACCCCAGAGATTGGCCAGATAAAGACCGAAAAAGATGAGAATAGATTCACAGAGATTAAGAAGACGAATCCATGAAAAGAGACACAAATAAGTAAAGAAAATATGTAATTAATAATGAATAAAACGGTAGTAAATAAAGTACACTAACCACAAAAAATAAATAAGACAATTATTGTTAAATAAAGTATATTGTTAAGGGCCTTATAATAATAAGAAAATAAGGCACATAATGTTAAAGAATAGTTGTAAATGTACATCTAAAATAACCTTGAAACCAAGAGTGAGAGATAGGTAGGGAGTGATAAAGATAAACAGTGAAGTGATAAGTGTATTAAAATAAACAACATATAATATTAAGAAAAAGGAATAGTAAACAAGTGTGACAAACCCAAAACATAATCACATGATGAATGAGCAATTAAGTTAAGTGTATTAGACTGTAAGACACAGAACAATTGTGAGTGTAAAGAATAGAAAAAAATATGATATCAGTATAAGAATCACCAGGGTAATTATTTTTATAGAAGAGATGGTGTAGGTATAACACTCACCAAAATTGTTATTTTTAATTTAAAGAAAGTTAAGTTATTGGCTTAGTGTTTAAGGGAGTATATATCAGATAAGAAATAATTTTACAGTAATATGTTAGTATGTTTTGTATAAGTAAGGAAGTTATAAAGAGAGTAGTAGCAGTACCTTTATAAGTAATAACAGGCAATATAATAATTATAATGTTCAATGAAAAGAAACATGGCTGAACCATATACCATTGACCATTGAGTTAGTTATATGTTATGTTTTATTAATAGATTTAAGTGCTAAAGAGGTGTGTGAGAAATGGGAATAGGTATAAAAAATAGTAATGACATAAATTTAACAAAGCAGCAAAATAATAACTATAATGTAAATTGAAGGCAAAGTATCAGATAAGAAATAATTTTGTAAAAGTATAATAACATCAATAGATTGTAAAACAGTTCCAAAATAATTCAAAAGACAAGAAACACGAAAAGAAGTTAAGCAGACAAGATATGCTCAATAAATAATGTTTAAATAGAACAAAATAAGAAATTATAAGATGTAACAGTTTAGGACTATAAATGACATAGCTGTATAAATACAGAAAACCAATTGTGAACAACTGAAAACTATATTTAAATAACAAAACAAGGTACATTATGTAATTACCATCAACTAACAAAAATAACATGTCAGAATTATATTAAACCATAGAAATAAGTAAATTATGTATTAACATAGTATTATATAAATTTTGCACAAAAGTATTAATACATGGCTTAGACCAGTCTTGTGAGATATCAAACTAATCTTTGAAAGAAAATAGGAACATCTATGTTAATATTTCAACCATTGAAATTATCCCCAAGTAAATATAGTCATTATAAAATATTTATTCGTTTTGAACAAAAAACCAGGATTGATAACAATAGTTTCAAATGTACTTAGCCAATCAGAGTTAAGTCAGTTACCATGACTACAGCACGTTATAATTTTGACCGTTATGAAAGGGGAGTTCCATTATTAACTACCCAGAGGAACAGACGCTATATTGATGCTGACCATTTGAAAGAAAAATAACGAAGAAAATCAAACTGTAATGAAACCCAATTGATTAACTGATGTCAACCATAGTTCCAGTAAAACATGAAGGGACAATAACCGAATATTAAAACTACAATTAAATAAAAACTGGATGAATTAAGAAACAGACGCCAGAAGTAGACGGCATCCATATCTTTGGAATTAAACGAAGGAAATCATTCATTGGTGAAGACACTGGACGATCCATAACACGAACAACGTGATGTTGTTAAGTATGAAATAAATTATAACTAATTACGAACCAAATTGATTATCCATTTTCTGAATAAATAACTCTCACTCTAAAATTTAAACACTAATTTCTTTCAAGGATTTATGATTCATATTTAATAACACTGTATGTAAAAGAAATATAACCTATGTCAAACTGATAAAACCGACACACACCTTTAACACAATAAAGTTGAGTTTTCGTATAAACTTATTAGTATTTAAGTACCACAATTGTAAAGTGGTGTACTTTATTTAAACATCTTGTTATAAACCTTTTTCGTACTCAAAAGAATTCACTGGCAGAATAAATTGTATAAATAAGAAACGATAAACATTATAGCTTCATACGCCTGAAGCGCTGCCACCTTTTGCTATCCGCTGAGTGAACTAATTTGCGGCCGAGGCATAAACTTTGTTATAATGACATTTGTTGTACGATTATTAATCAAAAATTAATGAATTATTGAACCAATTAAATCAGTATGAACCTTTACTAACTGTCTTGTATTTATTTAAATAGTATTATGTATGTTATGTGCTTTAGCGGAGAGTAGATTTCTTTACGCAAATTTTATGTTGGCAACACGTCCCAACAACGAGCGAAAGTCGAATTCCCGCCAGTCAGCGAGGCAATTCGAATTATTCTTTACAGTATCCAGGAGACAATCTAACTGCGAAAATTTTAATTGTTTTATAAAAAACAATTTGGCGCCTTTCGGGAGTTAAAAAATACAACATAGAACAGGTAAAGACTTCGATACTGGTTATTCGTACGTTCGCGACGGACGCAATCTGCGCGAGTTACGTTCCAGAGCGACGACGGATTGGTAAGACACGAGAGTACACATTACACACTCTTACTCTTACACGTTTACAATTATTTGAACGAAAGGGTAATATTACAATGTGCCATAGCCATAACTAATTATAGGTACGTATGCAATTTTGTTTATTATTATTATTATTATTATTATTATTATTATTATTATTATTATTATTATTCATTACAGTGCATAACAATTTTGCAGAAAAAATAGGTTTAATAAAGAAGAAATTGAATTTGAAATATCTTTATTGGGAGTAATTCTTTAAAAATAATTTACTTAATACAATTTCGTATGCAAGATTTTTTTTGTGATTTACAAGTAGCCTACAAGTAAAACAGAAATACTAAAAAAAGCTTTCACGGCTGGTCTCATTGGTAAGTAAAAATGCCACGCTGTCGAACCACAGTCCAATAGTCCATTTCTTAAAATTCCAGACGTTTAAATTTCTACCGCGAGGAGGGTCGCCGTCAGTGGGAATCCTCTTCTAATCGACTGATGACTCCCGCAGTTGGAGTTGGAACGTATGGAATTTTTTAAAAATTGACCACGGACGATACGGCGGCAGTTCCATCTACAAAATTGTTCGCAATAAATTTTTTCATATAAATTTTTTCAAATAAATTTTTTGGTCTGTTCACTTTTTGGCTTCTCTATCTATATTACATATTATATTATATCTTTTATTTTCAGGACACAAATCACTGTTTAAATCTATCTTCTGGCATAAGCTGTGTTACCAACATATGCGGCATTGCACTAGACCATTGTTCATTGTTTATCAGCAGTTTAGAATGACAAATGAGTCATAACGTCATTACACTTAAAGAATTACGTATTATTATAAGATCATGTTTTCTTATTTATATATATCATTAAGTATCTCCAGAACAGTAATTGTTTTCTTTGTGAGTTGGCAATTCGTCATGGTACTCATTAATATCAGATTCCTTATTTTGTGAACAGCGTTCTCGAAGAGTACTAGTGATTTTATGATGTCACATGATACAATGGAAACTTCCTGGACACATTACGTTGTATCCCGAACGGCTCACATAAGACAATCCCCAAATTCTCCCGCTTAATTCCTAAGTTCCTGAAACAAAAAAGGAGTCGTTACTGTATAAAGACGTTTCTCCACTCATAACTTTCCTAGTTTTTATTACTAATGGTGGTTTGTATGTAACTGTTCTGTGGTTTAACACGCGTTTGACATCAAATTATTACGCGACGCGCCGTTACATGCAACTTGTGTTATCAGACAGCAATTCGTAAACAAGCAGACCCAAACAAGACCCTCCTTCGCTATTAATACAGGAACTATAGTCTACATTACGCCACAGAATGCACTATTTAAATATGGGCTGCGATATGGAAGTAATTACAAAATTACTTCTCCGAAATGTTTTACAGCCTTTTGAATGCTTAACACAGCATTATTGCAATTTTAAGTGTTATAATTGTTGAATTATATTGTGAAACTATGACTTATCAATTTAGTGTTTGCTCTTGACTGGTGTATAGGCTATGTGTATGGCAGGAGAATGAACGAAGGTGTGTGAGATCGTTTTGCAGGCATGTAAATAAAAACTTTGAGTGTAGATTACTCTGGTATTAAATCAAATATTCCAATGCTTCAAGATCACGTTCCACGATATTCTCTTAACAAAATTATGAGGTATCCAATTAGCTTGACTAAAACTGAGAGGATGTCTCATGGTAGAATGGTGGAAACATTTTGTATTAACAAAAACAAAACGCGCGTTAAACTGTTGTCCCTTATGATGAAGGTTTTATTTATTTTCTTCACTGTTATTATGTTTTGAACTGAATAATACGAAAACAATATACGTTGCTAATATTTTTGCTACTATTAATTTATTGTACGAATCTATTTTTATTATTTCAAACGCGCTGATAGCAACTATCCTTAAGAAATATATGATTTGGATCACCAGGATAACGGTTTGGACGGTTTGAATATTTAACACACCGTCTACACTGAGATTACATGTTCTACATATCTCTAGAGCACATTCTTATAATTACCTGATTACCTGCTGATTACCTGAACACAATTGGCCGGTAATCACAGTTAAAAAAAAAAGTTTATATTTATTTGCTAGTAAAAATATTTACTAACATTTCTACACATATTTCGACTAAAGATTTGAATTTCAAATAATATCGTATTTAAAGCAAACATTTCAGGTATAACCCAATCGTGTTACGCCTAAGGACTTTTGAGCCGTAAGGCTAAGCAAACAATACAACAATAAATACCCAGGCACTGGCAATACAGCTGCTCTTTCGCATGGACGTTACGTTGGCATTTGTAGTCGCTGAACTGCTCACCTACGGAGAAGGGTTTACAAACCCAAATATCCGGTTTGTAAGGTTGAGAAACGTGTATAACATACCGAGATACCGAGAACGAAGATGTGTTCCATGACCAGCCTAAAAATTAAAATAACAATGAAAAACTAATAAATTATTAGTTTATTTGTTTATACCCTCCTGTACCAGGTTTAAATCTGTTCGGACAGCTTTTTTTCGTGGAGAGGAAATAAATGAAGAGAGTCACGATATGTTATGTCGTTCAGTTAGAGGTTGCTGACCGCTATGATTCAGATTCAAGTGTATTTCGTCTACATCTTCTTTTTTCTCTTCTTTAAACATTAGGCACATTGTCCACTAACAAATTTCAAATTGCAATATTTGTCTAGTCCCCCTTTTCCAGGACGGTAATTGGTCTATATAATAGGAAGTATGTTGGTAACTTACTGCCACTCATCTGCCCAACATTATCTTTCTGATTTCGTTGAACCTCTATGATGTTTCCATTGAAATTGTTTAAATTGCAGTCATTATTGTTTTCTGTCGAATTCTGACACAAGAACGTGATTCAGCCGAGTGAATCCGACTTTTATTCGAATATACCTAAAATCCGAAGTCAAAGCACTATACAATCTTGCTGAAAGAAAAATAGTTTTACGAAATGTCACTGTGATATTATTTTCTTGAATTATTATTTATAGTATTACTTGATGTAGTTACTTACGTCACACAGCCTAATGAATTCTACAATGACGTTTTTAATATATTACGCTTCAATGTTTTATTTATATATTATAGATTCAGTATGATATATTACTAATGAAAGACATCTTACTGACACATTTCTCCTCCAAGCCGCTATATCTAAGGCATGTCCCTCTTCCATTGATTATGTCTCCTTAGCATTTCTGATTGTTCATTTCAAAATATCTATTCCACTTCAGCTGTCTCTTCTGTTTCCTTGATCTTGCTTGCACGTGTAAGTTGAATACAAAAGGTGGTATTATACCTCAATGCCTTCTTTTTAATGTCTGATTTAAAAGAAAAAAAATGGTGTGCAACCGAAAACGATAAAAACTTAACCATGTTTGATGTCTAATCACTGAAAATTATTTCGCACCTGAATTACTCACTTACTGGCAGATCACTACATTGAATTAAGTTTGTTATATTCTTTTAATTTAATCTTAATAATAATAAAAATCATAAAATAATAATACTAATAAGTACTTTATCTTTAGTAATGAAACGAAGTTCTGTGATGTGGGTATTGTTTGAAGTAGGCCTACATTAATCGGGTCATCAACAAACGTTTAACGCACAATTATGATTGTGTACGCTATAACGTGTACGTGTACGTGTATAACTAAAACATGGTCTAATGAAATCTTTTAAGTACGAACTGAATATAACTTTCTACGTAGAACCAGCAGTGTCTATAGTTTGAGACTTAAACCTCTACTTTTACAACCTGAACAGACTCAGCGAGCCATTGTTTCATTTGATGCTATCAGGTTCCCTTGACTGATTAAGTTGAATAAACAATTCTAATCTAATCTAAGTTAAATTAATCTAATCTAACTCGACACACTGATACAGCAGTTATATACTTTTTACAATACGTGTCATACAGTTTTTTATATCTTACCGATCTGTGTAAAAACCTTTTTATGACTCACTGTTATATGTAGCGTAAATTATATACTTTCATTTGCCAGTTTAATCTAATCTAATTCTGCACTATATGCTTGATGAAGTGTCATAATATACATTTACACCAATATTGTTCTGAATAATCGTAAAATTTTATAGGAGCTCTTTATTGCTTGTGCCGTAAAACACTTAGATATCGTAACTGAAAATAATGCTAATCAGAAGGTAGATTCACTGCGTCTTGCATCGTTTTGTAGTGAACATTAACTTATTCATTTTGCACGGTCTTATTAAGAAAAATAAATTATAGAAATTAAGGACTTCCACAAACATAATATTTCAATAACTCAGTGTACTCAACGACTCGTATCCATGTGCTGCTTGCCATCTTACTTCACGTAAGGCCTACAGAAACCCAAAAGTATTTAATGCGCCAGCAACAATTGTATTATGACGTGAACATGACTGTGTCATGCGTTTGCAAGCGACACACGACGACATATATAGAAGACTCCAGTAAAGAACTTAACATAACACTATTGATATTAACAACAATAACAATGACATTTTGGTTGCAACCTCATTGGAGAGTGTCCGGTACTGAAGTCATCAGCTCATACTGCTGTTCATCATCTCTGTTCTGTAACGCTTCGAAACCGTTTCTACTGACAATTTTATTAATAACTAGACTTTTTCTCTTACCATTCCTTTAGCTTTTCTTTTAGTCTTCCCAATCTTTTGCAAAATAACTGTAGTAACAATAAAAACAGAACAGTAATTGAAACCGATATTAAAACGTTTCTTCTTAATATCCAAAACCGACCAGCTGATTTCATGTTCCAGACTTCCAAATAAAATTACACACACTCGTTCACCGGAGGGTATCTGAACGGAACGCATCAGACAGGGCTCGGCATGGAAACAATGGCTGAAGTTTTCATGATGCGACAAAATATTTTATATTGTTTATCCAAGTCCAGAGAATATCTATAAAAATTACAGGAAATGTACAGTTAAGGATATAATGTACATACTGCAGATGTCACACAAACCAGAATATCATGAAACTGCTGCTCCCCTTGTTTAATTACAGCTGACGTTAAGATTTATAAATGCAGTACAGACTACCAAATAATTTCCAATTCCAGAGTTTGAAATTGTAAACTTTGCTCCCGGCAATCAATGCATCATGAACTGTTCGCACCACTGTTTAAAAGTCAATATTATAAAGTATTGTAAGGAATATTAAGGCATTTTCTAGTAACACAACTGAATGACTTATGTACGATAAAAAGTTGAGTTTTAACAGATAATTGTTGCTACCGTCTTTGCCTCTTAATCCCGTTTTTATAACTATTACATGTCGTCTGTTATTAACGAGACAGTAATATAATAAGTCAGTGGGACAACAGAACAAATATTTGGAGGATGTGAAATGTTAATGGAAATTGCAAACTAAGAGACAACATGTACCTAACACAAAGTCTGGTAAAAAGCCAAGAATATGATTAGACAAAAACAAGGAATAGGGCTGTATGCCATAAATGTACAGTACGCACATCAAAAACGAGAGCTGCACAAAAAATGTACAGTACAAATTACGTTTCAATTTAGAACATACGCAGATATAATAGTTTAATATTTAATAGTTTAAAATAATAGTTAAAATATTTTATAGTTAATATTAATAGTTAATAATTAAATAGTTAAAATAATAGTTAAAATAGTTTATATTTATTAGTATAGTTAAAATAGTTAACTTAATAGTTAAATTTATATTTAAGAAAAAACATAAAAATTATCTAAACTTATCAAAATCCTTAAACACATAGACTATATAAAAATTCCAGGAAACAGCAGTACGAGTGAGTCTCTTTTAAACCTTCTGTCTTATTAAGTAGGTGCCATAGAAGCTAGCAATGATAGTGAACGATACCTGGTAATGGTAGTGAATGTGGCAGCAATAATGGTGACTAAAGAAATGTGAAATGACGTGCAATCGTCTTATTCCAGTTTATTGACTGCTAATTACGGAAAACGAGTACCAGAAGAAATTATGACTTGCGATCATTTCCCATGTATTAATTTGTTAGTTTTTCTTCACAAAAATAGTTCTGCAAATATTCACGGTTAGTTCTGGGCAGTCTCAGCATACAGGTTGCTTTCCAACAGGATGTCATGTTTCCAACGAACACCACTTACATTTTTGGCTACGGTGCTGTGTAATTTTGAAATATGAACACGAATATATTGTATTGATCCCCACTGAATATTAGAAACATATGTTAAAAGAACTGCTGTTAAATGTTTTAACAGCACTTTAAATAACATATAGCTTTAGTGTTTCATAAAAACACAAGCTGTTAAATACTCTGAAAATATTTGTAGATAATTTTATTTTATCGTTCATTAGAGGCCACAAATTAGGGCGGTGAGGATTCATTTCAAACGGTTACCGTTCCATTTTGTCCATAATTGAAAGATATCTGTTATCTCTGCTTAATCACATAAAATAGGTGGGAATATAAGAAATCCGTCCACATAAAATATTCATAGAAATTAAAATATGTCAATAGGTGTAGACATAGTTTTTGAGTTCAGATAATATTCAAATATCTTTTTTTATATGTTTATTAGGATTGCATACGCCTATCTTATAATTTAGTGAAATAAGTGAAGACTGATTTGTTCACCTCGTCGATAACTTTATAAAAATAACGAAGATTCAAACCAAACGCTCAATTTTTACAAGAAAAAATTGTTAATCAAACTAGTTGCATAATTCTTATCGTGGTTTTCTACGGCGGCTTTCGATTCATATTTTTATACAGTTAAACCAAATATACTTAGATAGGCCTACAGATAATATGCACTAATCGTTTAGAACATAATTACAAACAACGAAAAACATCAGTTACGGTACTTCATATGTTGATGCTATCACAGTGATTACATTTTTTAGTTTCTAATTTTTAAATTATTCTCCTGTTGTAGAACAAGGTGTCACACAGCAAGTCGTTTCTAAATAACGACGGATAACGTACATTTCGAAGCGTAAATTACTTATATATTCTAGTAATTTTAGGCGAATTCCAGGGAACCATGCATTTCATTAGAACTCACCTAATCAAGTATGAAGTCCCCCGTTCATACAACTGTGCCTTCATAAATGGAGTTAAAAAGCTTCTTATGCTCGGTAAGGCACTGTACAATCAGTGGCTGATAAAATAAAAGACGGATAAATGAGATGGAAATAATTGTAACAACTTTCACATTTTCGTTAGAAGTGTCTTGCACATGAATAGAATCAAAAAACATTATGTAAATCGCTTATTAGTTATTTAAAGAAGTATATTTTGTAAAAGTTCGAATCAATAGCAGATCCATATCATATTTGAAGGGACACTAAATGAAAAAAAAATTGTCGATTGTCGGAATGTATGGATGTATATGAACATTTATATATTTGATAATGGTTTAGCCGCTGTCTGTCAGACATTTTTTCAAAATTTACTTGGTCCAAAGTAGGTTACTTAATATTCTGAAAAGGGTATTTTTATTGAAGGGATTTTAGCTTTCTTGTCCTCTTCCCCTCGAGGTCCTCTACAGCAACAGGTAGACTGCACTCTGCACTTAGGCCTACTTGTACAATATACGATCATCATTATCCTCCCTTTCCTGCCAGATTCGGATGCGATGAAATGGTTCGGAAGCCGTTCATTTACTTTTTACAGAGCAACTATTTTGTCTCTAACTACCTGTTGGACAAAAGACTTAATGCAAAGTACAAATGTCATAGTTTTACTGTAACGCCGTTTCGCTTTATGTTTATTTTTACTCTTTCAACGACAACTTCCGCCACAGCGAAACAAAATGTTAACATCACACGTTTCTATAAACACTAGAGCGTTTCCGTCGTTACGTAGCCCTGTGTGTGTGTGTGTGTGTGTGCGTGTGTGTGTGTGTGAGAGAGAGAGAGAGAGAGAGATAATTGATCGATTGATCACTTTTGATTCTATTCGCTTCAGTTAGATGTGGACAATAATTAAAAAAGACTCAAAGTTTTCGGACCTAGATGATGGAGAGTTACAATACTAAACACTACAGCACTTCACAGTTCACGCCTTTAAGTTATATCAGTAGCACTCATCAATTAAACGTAAAGAACAATTATTGTTTTTGTCAATTTCGTATACATTGCCACTATACTTTTTAAATAAATACCACTAGTGTGTATGTGTGTGTGTGTGTGTGTGTGTGTGTGTGTTGTTTTGACTACTTACTACATAAATAGTACAAAGTAATTGCGAAATTATACACAATTTAATTTATACTTCATGCCACTTTAGATAGCAAGATAATACTAACTCTCCGAAACTCAAATTGTTTATACGCACTGTTCATTGGAAGAGTAGTTTTCTGTAATCACAAATAACTATCTTCTATTATTCTTGCAATAAAACACTTACACACACACACACACACACACACACACACACACACACACATGAATGTAATACGTTTAATATTCATTTTAGAAGCAGTCGAGAGAAGTACGCCTTTCATTAGGTCCCACCTGGCCATGTTTGGAATGTAATAAAACAGCCTAACTATACTTTATCTAGTATACGCCAGAGAAACACTTAACTACTACATACAGTGGGCAATCTATGTCGTAACTCCTTCAAATAGTTGTTTTAGCTGACACACAATCATTTACTTAACGTAAATTACATTATCTTACTAGCAGGTACCCGCGGCTTCGCACGCGAATATTTGTATATGATTGTTGTGGTAACTGTCGAGTTGGTAAATTGCTAATGGCACATTTATATTAATAATATTCTTATATTTTAAGTTATGAATATCCAAACAGTACGAAGCAATAGATCCATCATTCATGTTTCCTCGATACGTAAAATCAAAATTTGATAATTTAGTAGATATTTACAAACATCCAGTAACACAATTAGATGAAATGTTTATTCGCATAGACGTGTATACATAAGTATATTGATATCAGTTAGTCGAAATCTTACGTGCTAAGTCAGTCTTAAACTTTTTGGTAGAATCCTTACATACGTAAATATATCACAGTCCAGTATACTCAGTTGTTATATACATTTTTACACCAGTGCCTCGTTATAAACTACATTTTTCGTTCTGCCGTTATCAGAGCAAACAAAGAGCTCGCTGCTTCTGCTTACTCGAGAACATGCCACATACAGTTGTCCGTGAGAAAAGCAAGCAGCTCTTAAATCCACACCAGCTGTACGTAAAGTTTGCCCTTCTGACTTATTGATAGTCATTGCAAAGCATAAATTAACCGGAAACTGAAGTCTTTTAAATTGAAATGAAAAGTTATTGAGTATGGTTGGAATTCTTGGGATAATTACTGTTTCTCATTTTCCGTAGCCTGTTAAGATAGTCGCTTCGATGATACGTTTTTTTAGCGACCTAACTTTCAATCGTGTTCCATTACATAACTGTGGTGGCTTCAGATTTCTCATGAGTATAATTGGAACACCTAGTTTAAATTTCAATGTGTGAGCTGGTAATCCTGATGCAGATAAAGTATTCAAAAACTCAGCTGGGTAATGTACTGCATCCTCTTCGTTAAAAACTGTATTAATGGAGTGATATGTTTTTTCGTCTCCTGGAAATTTTTGCAATATGCAGCTATTTATGGCATTTACTTGTTCGTTTCTTGGTGCTAGTATCGCGCGCTCACATAACCACACATCATCGTGCAAATTTATAGACTCAATATGTCCATAAACCTTTTCGATCAACTCTGCCAGTGAAGAAACTATACGACATAATGATGACGGTAAACATATCGCACCGTCTGTCTCTGGTATCTTACCATCTCCAAGGTTTAATAAAATAGTAGAAAATTCGTGAATATCTGCATCACCTCCAAGTTGGACTCTCATGTTTATTGTGAGTGATACTGTTTGAACGGTACGCCATATATTCGACCGTTTGACGCAAGCGTTTACTTCATCAGCTCTGGTACCTCGCGTAACTACGGGCAATGTTTGTCTGAAATCTCCGGCAAAGAGAAAAGTTATTCCACCCATAAATCTGTTGTCATTGCGCAAATCTCGTAGAGTTCTATCGATAGCTCCTACTGATTTTTTAGGGGCCATAGTGCACTCATCCCAAACAATCAAGTCTGCATTTCTAATCAATTCTGCTTTAACACTATTTTTGGAAATATTGCACACTGGAAATTCGTTGCAATTCAAATCTATTGGTATTTTAAATAAGGAATGAGCCGTTTTTCCGCCAGGTAATAATGTAGCAGCGATTCCCGAGGAAGCTGCTGCTAATGCGATCTTGCCTTCGCTTCTTAACTTCGAAAGAGTCAATTTGATTAAAAATGTTTTACCTGTGCCTCCTGGTGCATCAAGGAAAAATGCATTTCCAGATTTACAGTAAACACTTTGAAGAATGAGTTGATATATATTTCTTTGTTCGTCTGTCAGTAATCATTAATTCTCTTCAACTGTAGAAGTAGCTATTGTCTGTCATAAGTGGTTTCAGAAAGACATTCTTTGAAATGTTTTGCACGGTAGACTGTGGATTTGGTAGTCCGTATTGAGCTATCGGATTACCACCGACAGAAGTAACAAACTCTTGTAAAAGTAGTAAACAATTATTTTCAATGCTTTCCTTGTATAAACTCAAATCAGCATCAGGAATTCGACGCATAATATCTCGAATCAAGTCTTCAGAGAAGTGGTCTTTGTATTTAATCCACAATGCACTCGGGTTTGAAATATTGCAGAACACCAACATTATTGCAAAAAGTTCTCTCATTTTGTCAGGGCTAGCAAATAAACTTGCCTCTGACAATGTGTCGTTCCAATGATTGTCATTCTCTAGGAGATCAAGAGATTGGCATGCAGCTTGAAACGTTGGATGAATTACGTTGTCGACAGTCTTGCTATTTTCAAATGAATTTGGGCCACGTACATTGTGCAGAAGTAAACGAAGAAAATAACATTCATGATTGTTTGGATGAACTGTATACACTCGACCCAAAACGTGTTCACGATGTACGTTCTCGATTCCTTCTAATAAGACTCCTCGACGTCTAAGTTGAAATTTTCTCGTCTGCCTATTGAAAGTGTAATATGCTGGCACTTCTTCGTACAACAAAGTTTTGGCAAAGTCATCTTCCCGACATAGATAAAAAAATGCCATGAGAGTGGTGTTTCTTGGATTTTCTATTCTTTCGTGCAAATTATCTTCACAAAAATAAACTCTCTGCCCATTTTCGAGCTGTACATGTACATCTAGATGAATAATAGGTGGAAAACGCTCATGTATAGGGAAAGAGAAGATTCTCCATATAGCTTCAAATGTGCTTATGTATCGACCATTTTGAAACTGTAATAACTCATCGTAAGAATTTTGTATACCAATCGTAGCTAGATCGGAGCCTTTATTGACGTATTTACATGTATATTTAATGTATTTTACACTACTACACAATTCAACATTGATGTGAGCACCAAAAGCTCGTGAAAGCACCGGTAAGTATGGAACTACCCATCTATTGTCAACTATCAAAATCTCATCTCTCAAACGGATTTCACAATGAAAACCTCCATCTTCAGGACTTAGTCGGCGATAATTAGGGTACCTGTCATCATTTATCGTCGTTTCTTTTGTAAGCGATTTAGGATATCGTTTAGTACACTGACCCTCCTTCATACATGGTGACTGTGCATTAATTGTTCCACATGGCCCATGAATCATATGTGTTTTAACTATATCATAAAGCTCTAGATCTTTATCAGGGTCTGGCAGCTCTGCACTAATCACAGAATCTATCTGATCTGGTCGTATTTTTTCTTCTAACCAGAGCAAAATATGCGCATGCGGCAAACCTCTTTTTTGCCACTCTACGCTGTACATGTAGCAGACAACTGAGCCAAAAAATTTACCTTTCACTAAGAAATCCATTAGTTTCTTCAATTTCAGATGAAATACGCGTGCTACCAAGTCGTGTCGATCTTGAGCTGAAAAGCCTTGATGCAACTCCTGGACGATCTCTCTCCACTTAGGATTTGTAGTGGACGTAATAAATAAATCAGGCCGCGAGTATTTGCGTACGTAGCAAAAAGCGTCTTGCGTTCGCTCATGCATATATCATGGACCTCCTGTGAAACTTAAGGGTAGAATGACCAAGGAGTCTAAATTATCCAAACTTTCATTATTTCGTAATGCATCTTGCAAATGTATGTAATTCTCAGCTCTTAACTGAGTTTGATGAGTACGGATGTATATAAGCCTTTCCGTCTCTAGCTTAGCATACATATCAACAATATATTGATTCAGAAGCTGTTTGTAATAAGTTAAATGATTGTACTCATCTTTTCTGATCAGGAGTCTGTACGAATAAAATTGTAGAGCTGAAACTTTCTTAGTAGTTTGTAACCCAGTCTGAGGATCGACTAATTTTAATGTAAAATTATAACCATCTTCTCCTCTGCAAAACATTAAAGGGTACTGTAAAGCAGCATAAGCTCTATGTGTTTCTGCAATTCGATGTAGCGTATGATCCCTCGCACGGATTATTATATCGCGTTTATCGCATTCCTGGTTAACTAAAACTACTGCCACCCCATTAGTTGTCGGTGCATTGTAGCGACCCCTGTGCTCTTCGTTATTTTCTTTTCGATCAGCATGAATCACAATATTGTACTGATTATTATTCGCAGATGTTACAAATTCAAACGCACTTTTCAGTTCACTAAAATATGGGTTGATTGCGTGAAGTAAATTTTGAAGTTCTGTTACTAATGTCTTATCCAAGTTACGAATATGATCCATTCTTGTTTCAGCTTGCTGTAAATAATCAGCTATGAAATACACCTGTAGAAATTCTGGTACTTCGTTTTGTGTGGGGAGTAATGATCCCATGAGGTGATATACTTGCCCTTGAATTTTGAAAGTAGGCATGAAGCTCCCTTCGACTATTTCATTGGCTCCGAATTATGTAAACTGAAAAGCTGAATTGTACGATTTTAATCCATTCAACAATTTTTTCGATAAAAGATGTAAAAGATGTTCTCCATTTAATAATGATTTTAACGGTTCTGGAGGAGGAAGTATGGGATCTAATCGCACTTTTCCTGCAGAGCAAAATAATCCTTTTGATTCATTTTTCCACTTTAAAGCTTTGCAATGTGGCCAAAACCATACTCGGTAACCCGGTAGCTGTTTCACTCGCGTAGTTAATAACTGGATTATAATTGAAACCACTATTTAATTTTGCATTCCATCGTAAAGTAGGACCTCGTGATCTGAGAGTCGCTTGTCTGCGTCTTTGTGCCGCTAATCTATTTTCACGATTCGTAGGACTTTCAACCCGTGAAACATCTCTAATTCAGATCTTTCTGAAGAGTTTCCAGGAGCTGATTGCATTTTGACTCCTTCGACGTCATTTTCAGATGCTGTAAGATGCCTCATTCTTTTTGCAGCAGCAGTAGATCTTCCTAAACATGATCGTTTTTTTTGGCATTGCAAAGCTAAAAAAGTGGAAATGTATTTATTTTATCTATACTAATAAATCTGTAGGGGGCAATTAATAATTTATACAATACATGTAGCACATATTACTTACCGATGACGTAAAATTAACGAAAATAGGCACTGATACTACATCACTGACGCTCATCGCATAATTCTCGATGAAGTAGGTTATGTATAATTCGACAATTAATTATTCCTACTGCACATAGGCCTACTGAATGAATATTCAAATGTCGAAGAGTATGGTTTGTCAGAATCAACGTGTAGTATATAATCAATGTTACAATATAATCAAACAATGAATTATTGTATTGTTTATATGAATTCCATATGCTGATAAGAATTCCATATCCCTACTAAAATGTAAATATTCAAATGGACTAACTGATATCAATATACTTATGTATACACTATTTGTATTATTCTATACGAATAAACATTTCATCTAATTGTGTTACTGCATGTTTGTAAATATCTACTAAATTATCAAATTTTGATTTTACGTATCGAGGAAACATGAATGACGGATCTATTGCTTCGCAGTTTTTGGATATTCATAACTTACAATATAAAAATATTATTAATATAGATGTACCATTAGCAATTTACCAACTCGACAGTTACCACAACAACCATATACAAATATTCGCGATCGAAGCCGCGGGTTGGACTTAAAAAAATGAGTATTTTTTGCAATAACTTCGATTATTTTTAACCTATCGTTATCAAATCAAGTGAAAACCCTTCCGTTGGATACCTGCTATGAGCGTGCAAAGTTTTATTGAAATCGGTTCAGTAGATTCTGAGATTACCGCGAACAAACGTAGACCCCCCTAGAGATTTATTAGTAGGCCTATAGATTACGAAGCGATTCTTGTGTAATAAGACCGGGCTTTTATTAATCACTAGAGTCTGCATTAAATGTGTCTTCTGTCTAATTATTTTTGATGCTCTTTTCTTAAGCAACGCAAAAAACTAACGAAAATTTTAAATCATGAGGAGCAAAAGTCGTAGATGTAGCGCTAAGAGAGTGAAGGGTGTGCATTTACATCGAGGACAGCAAGATAACAAAATCAAACAGATGCCTCTTGGAAGTGTATATTACAAATAATGGAACAGAAAGGAACGCCAGTTCACTATCAGAGACTTGAGATCGCGTCTATCTGGAAAAAGCCATGGAAAAGCAAGAGGAATATTGTAAGGTAAGGAAGAAAATGTACGAGCGCCTCAAAGTACGTATAAGAGACGGAGATAAAGATGAAAGAGAGAAACTCAAGATAAAAACCCTTCAAAACAGAAACACACGCACGCACGCACGCATGCACTTATTTGTGTTCATTCGAAACGTCAGTCCTGTTCTTGGGATATTATGTTCTGTTTTCCTGCATAAACTATTACGTTTTGCTTTTAACGTTTACCAGTTGCAAAGTCCTCTTTCTCTTGTCATTTTCAATTACGTTCCATTAGAAAATTAAAGTGCACGGCTAGAAAGCGTTCAGACGTTTATGTCAGCAACGATAAATGTCCGCACCAACCGTGTGCTAGTTTCTTTGTCGTTGACATTACGGATAACGTCCGCTCCTGTCACAAAGTATTCTACGGAATTCAGCTTCGAGAACACCGCGGTGAATCGCGTTATTTGGTGGGAAACTGTAGTACTAACTTAACAACCAATAAGCATATGTATTGTCTCCAACCAGTTCTCTCCGAGATAATGGTAAGAAGGCGGCTTCAGAAGCATAATAAAGAAAGGAAAGCTAAAATTAATCGGCCACGTCTGATGAGGGTCTGTACACAGAAGTTAGTTGCTGAAGTGATATTCGCAGAAAAGGAGGTGTATAAAATTGACGGATCTGGAAGAGGGAACGCGCTCACTGAAACTAAAGAGACAGAAATGAAGCATGTTTCTAGCCAGATTTGTTTGTCATACTTATGGTAAACAATATTCATTATATTTAAACAAATTAATACTCAGAGTATGTAAATAAATAGCTGCAATAACAGCCTGGAGGCCCCACACTACATTTCTTACATACCGAACCTCCGTTGCATAACTGCTAGAGTGCTTACACAGAGCCATTTATTATAATAAATTCATGACGCGTATATATATAGTTGATAGATAGATATGAATATGATAAATAGATAGATAGATTGTCAGTTAGATAGATAGATAAATATAGATATATAAAATAAACAAGATTCCTAGTGTCATACCGTTGAATTAAAATAACAAAACAATAACTGTTGCATGACAGCAGCTAAAACAGTAACAATAACGACAATAACTCTTATTGCAGACACATATTATTACATAGTGCAGGGATGCCCACACGGGGGGATCATAGCGCAAGTTGCGCATTGAGAATTTTTAGGGGGAGATTTTTCGGGTGTATTTTAAAGATTTTGGGGGGGGGGATTTTTTCAAGAATAACATTTTAAATCCAACATTGATGGAAATGTTTACCGTGTTTGTTCAACAAACTAAGCTATTAGTAAAAAACTAAAGCAATTGCATATCTTTATGATTGTTTTAACGAACTGGCGGCATAAATGACTCTACCAGTACAACTAGTAGTAAATTTTGTTTTGGAATTTTGAAAACTGACCCTGGCAGCCTGCAGCAACATCCTGTCAATGAGTCAGAGGGTACGTGAATAATAAATCGTTAATGTAAAAATGTGTGCGTGTGCTAAGCTTGTAGACCGGCGGACAGTGGGGGGAGTGCTGAGACTTTTGGGGGGGATTTGCGCATTAGGCCTTGGGGGGGGGATGGGCACCCCTGACATAGTGCAATGTGAAATCTTTTCTATACACACATTTGTTGGCTAAATATTTATGCAAATGTTCCATACACATTGTGTGTGTGTGGGTGTGTGTATGTGTGTGTTGCACGCTATACAGCATTTAGAGTGACGTTTTCTGAATCGGAATGGAGAGTCGACAGGAGTGTGCGAGTCACTCATATGTGGTTTACCTAATAACACTTGTCAGTCTGTTCACACCTTCCTCCACACACACGCGCGCACACGCACACATAACCTTGAATGCCTAACGTATCGATATTCAATGGCCGTGTTACACAGAAATATTACACTGCCACATCTGAGATAACGAAGTTGATAAAACTAGGTAAATATAATTAACAATGGAATTCTGATCTTATCTGGTGCTATAAAACTGGCCGTGACAACCGCACTCACGACTCACAAACAATATACTTGAATTTCTGTTACATAAACCTAAAAGTACATACTGAATAAACGGAATTACTTAAACAGTAACTTCAGCATACATTTCATTGTAAATAAGAAATTCTCCAAGCATATAACTTACAAATTATTAGCTGCTTCACGTTAAAACTGAAACGACTTTTTCTTAAGATCACATAAGCCAACGCACCAACAGCGTACTCAAGTGAAGGCACTGAAACTGTTTACGAAAACGTGACTACAATAGTAGAAGAACGTAAACTCGACTGAACGTATTATGAGATTTTGATGGAAAACATATTACGATTTACGCAAAACATAATGCAAGTTCTTTGATGCAGCATTGTATAATGTTAAAAAGTCGCCAATAAATCAAAACACAACTTACTCAATTTGGTTTGCAAATACAAACTACTAATCCAATATCGCTAAAAATGTTGTCAATTATCACAAACAGAAGTATCAACATCTCAAAAAAATTTCGTATCGTACAATCCTACCGCAGGAATTTAAAAACTGCACGAACTTTTTGATCAACCTATTACGCCTACACATTCTTATGAATAAAATATTAAATAAAGAAAAGGTCCTTAGTTGCTGGACCGAAGCTGTAACTTTATTAATATATACAAAGGATGTAGAGCAGAATTTTAAACTCCCGCCCATCACATAACGTTTTGAACAAATTACTAATCAAAATATTGGAAATAGGTTAGCATCGAGGTTTGAAGGATACGAGGCAAAGGAACAAGCTAGATTCAGGAAGGTAGTATCATCTGCTGACAATGAAAGTATTCGTCGAAAAGATTAATGAATGGCAGGTTTTTCTTGATATGGGATTTACATATTCTGAGAAAGCCTTTGAAGCATAGAAAGTTAGGTGGTGTGAAACAGCAGAATTGATTATTCAGATTTGATTTCAAATTTAAATAACAACGCTACAACAATCACAGAAGTAGAACACCCGTACTACCTACATACTTTCTACATAATCACGTATCAGTACTTGGTTCCGAAGATAACGGATTCACGCTTTGGCGCCAGCCTGTACTTCCATCCTCTGTCAAAAGGGAGATGGAAAACGGTTTAAAATTAGCCACATCACAGCCCCTTCGCATAGTATAGATATTAAAAATATATATTTCTAATACGTTTTATTTTGGCCTACGTTTATACTTCCTCAGCCAAAAGGATGACGTTGTAAGTCTTTGGTATAATTATGTGTTCTTAAAACTGCAACACTTTCCGTTACTGTCTCTGTGCACCGTTGGTGAGATGGGATTACCGTTACTGTCTCTGTAAGATGGGATTGCCGGGTTTTCGCGGCGTCACTGCAGTTAGTTGACGTTCACCTTAGCGCAGCAAATCACCTTCAGTGGAGCCGACCCATCGTGTCGTCGTCATTCTTCTATCTGTGTAGCCGTTGTTTAATGACGTGCATAAGTCACTATACTACACTACAATTGCACTAAAACAATCTAACTACACTGATGCAAGATAAAAAGTTCATTACAAGTGATAACAGTTGCTGTGATTGCCGACGTCAGTGGTTTGAGTGAAGGAGTAATGGCTTTCTAGACATGTATTTAATAGTTTGAACTATTTCGATTATAATTATAGTTTAAAAGTACCATAATGTTTATCTCAGTCAATTCTGCACTATATTAAGCAGACTTCCTATTACTGTTTCCAGCACTGTTTCAATATAAACGTGTAACGTTTATTTTGAAAGTAGTTATAAAATTGTACAAGTAGTAAATAATAGTTAAAAAATAATGTGTACTAGCAGTTATATTTGACAAAGAAGTATGTGAGGGTGTGAAGGGAAAGTTTGTAAGACTGTCCTCTTGGCATTGTACCTACAGACAGCTTGATGTGTTACGGCTGTAAAGTTAATTGTTTGACAAAAAGAGTGACACTTACTAAATGTATGTGAGACGTTGTATTTCGCATCAGGCAGCTGGTCTGAGTAAGAAAGGCATAACCCCCAATAAACCAATTTACCCTTTTTAAAACTTTGACACAGACTGAAAGCAAAGAGTTTGTCAATTCGATACGGTACAATATTAGAGGCCAGAACAATTGCAACGTAGAAATTTGACGAAAGTCGTGATTACAAAGGAAGATTCGTTCCAGACTCAAAACAAAGCTAGAGTGCAACTTGAAAATAAACAATGGTGCAGCAGATCGAACAATACCAGTATTGTATCTACGTCAAAGTGTAACAGAAAGTGGACACTAGGAGACGGCCACGAGAGACAAAGAAATGTCGCCTGATTTACAAGGGGAAAGTGAAACTCACGAATTCTGGAGTGCTTGAATGAGATTCCTAGTAAATAGAGAAAACGGCTGTAGGAACAATCAGGACCAATGTGAGTTCGACAAGAGAATCACGTATAAAGCAGACATACTCGAAAACCAATTACGAATATACAATTTGTCACACTGGCTAAGGAACCAATAAGAGTATCCAAGCAGATGGAAGATTCAGCAGAGGTAGGCGGGATGAGAGTTTACTTGGTAGATCTCAGAACAGAAAAACGGCAGTCTAGTATTCATCATCAGTCCAGTACTCATCATTAGTCTAGTCCGGTACTCATCATTAGTCTAGTCCAGTACTCATCATTAGTCGAGTCCAGTACTCATCATTAGTCGAGTCCAGTACTCATCATTAGTCTAGTCCAGTACTCATCATTAGTCTAGTCTAGTACTCATCAATTACAAAGTGATCACCACAAATCATCTTAACTCGCAAGAGAGTTGAACTTCACCGTAATTTAAACAAAGTGTCGGAGAATACGGATACACAGTACAATACTAAGTGAAAACAAATTCAATTAACAGACATTCTACAATTACAAATAATTCACAAGAAACTATAAACATCACAGCAGCTTTTCTATAATACAGAACACATCAACATAGAGACTCAGTGCATATTCTACAACAGAGACATTAGACATAAAATCAGCAATCTAAGAACTATTTAAAAAAAACATTACACATGAACTTTACCAACATCAATTAAGGACACTCATATTCAACACAATAGGTGTGCCGTGAAAAGTGAACAGGTCGAGAATGCGTCAATAATTAAACAGTGATTGTGAGGTGCAGTGATCGCGAAAGGATACGTAATCTACAACGACTACGGAGATCAGCAACTACTAAACACAGAGGACCACATGATGTCACCGAGAGTATGAACTACGAATAATCAACGTTCTCAAACTAATGGTACTTTAAAGTTAAGTCAACAAACTCAATTCATTCAAGTCAAAGAACTCACACTAATAATTAATTAACCTTGAGAACTGCCTCTCAGTGCTCTGCATTCGACTGAAGCGAAATAAAACGTCAACTAGTAAATTCTTAAAAAAACCATATCTAAACAGTAATATAAATTTGCCAAATACAATTGTAGATTATAATTTACAATTATAAGTGTTATAAAATTATTAAATGTTAATTAATCGCGATTTCAGAGATACTCATTGTTAAGATAAGAGAAGTGATTCTACTTAAGGAAATATCCATACAGAATGTTATATTTGTAATTTGCTACAACTTGATTAATTAAATAAGCATTAGACATAATATTGTTGTTGTGTGTTTGGCAAATGAATCCTTTATATCCACATCCTTGTAGATATGAGGTGGCGCCCGGGAATTTGAAACATTTTGGCAGTAAGTAATTTTAATTATTAATTTATTACAATTATCAAAAACTCCCAATATAAAGAAATCTTATATTTGACTGTCCAACGCGTCGCATTACAATTGTCAATTACTAAATATAAATAAATTCTTATATTTGCCGCCCAAAGAACGTGGGACATTACAATTGTAAATTGCTAAAAAAAAATTCTTATATTTGTCGCCCAACTCGCGTGGCAAAATCTACATTTAGATTTGTCAAAAAGGCAGATGAATGAATTGAGTTAAATACGTTAACTAAACTGAGAATTAGAAATAAAATAGAAGTATTAATAAATAGAGTAGACATTAAGAACATAGGGCTAGTAATTGTAACTACAGTTGCTTAGTCACGGTTCGAATATATACGGTATATGTTGACGCGAAGTAAGGCACGCAAAATGGAAAAAGAAACACCTTATACGACAATGGCCAGTGAAGAAGAAACACAAGTACCAAGGAGAGCTGAAGAGAGCGAAGAGATGGAGATATATAACCAAATGGGAGATCCTCAAGTCATAGCAATGACGGAGGAAGAAATAAGAACGGATATTGAAAATATAAGGGCAGAAGGACCACACGCAGAAGTTGAACAAGTAAGTGCGACAGTACCACAGACGGAGAAGGAACAAATAAGGGCAGAAGGACCACAGCCAAAAAGTGAGCTGCAAATGCTATACGAATTGATGAAAGTAGATAACAAGAAATTACAGAAGAAATTAGAAGAAAAAGTTGAAGCAAATCAGAATAAATTAGAAATAAGTCTGAATAAATTACATGAAGACAATAAGAAGATACAAGAAGACAATAAGAAGATACGAGAAGACATTCAAGATATTAAAGTAAATCAGAAGAAATTAGAAGAAAAAGTTGAAGCAAATCAGAATAAATTAGAAGTAGCTATTAAGGATATTACAGGAAAGCACACTAAGTTAAGAGAGGAGATAAAAAACGATATGAACACGTTGCATGACAAATTAGTTGGTGATATTCAAACAGTGAATAAAACATGGCGTGAAGAATTGAATAAGACTGAGCATAATTTTGGCGAGGTGGTACAGCAACAAAGTGAAAAATTTAAGTGTGAAATACAAAAAACTACTCAAAACTTAAGTGAAAATTTAAATCGAATCAATCAGGAAGTGAGAAGAGAAATAAAAACAACGAAAGAGGTCGTCCGAGAAGAAGTCAGAAGTATTTCTACCGTAAACAAAGAAGAAATGGAAGAACAATTAAGAAAATTAGCTGAAGAAAAGGGTCGACGCATCGACGAGATGAAAGAAGATCAAGAGCAATTAAAACGAAAATTAACAGAGTTGGAGTCAAGACCAATGGTAAACAACCAAAATACTATTGTGGCTAACCAAGAACAGTTAAAGGAGGTACGGTACAACGGATGAGACGCCTACCCCATGGAATTTCTAAAAGAATTAAAAGAGGTTAAAGAAATATATTACCCCAGCGGAGGTATTAAGTGGATTAGCAGGCATCTAGAGGGTGAAGCAACAGTATGGTGGAGAATCGTACAATCCCAAATACATACGTTTGAACAATTCGAGGAGGCGTTTACCAAGAAATTCTGGAGTCAACAAATTCAAGAAAACATACGGGACAGCTTGGAGTACGGATGTTATTATCCGAATGGTAAACTCACTATGGTGCAATACCTCGAGAATAAAATTCTACAGTGCAGACAACTGATCCCACCAATCTCGGATCAGCATTTAATTCGCAAACTTGCACGCCACTATAGTAAGGAAATAGAAGTTGCCATCATAACTAGAGGCGTCCAACAAGTAGATCAATTGAAAGCTTATTAAATGAGTTTGCTACCATTCAACAACGAGAAATGAGAGGATCGTATCGGCCGCCACAACAAACAACGGCTGACAACGGTGGAAGACATATTAACAATAGCTATCATAAAACGAAGGGTATGAAAATGGAGACTGAACACGAGGGTCACAGACCTGGGTGGCGCAATACACAAACGTTTGGTACAGAGGATAGGGGAACAAAACAGCCCATTGTCAACACAGTAACAATTGAGCGTCAACAACCTGGCCCTTCACAAGAATCACGTACAAAAAACGACCAGCCATCCCATTATCGCGGCAACAATACTTAGCTAGTAGAAAAATAAATAACCAGTTAGACGTAGCATTAGATTATATTGATATTCGTGAAGAATTGGATAAAATGGATGAAGAAGAAGAAACCACTAATTTCCCGTACAATAAATGTCCTGAAATAAAAATAAAATTAAATAATGTAGAAGTAATTGCACTTATTGATTCGGGCAGTCAATTAAACGGAATTGCCGAAACGTGGTTCAACCAGAATAAAGATAAATTAGGTAGGATCGAGTTATTAAACTTATCGAATACCAATATAAAAGGTGCATTCGGACATAAATCAAAATTAATACGAAAACAAGTACTTTTAGAAGCTGAGGTTGATAATTATAAATTTGACTTAGTATTTTTTATCATCCCTGGACTGAATAAAGACTGTATACTAGGAATAAATATGTTGAAGGAAGGTGAGTGTACTATAGATTTCCAGCAAAATGTAATGCATATTAAAAATAGAAATTATAAGAAAAATGTAGAGGATTCTAATGAAATTGTACATATACATCAGATCGCTTTGGATAAAGAAACGGCCGATGAGGAATCTATTAACTTTCAAGAAGCTGTCGAAGAGTTAACTAATATAAATACAGAAACGAAGAAAAAATTAACTAAAATATTAATGAAAAATAGAAATCTATTCCGAGAAGAACCAGGCCGAATTCATGGGTATGAACATGAACTACGTATCACGGA
Source organism: Magicicada septendecula (assembly GCA_034769895.1). Taxonomy (NCBI): domain Eukaryota; kingdom Metazoa; phylum Arthropoda; class Insecta; order Hemiptera; family Cicadidae; genus Magicicada; species Magicicada septendecula. The sequence continues at coordinate 303,018,270 of CM068368.1, forward strand.
CAACACCCCCTTCTTCCAAAAGGGATGGCCTATACCAATTGCCTATCAAGACAAAGTCGAAGAGGAGATCCAGAAAATGTTAAAATACGGAGTGATCGAGCGAGCGAGCAGCCAATATATCAATCCCATGGTGACAGTTATAAAAAAGGACCAGAGCGTAAGATTGTGTTTGGACGCCAGGAAGTTAAACAAGGTGATGATACCTGACTTCGAAGGGGCACAACCAATCAACGAGCTCATTGCTAATTGCGGAGGAGTAAAATATATGTCATCGATCGACCTACGCTCCAGCTTCTGGCAGGTACCACTTAAGCGAGAATGCAGGGACTTCACCGGGTTTCTATATAAAGGAAAGACCTACCGCTTCACAGTCACACCGTTTGGATTAAAGACAAGTCTGGCCAGCCTGACGAGAGGATTGGATACTGTGTTGTCAGATGCAGTCAAGAAATTTACGATAATATATGTAGACGACTGCCTATGTCTATCTAACAGTCTGGAGGAACACCTCACACATTTAGATCTATTATTGACCAATTTATACGAAGCAAACATCACAGTGAACTTCAAAAAATCACAGTTTTTCCGTAGAGAAATTAATTATCTTGGTTACTGTTTATCAGTAGAAGGCCTTAGTCCTATGCCAGACAAGGTAAAGGCAATCCAAAATTTTCCACGTCCAAGAAATCAAAAGCAACTAAAAGGGTTTTTAGGACTTACAAATTTTTATAACAGATTTACCAATCGATATGCTGAAACAACATCTTTATTAATACAATTGTTAAAGAAGGAGCGCTACTTCAAGTGGACGGAGCAGCACGACCGACAATTTAAATTAGTCAAAGAATTATTTATAGATACTGTAATTTTAAAACACCCAGATCTCAAGAAGCAATATTATTTACAAACGGATGCCAGCAACTACGCACTAGGAGGGCAGTTGTTTCAATATGATGACGAAGGACACATCGCCGTCGTAGCTTTTACTAGCAGAACTTTCAAAGGTGCTGAATTAAACTATCACACAACCGAGAAGGAACTGCTGAGTATCATACATTGTTTGAAGAAATTTCGGATATACTTATTAGGACATAAATTCACAATCATAACAGATAATAAAGCTCTCACATTCCTACACAAATGACACCTATCAAATGCTAGAATTACCCGCTGGATACTGTGCATCCAAGAATACGATTTCGACATTGTGCATTGTAAAGGCAAAGAAAATATTGTAGCCGACATACTAAGCCGAAACCCAGAGGACTCTATGGACAGCAGTGATGTCAATTTTAGTGAAGAGATGGAAATTAATCGTATTACCTTGAAATTGGATAAGAAAATAATGAAGGATATAAAAAATATTGAGAAATTGCAGCGCCAAGATCCTAAATTGAACAAAATTATTTGTGAATTAGAAAGTAAGGAAGACTCTAAATTAAGTAATAAATATCAATATGTTAAAAAAATCCTATACCGACAAGACAAGAAGTCATGGAAAATATATGTACCGAATAACATGAAAGAAAATTTAATTCAAGAATTACACGTTGTATACGGACACTGCGGCATACAAAAAAACCGAAAGACTTTTTCGAGAGTACTTTACTGGAGACAGAATAAACAAAACGATACATCAAATCATTACTAAGTGCGATACATGTCAGCGATGTAAGGATCATCATAAGAATAATGTAGGAGAAACCATCCCGATGCTGCCAAAGAAGAAAGGGGAGGTAATCAGCATGGACTACTATGGACCCCTAATTACATCGACTGGAGGTGTTAAATACATTCTTGTTATCATCGATAATTTCACAAAGTACGTCAAACTTTATGCGTTGAAAAGAGCTACAACTCGTGCTACCATAAATAGACTCAAACAATATATAGCGTCATGGGGAAAACCGTTATCAATTGTCACTGATAATGGAACACAATTCACTAATCATATTTGGACAAGGAGTTTACGAGAACTAGGAATTAAACCGAAGTTTACCGCTATTCGGAACCCGTGTACAAATATAGCCGAGAGAACTAACAGACAACTAGGCAACTTATTTCGAGTATTTGTCAAAGAGAAACACTCAAATTGGGCCAAGTATATCCAAGCCATTGAAATTTGTTTAAATGAGACATACCATAGTACCATTGAGATGAGTCCAATCGAGGCACACTTTGGAAAGAAACCAACCAGAGAGTGGACCAAATTTATTGACAGAAGTGTGATTTCCGAACCAACTACTTATAAGCCGGAAGACATTTACTTAAGGATTAAAGAAAATAGAGAGCGACATGCAAATAAGATGAACCAAAGAGAACTAACAACATTCACCATCGGTGACCTGGTATTAGTTAAAACATGTCCAATATCCGATGCAATGAATAAGATAATAGCGAAATTTTGCGACCTGTACGAAGGACCATATAGGGTTGCGAAGCAAATAAGTAAAGCTACTTATATGTTGAATATTTGGACGAGAAGAAAGGAACAAGAGGAAATTTCAATGTCCGACAGCTGAAGCAATATATTACCTGACAAGAAGAGCAGTAAAAGGAAATAATGCGTTAGTAACGATCGGTTACGTGAGTAAGCAAATTGTAGCACTCATATAATAAATATGATATAATAAAGTTATGTATAATAATTGTAAAATTTTAAAGTAATAATCGAAGTAAGATTGTCAACTGACGATGTATAACAGAGTAAAGATTTATATTTTGTATATTATGTAGAAGAATAAAAGTATATCTAAGAAAAACAAAACAAAGACATTGAACAATGACTAACAATGAAAGTAATGATAAGAACTATGTGATAATTAATAGGATATTATGAATTTTTGTTGTTGTATGCATTTGCAAGTAGAAAATTATTGACAAATGAAAAATATATATAAGTGGATATTTAACTAATAGGAAGTAAGAAAGAACAGTAATAGTATCTAGGTGAATAATTATATGGAAACAGATGTACATAATGAATTAGATAGTTGTTAATTCTATATTATGATATGTTAGGAAGATAAGTGGTCTGAATGGATGGTAGTGCGTAGGATTGTAAACAATTGTATAGGTTAGCATAGAAAACAGAAAAATTTAAACCTTTAGTAGGACCCTTTGCCAAGCAACAAGGTGTGAAAGTGTCGAGTGACAGGGGGATGAAGTCATAAATCTTAACCCAGACACAAGGGTACACTGTAGACAGTTTCGAACGTAAACAAACCAAGTTGAACGTCCTCTAACCCGTTAAAGGGATTACATCACTAGCAATAAATGTAACTCATTAGATATTTATACTTAATTAATTAAAATTTACATAATTAATTTAAATTTACATAATTAAAAAAAAAGGGCACAAATTTTATTATTTGATTTTGTTACACGCCATCAATTAATAAAAATTTAAGGACAATGTAACGTTTATTTTGAAAGTAGTTATAAAATTGTACAAGTAGTAAATAATAGTTAAAAAATAATGTGTACTAGCAGTTATATTTGACAAAGAAGTATGTGAGGGTGTGAAGGGAAAGTTTGTAAGACTGTCCTCTTGGCATTGTAACCTACAGACAGCTTGATGTGTTACGGCTGTAAAGTTAATTGTTTGACAAAAAGAGTGACACTTACTAAATGTATGTGAGACGTTGTATTTCGCATCAGGCAGCTGGTCTGAGTAAGAAAGGCATAACCCCCAATAAACCAATTTACCCTTTTTAAAACTTTGACACAGACTGAAAGCAAAGAGTTTGTCAATTCGATACGGTACAATATTAGAGGCCAGAACAATTGCAACGTAGAAATTTGACGAAAGTCGTGATTACAAAGGAAGATTCGTTCCAGACTCAAAACAAAGCTAGAGTGCAACTTGAAAATAAACAATGGTGCAGCAGATCGAACAATACCAGTATTGTATCTACGTCAAAGTGTAACAGAAAGTGGACACTAGGAGACGGCCACGAGAGACAAAGAAATGTCGCCTGATTTACAAGGGGAAAGTGAAACTCACGAATTCTGGAGTGCTTGAATGAGATTCCTAGTAAATAGAGAAAACGGCTGTAGGAACAATCAGGACCAATGTGAGTTCGACAAGAGAATCACGTATAAAGCAGACATACTCGAAAACCAATTACGAATATACAATTTGTCACACTGGCTAAGGAACCAATAAGAGTATCCAAGCAGATGGAAGATTCAGCAGAGGTAGGCGGGATGAGAGTTTACTTGGTAGATCTCAGAACAGAAAAACGGCAGTCTAGTATTCATCATCAGTCCAGTACTCATCATTAGTCTAGTCCGGTACTCATCATTAGTCTAGTCCAGTACTCATCATTAGTCGAGTCCAGTACTCATCATTAGTCGAGTCCAGTACTCATCATTAGTCTAGTCCAGTACTCATCATTAGTCTAGTCTAGTACTCATCAATTACAAAGTGATCACCACAAATCATCTTAACTCGCAAGAGAGTTGAACTTCACCGTAATTTAAACAAAGTGTCGGAGAATACGGATACACAGTACAATACTAAGTGAAAACAAATTCAATTAACAGACATTCTACAATTACAAATAATTCACAAGAAACTATAAACATCACAGCAGCTTTTCTATAATACAGAACACATCAACATAGAGACTCAGTGCATATTCTACAACAGAGACATTAGACATAAAATCAGCAATCTAAGAACTATTTAAAAAAAACATTACACATGAACTTTACCAACATCAATTAAGGACACTCATATTCAACACAATAGGTGTGCCGTGAAAAGTGAACAGGTCGAGAATGCGTCAATAATTAAACAGTGATTGTGAGGTGCAGTGATCGCGAAAGGATACGTAATCTACAACGACTACGGAGATCAGCAACTACTAAACACAGAGGACCACATGATGTCACCGAGAGTATGAACTACGAATAATCAACGTTCTCAAACTAATGGTACTTTAAAGTTAAGTCAACAAACTCAATTCATTCAAGTCAAAGAACTCACACTAATAATTAATTAACCTTGAGAACTGCCTCTCAGTGCTCTGCATTCGACTGAAGCGAAATAAAACGTCAACTAGTAAATTCTTAAAAAAACCATATCTAAACAGTAATATAAATTTGCCAAATACAATTGTAGATTATAATTTACAATTATAAGTGTTATAAAATTATTAAATGTTAATTAATCGCGATTTCAGAGATACTCATTGTTAAGATAAGAGAAGTGATTCTACTTAAGGAAATATCCATACAGAATGTTATATTTGTAATTTGCTACAACTTGATTAATTAAATAAGCATTAGACATAATATTGTTGTTGTGTGTTTGGCAAATGAATCCTTTATATCCACATCTTTGTAGATATGAGGTGGCGCCCGGGAATTTGAAACATTTTGGCAGTAAGTAATTTTAATTATTAATTTATTACAATTATCAAAAACTCCCAATATAAAGAAATCTTATATTTGACTGTCCAACGCGTCGCATTACAATTGTCAATTACTAAATATAAATAAATTCTTATATTTGCCGCCCAAAGAACGTGGGACATTACAATTGTAAATTGCTAAAAAAAAATTCTTATAAACGCCAACATTCTGTATCATTGGGTTTATAGACTTTCATTTTTAAAAATAATCTGTTGGTCTCATTCGCTGTAGGTATCCAATTCAGTTACTATTATATTCCTTCATTTTACTTCTCTGAAATGCCCAATATGATTCCAGATCAGCACCGATTATCAGAATGTGTTTTTATTTTTATTTTACCTTTCTATTACATTCGTTATTATTTTATTAGAGTTTTTGCACTGGATCAAGAGTTCAGTGTCTGTGACGCAGGATCAGTCGGCTGGGTTACCATCGCTGTTCTCACGAAAAATAATCAGCCGTGTATCATCTGGATTTATAATAAACCTACACAGCACTCACATCCTCATAATAGGCTCTTCAAATACCCGCAGTAACGATTTAGTGCTTGCCTGCAGTAACAGTAGTTAATTGAATGCATTGACTTCCTCCACTGGAATAATATGTATAATACTTGTAAGGAAAAAAATGATATAATTAGTTTTTATTGACTTTAATTTTAGTCGCCCTATGTTGACCGTCCTCTTGTGTTTACATTACGGGAAGTAACCGGGAGATTATCGTTTACCCAAATTGTGCATCTCGGAGTTATGTTGTAACAATCTGTCCCTTATCAAATTGTTTGCCTTAAGTTCGATACGTACACTAGTAACATCTGTCACAGCTTAGCTCTAATTTCGATGTATTTAAATTTCTTTAGGTAATAATCAAATTCGATTCTGCAGATTTAGCTACGGTTGAATCTATCACAGTTGGAACGCAAAAATACATCAGATGTTTTTCAATTATTGACACGGTTCGAATTATCATGTCAAGGGAAACAACTGCATCCTTTCAATTAAAGTGCATTACGGTTAAGTCAACGCAGTCTCTTTCGCTGTATGTGTTTAGAATACTTAATACTTAATTTGTAATTCTCTTTGCTTCAATGCGTTCTAGCTTTAACCTGTTCTATTAATAATCAGTAAGGAGTGTTCATCGCTTAAAAGCATGCGCCAACAAATTTTTTATTCCCTTTAAAAACTCTGTCAATTAGATTTATTCAGTCCATTACTGATCAATGAAAACGGAGATAATTTACACACACGTGGATCCCATATAACACACTTATTACATATAAACATAAGTTGACACATATATTTACTATTTTTTTCTGCATACTCCACGAAGATTTTGTATTGATAAAAGTTTTACAATAATGCTGTAACAACTCTGTCTGGCCACGTTAAGGGGACGAGGAATTAAGTTTTGTAGGCCACAAAAATATTTCGTTAAACGATTTCAACACGTCAGTTATTAACACAGTATTTTGTAACATTTTGTTGAACTTTTCATTGACAGTAAGATGATAAAACTATGTTAAGGAAAATTTGTTTTAGGAAAACGAAAATATTGATACTCGTAGGCCTATCAAATGCATTACTATAAGTGTTATATTAGTTTTTAAAATATCTATAAAACATTTTAAATTAAATTAGACGAGTTTCATAATTTTCATATGTGGTCTCAAGGTTACGAGTTATGATCACTTACTCCGGAAATTTTTATGAAGTATGATACTTATATATTCTTTTGTATCTTCCGTTGTGAATGTTGAATTAGCTATAGGCCTACAATACGTACTTTAGTCAAGTGAAGTGGAGACGCCTCAAAGACTCTTTCTTAAATTTTCAATAATATTTTCAACATATTTGCAATATTTGTTAATATTCACTCGCGCGAGAATCTAGATCTAGATCTAGATTTAGATCTAGTCCTCCTTAGACTGAATTTGCACATCTGATTGCAATTTTCGTTAACGGAATGCGTTTTCAAAACGAGTGTTAACTGTTAATTAAAATATTATTATAATTTTAATATGTGTATGATAAAAGCACGTAAATAAAAAAATTCAAATACTAACAAGTGTTTATTTATTATTGTTATTAATATTTTTTCAAGGTGAATTGTGTTTATTTATAAAATAAACACGTGCTGCGACCACTGCCGTTCGGGTTAGCCTTACTTCTTTCACTGATCACGTAGCTGTACAAAAATGATAGTATATTATAGAAAGATTAATTAATTATGGGAAACCTCCCGTATGCCTAGTTGGGGGGGGGGGGATCTATTGGTTGATATTGTGGCAGTCCGAGTTGATCACCAGTCCGAGTTGATCAAATGACGTCACAGGCTTATGACATCAGAGATAAAGAGGCCCTGGTAGCTGGTTTCCGAAGTCTCTGTGTACATGTACGTTGACGAATTGGTACATGTGGAAAAGCATTGCATTGCAAAAAAAAAAAAAAACAGTCGCTCTGAGACGTTTTTAAAGTGTGGTTGACTACGTTCGGCTAAATCGTGTCTTTAAACATCGTCGCTTTGTTATAAATCAACGATATTATTACTTTGTTGTTGTGTTATATTAGTATTTGTGTTTACAGTGTTTTAAGTATCTTACTTAATATTCGATAGTTGTTCGTATTTTGTTTGCATATTCAGATCTCAGTTGGGATAATTAAAATGAGGGTTTTCGAAGGAGGAATAACACCGCTGGATATACAAAGGTTTTTAATTACTGGAGCAATTCCTGAAAAGTGTACAAAATCGTATCAAAGTAGAAACTTTAAGAGACAATGTAAACTTTATGTTATTCGTGACAATAAACTGTTTTATCGTAAATGTGACGGGCTAAGAGGTACAGAAAAATTAATAGAAATTGTTCACGACGATAATAAAATACAAAAATTGATGGGCGTAGCCCACAAAGGTGCTGATACTAGCAAACAAGCGATTGGTATGTCTGCACATCGAGGAATTAATAGCACCGTGGACATACTTTCACAACGGTACTACTTTAAAAATATAAAATTAAAGGTGACAGATTTTGTAAAAAATTGTGAAGTGTGTCAGAAAGTTACACCTCCATGGGTGTCTTGTGTACCCGAAATGAAGCCAATTCCTGTTCCTAAGAGAGTCATGGAACAAATTGGAATAGATGTTATGCAGTTACCAGAAGTGCAGGGAAAAAAATACATAGTGGTGGCAGTAGACTACTTTTCAAAGTGGGCTGAGGCGAAAGCCCTTCAAAATTGAAGTGGCTAAATTTATTTATGAAATTATATGTAGACATGGTTGCCCTAAAATACAAATTAACGATAATGGTCGCGAGTTTGTAAATGAAGTTTCTAAAGAATTGCATAGACTGACGGGGACAAAACAAAGATTAACATCACCCTACCACCCACAGGCTAATGGATTAGTAGAACGTCAAAATAGGACAATAAAAGATAAACTGAAAAGAACTTTAATGGAAAACATTAATAACTGGCCTGATGTTCTCGAGAGTGTATTATTTGCGTTCAGAACATCTAGACACAAAACAACAGGATTTTCACCTTTTTTTATGTTATACAACAGAGAACCAGTTTTACCATTAGACCTTGTTGATGAAGATAATTTGACCGATGAAGACGAGGAGTCTCTTCAGGTAGCTGAAAAAACAACGGATGTTCAAGAAGTACAGGAAGATATTGTCGAAGAAAATAAAGAAATAAAAAGAAAATTACAAAAAATATTAGAAGTGAAAAAAGTAATTGATGAAGCAGCATTAAAAAATATCAGAAGAGCTCAGATTAAACAGAAAAAGCAATTTGACGAAAGACATACAATAACAAAGAAAATGGAAATAAAACCTGGGAGTAGAGTTTTGATACAAAATGTGACAAAATTCAAAAATAAATTAATGTTTACTGAACTTCCATGGAGTGGACCATTTACAGTTAACAAAGTTTTAAGAAACGAGTATTGTATATTACAAGATGAAAGTGGCAAAGTGAGGAAAAAGAAAGAACATGTGAAAAACTTGAAAATTTTCTACAATCTACATGATGATAAATCTGATGTGGAGGTTTCTGGTGAGTGGTGTGAAGTGATTTTTTTTTATGATCCGGTTGACGTAGAGTGGCAAATGGAAAAGTGTAAAGTGTTGGGTCTGTCCTTTGAAGGACAATGCACGTGTATTAGAATCGGGCATAAATTAGCACTTGCAAAACCACACGGTGTGAAGAAAATTGTGGGTGACGGAAATTGTTGGTTTAGGGCAGTTTCCTACGTAATTACTGGCAGTGAAGGTTATCATATGGACGTTAGAAACATAGTTGTCAATTATATGGACAATGAATTGAACAACAACCGAGCCAATGATTTATTTAAAGGTAGAACGTCACTAAAAAATATGATAAAAGAAGGCACATGGGCAACTGAAAGTGAGATATTTGGAACTGCATCACTTTTGAATACAAACATTTTTGTGTACACAAAGATAAACTCAAAAAATGGAGAGAAGTGGGACTGGCAGTTATTTACAGCAGGTGCTTCAGCAAATTTAAAAAAAAGTGAAATTCCAAGCCAAAAAAATATATACATTACAAATGAAAGTGGTTGTCATTATGAAGTTGTTATTTCAGTTCATGGAATGGGTGTAGTTTAAGCAATACCTACGTGTCTACAGAAACGTAAGTAGGCTACTATACTATTATTTTATCTCTTATTGTATATAAAGTGTAATGAAAACTAAAGACATCTTTTTATAGTGTAAATAATTAATAATTTTGTTTTTATTTTTTAAAATTAATTAATTGATACAGCTTTAAACAATTCGTTAAAACGAATTTTAAAATGATTAATTATTACGGCAACTTCGAAAGTTACATAAATTTAGTTTCATGAAACAGATGAAACTAATTTTGTACTGAGAATCCCCGAAATACTCCACTCTGAGCAAGCCGAAACATAACGTTTATTGCATACTGCAAAAATATTTTTTCTATTAGTCTTGTTTTTCTGATTGCATATAATTTACTTTAAGGAATAATGGTTAACACACAAACTAAGTTATTTTTTCATTCAAGTGAGTTTACGTTAAATTCGAATACTTTTAATCCTATAGTCGTTTAATTCTACAAGACCGAAGGAAGTGACAATAAAAGTAAGCGACGATATGACCATCCAATTTGGAATGCTTCATTCGCCGTGTTTAAAGATGAGCTTCTGGAATTTGGAGCTACCAACCACGAAAACATCAGCTCGCACAGTTCGGCGAAATTGGTAAGAAACCTGTAACATTTACTCTGAAATAATTAAGAGTGTGACGGGGCGGCGAATGGGACCGGACCCCACCCCACAAGGTCGACAGTTGACAAGAAATGTTGTTAATCTCCTAATTTTTAAGCTGTTTTATTAATTTCACAGCTGTATGCGCTAATACAGTAGTACCCCATTTTTAAATAGAGGTCTAAAAACAAATTTATTACACAGACTATGCGTGAACGTTTGAAATATGAAATATAGGAAATTCAAGTAAATCAATAAGTATCTTATATAAACAATGTTGCAATAGCGCTTATTACTTCCATATTCCTTAAGGAAATGGAAGTACTGTATGGCGATGGCAAAAAAAATCGTGTTCGAGATTATTGCAGATTCTGATTGTACTACACTCAAAACATGAAAAAAGTCGTTTTTCGAAAAGTGTCTGTGTGTGTGCTGTCTGTCTATCTGTGTGTAGATTTTTTTCTATGGCAAACGATAACTGCCGCAAATTCAAACAGAATCAAATAATTTTGTGCGTACAGCTCTGATTTGTAGAGTACTCACGACCTATTGTTTTTGGTGAAGATCGGTTGAGGGAAAGGGGTAGTTTACCAGCAACAGTTTTTTTTATCAAGGATAATTTTTTTTTTGGCAAACGATAACAGCCGCAAATTCAAACAGAATCAAATAATGTTTCGTATACAGTCCTGAAATATGGAGTTCTCAAGACCTGTTGATTTTGGTGAAGATCGGTTAAGAGAAAGTGGTAGTTTACCTGCAACGTTTTAACAAGTGTATTTTCTATGGCAAACGATAACAGCAGCAAATTCAAACAGAATCAAAAATTGTTTGCATACAGCCCTAAATTGCAGAGTTCTCAAGACCCATTGTTTTTGGTGAAGATCGGTTAAGGGAAAGGGGTAGTTTACCTGCAGAATTTTTTTATCAAGAGTATTTTCTATGGCAAACGGTAACAGCCGCAAATTCAAACAGAATCAAATAATTTTTTGTATACAGTCCTGATTTGTAGAGTACTCAAGACTTATTGTTTTTGGTGAAGATCGGTTAAGGGGAAGGGGTAGTTTACCTGCAACGTTTTTTATCAAGGGTAATTTTCTATGACGAACGATAACTGCCCCATATTCAAACAGAATCAAATAATGTTTTGCATACGTCACTGAATTGTAGAGAACTCAAGGCCTTTTGATTTTGGTGAAGATCGGTTAAGGGTAGTTTACCTGCAATCTTTTACGTTTTAACAAGAGTAAAGTACTTGAAAATTCATTTAAACTTTTTCAAACAATGGTAATTGTTAAAAATAAAATAATTTTGTTGTCAGGCAATAAAATTATAATTTTTTCACTTTAATGTAAATCATGTATAAGAGAAAATATATCGTGGGTGGCAGGCAAGCATATCTCACTTATGTACTGTTTACGTTTCCATTTTATTATTATGACTACCGCAATAAAAAGGCAGGGAAGACACACACACACACACACACACACACACACACACACACACACACACACACACACACACACACACACACACACACACAATTCGCGTTATTTCTGGCCTCATTCATGTTTATTTTCTTACATTTGCACGCTTTTTAAATGGAAAGTGTCGAAACCCATACCAACATAACGCGTGCAAGACGAAAAAGTGTTCAGCGTGGATAGCGATTTGCTTCCTGTGGATCGTTGGGCAGTGTAACTGCACGTGTTTACAGAGGAACGATTCATAGACAGACTTTTCGTCTTTAGGGAATGAACCCTCTGCAAGATGCTGAGGGTCCATGAGTGACTTCGGAGAGCTCCTTCTTTTCCGCGTGTTTGTTCTGTGAAACGTACACTGTAGATTCGCAGCTTTACTCTAAGCAACGCTCAATAGGAAATGTTGAAAATTTTTGTCCACGGTGTACCCTCATACACACTAAACCTGCTCTGATGTTTTAATTACGGACGTCATAATATTAAAACTTTGGAAACTTGAGCACTACTTAATGGAGATCAATCATTAACTTATACAAGCCATTAATTTTATGCATATTTTTTATATATATGTGTACAACGTTATCGGCAACAAAGAAGTAGTTTTTGTTAAAATTCCTTCCCGGGATATTTGGCCGTAGTCCAATGTTTTCTACAAAACCAGACGTTTCGGCAATGCCATCGACTTCCATCATCAGTGAAAATCGAGTGCGATAACGTGAGGTGGTATACGTTAGTGACCACAGTACTGTGGTTAAGGCTGAAGCAGTAAGTAGAAAGAAGTAGTTTCTATGGTAATATTTCATTTCGAAAATGATTTTAAATATAAATCTTAGAATATGGAAGTCATGTATGCTTCTCCATACCGATATTTTTTATTGTGTTGTTACTTTAATGGGACTGAATTCAGTATGTTATTACACGTTTTTAACCCATTTTAAAGACTCAAATATTGATTAGTTTTAACTTGCTTTCTTTTGTATGAAGCCGACTCGACCCCCCCCCCCTCAGACCAAATTCTAGATTCGCTACTGAGTACATGTCCGTGAGTACAGCGGTGAGTCCCATTACTTCGAAAGTGTTTATGCACGTGAGTTTAAACTCGGCAGTGCCCCATTTTTCTCTATTCCCCGTTACACGTCCCCATATCTCCATGAAACTGTGGAGTAGGCCTAAATTGTCTAAGTTATGCCTTTTGACATGACACAATGAAAACGGAAAAAACAAATAACGGCGCATAAGAACTGGGTGTAGGAAAGAAGCTGGTGTGACCAATCTGGAAGGAAGAACGTCTCAGGATAAACTACATGTGGCACCAACAGACTATAGGCCACACTCGAATCTAAAGACCGTATGCTGAGGAAGCAACATCCAGAATCTGCTAAAACCACCGCAGATGCGCTGTCGTCCAGGTTCGGGCAATCGCTGGCCTTGGCGCGAAAGCCGCCGGTCTCAACGCCGACACCCCACCACAAGCGGCTGGCAACTCAGCTGCCACGATCTAACGTCAGAACGGCGCTAGTCTAATAATCCAGGGGAAACCATAGACCCGCTGCCTCAAACCTTGCGGCTCCCAGCGGTTGAACTACAAAATTAAAGAAAATCGTTACGCCTTTCGCGTCTTGCACCTTACTCCGTCCAGGGAGGACCCGCTAGTTGACCTCTTCTGCCACAAACACGTGTCCCTTAGTATCAGAAGAAACAGTCTCTAATTCGGTTGCATGCTTTCAATTTTTTCATGTTTTTTTTTAATTTTTGCATGTCTTTTTAATTTTTGGCTTTATTCCTTATTTTGTATATTCCAACGTGTTACCTTTAGGGGGTCTCATTACAAGTAAGTATCGCAATAACTTCATTTGTTGATCTGTTATCTGTTACATAGAGGTTCTCGAACTGTAGATGATATAAAAAATGCTTTGCTCTTTGGTATTTGATGTTCATACAAATCGTTTGGCGAAAAATGATTTCGACGGTTACTAAAGAAACGTGATTTGTATTTACGTGGTTTGTAGTCAGTAAACAAGCTTTCAAAAATGAAAACATCTGAACAAGTCGTGGATTATTTATAAACTTTACGGATTTATTGAACTTTCTAGAAAAACCACATCGCTGCATCCAACATATTGTTTAGTTAAAAATAAATTCGGTACGAGGATGATTGAACTCATGACTTATAATAATCCTGTACGGCGAGTCTCGAACTCATGAGTCAGAGACGGGACGCAGTTTGGGACACGTGTTATGTTACAGTCACAAATACATGGGAGTCAGTCGGACTTGGATGTAACTCTTTTGATGCATGTATCTGTTGACTAATCTTACAGCAATCATTACAGATATAGTTTGTTCAGTTTTTGGAGTAAGGATAGGACACAGTTACTGTTTTTGTTCATTACGACCTAAGCTGGAGTACACTATAAACATTTTTCACTTCCGTACTCTTATGACTTCTAATCATAGAATTTCCAGTGATTACGTAGAAGGCTGCATATACAAATATCACGTCGATCTTTGTTGAAGTTTTTGCAGAGATCTATAGCCGTAATTTAATTTTCAGAATTTTTTACCATAATCCATAACTGCTACATTCTTGTGAAAGATATACAGTCATATAGCAAACAGCATTTTTATTTGTTATTTCCACTTATAGTCGACTTAATGAAGCATTTTAGTAGACAATGTTTAGAACTGTTTGTAATAGAACAAACCGACATGAAACCTTTCGTACTATCTTCTACATAGTGTCCAGCACATTGAAAGTTATAAAAAGTTTTTGTTGGTCTCCCCACTAGGTGGTTTCACCCCTCCACATAGGTGGGAACTAGAAAAAATAAATGACACCTGCAGTTAATAGATCTTTAAATTTTAAGAAAAAAAATTATAGCCTATGTGCTATGTGTATAGCCTATTGATGAAAACCAATGGTTTTTGAGTTTTGCGTTTGTGAATTAAACAATAATTTTATTTTTATACCCTAAAATCGTTACCTCGTAAAACCTTCCGTTGTGTAACTTAAGAAATATTAAATTTGTCAAAACATTATACATTAATTTTGATTAAAATTAACTCCCGGGCTGTTTGGCCGTGGTCCAAAGTTTATGAAAAAATAACGCTAACGAGTCAACGCTAACGTGGGATGATATACGTTAGCACTACGGTACTGTGTTAACTCGTTTTTACTGAAGATGGCAGTCAGTGGCACTGCCGAAACGTCTGGTTTTGTCACAAACTTTGAATCAAAAACTTAATTTCTCTAGAACTAACATATTGTAATATACGAGTGTTTAACATGGTGGCTCAGTTTTTTTTTCACTTAAAAAGGGGGGGTAATTACTTTGAATAATTAGAAAACCATAGGACTAATAAAAATACTACTCATATGTTAGATTAAACGTTGATAAATGTCCTTTTATAGGAATTCTGTTTTATTGTAATAGCAGTAAAAATAACATGCGTTCTTCATACATTTCTATGAAAATTGGCAATTTTCTTGCTATCATTTTCTGCTTATCAGGTGTCAGTATTCTATTATTTTGAACACATTTAAATTTTGCAATAGAATTAAAAAAAGTCACTTCTCAAAATATTAGACTTTGAATGTTAGCTTAATTTAGTGATGTAATTGAAAAATTTCCTACTTCTTATATAACCAAACAAATACTAAATTTAGCAAAACCAGGTAAACATACTACATAAAACTTATTAAAAACTAAATTCATTTTTTAAGTTTTTGAAGGAAAAATACTTTCTGGGATATGATTGTTTGAAGGTGTTGGTAAACTTACCTGAATCTATAAATACACAGATGACCACTGAAATGATGCAATGAAAAGTCTTATACATTAAGCCACCTATAAAATTATAAAACTTTATGTAAAAATTTAGGCTTTAATTATTTTGTTCATTGATTTTACTTCCATTTAATTATCTTTTTCTTGACTTTTCTTGACATTTGACCATCACAAGAAAAGTGAATTTACAAAGTATGAACTTCGTTCATTTCACCAACCCCTTAATTTGGCCACTTTGATTTCCTTGTGTTTTATAATGTTTTTGACATCACCTTCTTAATCGGTGTCCTGATAAACTTAAGTTTACATTTTTTCAACATCTCATTTCAAATAGCTTCCTACAATAGACACTTCTAGCAATTAAGGATGATTTCAACCCCATTGTGCCTAAAGTAGTAATGCCATTTTTACCACTGTGCTTTTTTGCTTAAGAT
Organism: Magicicada septendecula; assembly: GCA_034769895.1. Lineage (NCBI taxonomy): Eukaryota > Metazoa > Arthropoda > Insecta > Hemiptera > Cicadidae > Magicicada > Magicicada septendecula. The sequence goes on from CM068368.1 coordinate 303,034,644, forward strand.
TAATGTTCAAATATAATTTTTAAAAAATTCAAAAAATGTCACGCATTCATGCATGCATTTAAGTAAGCATCTTGCTTCTATATGTTTGTAATAATTAGATTAATGTCACACGCGCGTGTGCATATGCGTGTTGGCTCACTATAGCTATACTAAGCCTTTTTATATGGCTTTATTATTTTGTTTTAAGGATGAAGACAAAAAAAATATGTATTGACCCACATTCCAGAGGAGGGCGAATGCTAAGTATGGTAGGCTTACCCACTTCGAATTCACCTGGAAAAGGTTAGTGAAACGACTTTTAATACGCTTTTTATACACACCTTAAAGTACTAGTTTACTTTAATATTACACCTTTACATTCGTCCTAATCATAGTTCTTATGCAGTAATCTCAAAATATGTAATATTGGATTAATTTACACATCCTTATAATGTCACAAATTTCTGCTTTTTGAGAAAGCGAAAGCTTTTTCAATTACTCGCATAGGCGCTACGGCTAAATTATTATTACAGTGAGCTTCCAGAATTATAATAGTGATCTACTTTTTTTTAATTGTGTAATCCGTAATGTCTAATTTTTTATTCTTCTATAAGTAGGAATATTTTAAATATAATTTTTAATAAGCACGTATTGGGCAGGTATTTATTTAAATTTCTGTGCTTAAATAGCACCTAATTTTATAGTGGTGTCTAAAAAATTACGTCTTTGCATGGGACACACTTGAAAAAGTGATTTCGGAATTTTGGAATAAGGGGTAAGGTTGCAATTACTTGTAGACTGAATTTCGTGTAGGATAAAAAGAGAAATACCCTTTTTTTAAATGGGTTCCACAATTTTAGATTGATTTATAAGTTAAATAAGGTATTATTATTTGTAGTTCTGGTACCTGTTTACACTATCAACACATTTTTTTGCTCTAGATTAGACTCATAGTTTTAGTGAGTACTTAAACTATTGTTTATTCACACTTGCAAGAGCCGGACTTGATCACTAAAATAAGGCCTTTTTGTGTACTGTCCTATCTGATGCCTACAGAAAGCAATTTTGTAATTACTCAAAATATAAAGCCACACACTGTAAGTGTATAAACAACTTCAGGTGAAGGCAAAAAAGTACTGTCTGTAATGTCTGCAATTATAAAAATGTGACACACTTTGCGTAACTGTGTCACCTTGAAGTAACCAAAACATACGGTTTCGGCGCGAAAGTATGGTGCGTCTAGGAACGCGGGGGAATCCTTAAGAGATTTGTTAAGTAATTTCATCTGCCCATTAAACATCACGGCAGTTGTAGTACTACTCAGTAATTGTCACATCAAATTAACATGCAAAACGAATAAAATTTTATCCAAACATAATTTTTTACAAAAACACCAATTCCAATTAACTAATTTGTTAAAGGTTAATACCAGTCTTATGCTTGCAACAGAAATTATCTTAATGATAACTTATGATAACAGAAAAACAAACATGATTAGAATTAATATTTATCGTGTCTTTGCAGTTCCTTGTGTAATGAAAGCTCAAAAAAACCCTCTTACAGCAACTAAAAACACAAAAGCAACCAGTTTCTCGTACGCCGATGAAAATGTAAGTGTAATTTTTTTGTTATTTTATTATAACTATAATTTATTGAAACGTCTGCTGTTTGACATTGCATTGTAATTTAATATAAAGTAGACAGTAATGATAGAATTTAGGGTTTGGCTGCTGGCTTGCACTATAGTGACGTGTTCCGATAGTCTTATTTTATCAATTTCCTGAGTTTTAGGTTTGCGCTAGTAGGCCTAATTACAGCGGCTTTTCAACAACTAAACCACATACCTAGTGTTGTGTGTTTATTTTAATTTCTTATTTATTTTCTGGATTCATTAATATGATATTAATATAAAATTAAATTTCACAAATACTGAATAAAAAGCTCATGAAATTAAAAGAAAAACAAATTCCTTAACTGATTCTTAAGCGGTTTATATGGTTGGTGTAAAAACTACATTATTGAGTTTTACTGGTGTTGGTTCAACACTTTAGTGACAGTAAAATTTTGTTGAAAATTGAATATAATATTTACTGCTGTACTAGGTACACAAGATTTTAGTTCAACTGGTAAATGTATTATTTATTTAGTAATCGTAGTAGGCAAATGTGTTACAAATATTTTGTCTTACAACTAATAATGATGATCTTAAAAATAAGCCCATATGGAGAAGGAATTAAACTTTTTACTTTCATGGAAAGTACATTTGATCCATCAGCGTAAGCGCAAGCATATACCCAAGTTAAATTAACATCCAGAGTTAAGTTAATTTAAAAAGTATAAGAAATTTGCAGCTTTCTACAACTTCAATTTGAAAATGGATTCTTTAATAAATGCTCAAAATAGGTTATTATTACTATAAAAATAAATACATATAATTACATAATTAATAATAATTGTAATATGAACTAATTATAATTATATATAATATTATAATTAGAATTAACATTATAATTGTAATATATTATGAATTATATAAGTATATAAATTATTTAATGCTGTCTTTAAAAACTTGAAATAATAATAGGCCTACTCATGAAATTATGTCAGCACTGCATACGTAATATGTAATCCAACCACAAAAGCCCCTTACTTAATGACTAAAAAAAAACAATAATGTAGTAATACTTGGCTATAGGCCTACTTTCTTTAACTTTACAGCAAACAGCAATAACAAGACTAACTTAAACTTGTAATTATTTAAGTTAGAGTGTGATAATTTTAACAGTTTTAACAATTTAACAATCTTTTATATTGAAGCGTCTACCAGAAGAATAGTAATGTAATTTAGCATACATTATAAAAAATGTCATAAATAAAATTGGGTTAGATATCTTATATGTGAAGAGAAACCAGTCTTCATCGAATTATTACATAACTACTAACGTCAAATTGAAAACAGTTTATATTATGAAGAGCTATTTAGTTAATTTTAATGTTACTTTATAATTATATGTATCGAATTTATTTACTAAGATTGACGTTTGTTTGAAATAAGGTATTAACATTTTTTTTAAATTAAAGAAGAAATTTCAATTGTCTTATATTTCGTACATTAGGCCTACGTCTAAATTTTTATTCGTGGTTAGCTAATAAAAAGGTTACAATCGCATATGTTTTTGTTGCTTTTCTTCTAATTACGAATTGATAAACCTGGTTGTAACTTGTGTATTAATTGGTAACAAAATAATTGTTTTCATTTGTTGATCTTCACAAAACTTTTTTTAATTTGTTTTTTATTAAAGATAGACAAATAAAGCCTTGCAACTGTAAAATTAGTCATTTAGATATAATCTGTGAGTTGAAACACATAAATCTTTAAAATTCGTATTCTCATGATGTTTTTTGCAGCATGCAAAACGGCAGCCATCCGATCACCACTCAGAAGTTCCACACATCATAGAGCATGATATATCTAAGCATGCAACTCCCAAGAAAGTCAGTTACAACAATGAATTGGCGAGCATTTCAAATCCATCATTATATAATCGCCCATCAGTGATCGTCTACGCAAAACGTTGTCAGGAAAAGAAAACCCGCATTTCAAATTTAAGTCCAAAGTGTTTATTTCCTAATAGAATTTCAGATGTAGAAGTCAATAATAACGAAAATAAGACACATGAAACCATAGATGCAGCGTGTAATAATACAGCGCCACAACATACACAAAACCAAAGGAAAAAAAGAAGGTATGATCGATATAATTTTTGTATATTTTGTGAAAAAATTGTTCTTAAATTGCGCAGACATTTAATGAATAATCATAAAAATGAACAAGTTATAGCTGAATATATAGCTTTGTTTGAATCCTGTCCTGAGGAGTTAAAGGACAGGAGAAAAAGAATTATGGCTGATTTAACGCTTAAAGGAAATTATAAGTATAATAAATCACTTTTAAACAATTCACTTTCTGACAAAGTGCCATGTAGTAGCTATTTGCCAGTGAAGAGGCCACCAAAGAATAAAGAATATATGCCTTCCGATTGCATTACTTGTACAGTATGTATGGGGCTAATTGTGAAAAAAACACTTTTACCAGCACGCATCACAATGCAAGAAAAAATATGATGAAAACGCAGCTATTCATTCAAGTAATGAGGGAGAAGACAATGATGTAGGAAACTGCAATAGCAAACAACCTATTATTGAAAGACGAACATGTTATATTAAAGAGTATGGACTTCAGTATTATCCAAACACTAAAGATGCTTGAAAAAGGTATGCAAGTAAACATTCTAAAAATTTTGACAAAAGATGACTTAGGACAAAAATCGATGACTGATCGTCTGCTACTGTCTGTAGTATCTGATTTTTATTCAAGCCACCTCGCCTTCAAGGACAGGACTCATGTTACTAGAACGCTTAGAGATGGAGCCAGATTACTGGCTAAAATTCAGGATATGGATCCAGACATACAAGAGTTGAAGGACATTTTTGATCCTAATAAAATTGATGTGTGGTAGATGCATGCCAAACTTTGTGCAATTTAAAAGATAATGGCAATGACTCGACACGTATGAACAAAAATGTAATTGTGGGAATGAATGGAAGACTGTCATGGATACTTGAGGAAGGAAGTAAAAAATTCATAGATGATATTGTTTGTAACCCAAATCTTACAGACGAAAACAAAATCTTAAAAAAGCGAAAGGTAAAAGACTTCCAAAGTTGCCTGAGGAGGCGTTGGAAATATTCTATTTCCACTAACATAGAAGTAATGAGAAGGAGAAGTAAGATATTCAAACCTATAATTATGGCTTCGGATAAAGACATTTTGAAATTTGCAAGTATGCTCAGAAATATGGAAACTGAATATCAACAAAAGGTTGAGAAAGAAGTAACAATGTTGAATTATGAAACGCTGTGCAAAGTTACTATCTGCCACATATTGACATTAAATAGGCGACGACCTTTTGAAGCAACACATTCAGAAATTGAATTTTATATGAGGAAGCAAAGTGATACTAACCACTACTCTCCAGATGTGCTAAAAACGTTAGTCGAAGAAGAAAAAGTATCACTAGGCGAATTAACGTTATATGTTGTGCCGGCGAAAGGAAATGAGGATATGCTACAATACTTCTTACTCGCATAAGGGGGGACAAAGTTACTCACGTCCGCAGCATCCTTAAGCTGTACGTGTCCCCTGGGTGGTGCTAAATGAGTAACAGTACTGGCAGATCTGACATCCGAAACCAAAATATGAAAAAAAGAGTTACAAACAAAACTGTCCTTATGAGGGCAAAACAGACAGTGACAACTCTGAACATTCTCCAGTGGAATGCAGGAGGCCTTTCTTCTACAAAAATGACAGAACTAAAAAAGATAGTTAACCAAAATAAAGTGGATATTCTTATAATTAACGAAGCCAACATCACGGCAGAAAACACCCAATATTACAACATCCCATACTACACAGCATACACACTCTTCAAGGCAAGACAAATAGCTAGTGGAATACTTGTATCAGTCAGAAATTCACTAAAATCAGAAATCAAGACCATAAAAGGAATGAATGCTCATGATACCGCAGAAATAGTGAGGTTGGCAACTTGGGAAGGAGCTAAGAAATTTACAATATATCGGTTCATATACAGCCCGCCTGGAAACAAAAACTTGTGCCTGGATATACTTAACATCTCCCCAGCCACTATCATAGTAAGAGACTTTAACGCCGCCTCCCCGAATTGGGGATACAAATATTATAACCAAGCAGGAAGAACTGTTGAAGAATTTATCAACAGCCATAACTTGGAGCTGTTGTACAAAACAGAATATGAAAAGACATTTCTACATTATACAGGAGACTCCACAAACCCTGACCTTGCTATGGTATCTTCTGATCTCTGCGATAACAGTAAAAACCAAGTAATGGAAGACTTAGGAGGAAACCATCGAGCTCTCCTACTATCTATCTCGCTAAAGTTTCTTAATGGAAAACCAATCACCCGTACCACATGGAACTTCAAGAAGGCCGATTGGAAGAAGTTTCAAGAACAGGTGGAGACTAAATCAAGTTCAATTAAAAGAGAAGAAACACCCCATTTAGTTCTCAGAAATCTGTGCAACTACATCCAACAGAGTGCAAAGAACAATATCCCCAGAGGGAAACAGTACAATTACAAACCCTTTTGGACGAGTGAACTAGCCCAACAAAAACAGATCAGAGACCAAGCTAGAAAGAAAACCGAAAGAACAAAAATACAGGAAGATTTCAAAATGTGGAGAAGAGAAAGTACCAAAACGAAGCAGCAAGTGGCGAAGGCAAAAAGAGATTCTTGGAGCAAATTCTTAAAAACATTGAATTATAGAACAGATGGAGGAAAGGCACATAAATTTGTAAGTAGACTAAACAACAAACATCCAGAAAACCAATCCCAACCATTTAAAATCCAAAACAAGGAGATTACAGATGACAATAAAATAGCAAATTACTTTAACACCCACTTTTGAAATGCCCATAAACTGTCACACAAACTTAAAAAACAAGAAAAACACATCAAAACAAACATCAGGTACAAAACAACAAATAACAACGATGGACTGAGGCAGATTTTCACCCAAGATTTTACAGAAGAGGAGTTGAAAGAGGCGATCAGTAACACCAAGAAGAGAAAACAACCGGGACCAGACAACACATTCTAAGAATTTATTCATAATTTAGGATCAAAAGCCCTTACGACATTACTATTGGTATATAATAAACTTTGGAACTCCAGAGATAGCCTGCCTGATGAATGGAGGAAATCAATAATAGTCCCCATATTAAAACCTGGCAAACCAACAAACATTCTAAGTTCATACAGACCTATAGCATTAACATCTGTACTAGCAAAAATCCAGGAGAGAACGATCTCAGCCAGACTGTGCTGGTATCTAGAAAACCAAAATCTGCTTACAGAAGAACAAGCAGGCTTCCGTCAAAATCGCTCTACAACATACCAACTGATAAAACTCTCTCAAGAGATAAAAGCAGCATTTAATCGAAAGGAAAGCACCCTGGCAGTGTTCGTTGATTTTAGTGGAGCATACGATTCCGTGTGGAGAACTAGACTCATTGAAAAACTAAAAGATATCAATATAGAGGGAAACATGCTGTCTTGGCTTTCAAGATTTCTGGACCAGAGATGGGCCAGAGTCAAATTCGGTGAATCCTTCTCCAAATACAAACAGACAAAAGTAGGTCTACCCCAAGGAGCAGTACTGAGCACCACACTCTTCAATGTTTTCATAAATGACCTCTCAAAAATTTTAAAAGATAAAAATGTCAAAATGGGAATATTCGCTGATGACGTAGTCATTTGGACCTCAGCCAAAAACAATGCCAAGCAGCAGAATATATTAGAACAAAGAATGAACGAAACCTTGGACTCCTTGCACAACTGGGCCTCTGAGAACAACATGAAAATTAACATCTCAAAGACTGCTTACCAATTTTTCACGATGCGCCATAAAAATGACAACTTCAACTTGAAGATCAACAACCTAAACCTTCCCAAAAGCGAATGTACAAAATACTTAGGTGTACACATGGATAACAAACTATCTTGGAGGGACCATGTGACAAACACAGCAAATAAAGTCAACCAAAAACTGAAACTTATAAAGCGTATTGCTGGAGCTACCTGGGGATGTACGCAGGACACTCTGAATACCACATACAGAACCTATATAAAACCAGTCGTGACATATGGAAGTGGATACTTGTAACAGCCAGCAGCTCTAATCTGAAGACATTGGAAACAACACAAAACAGTGCCCTACGGCTGATTAGCGGAGGTGTGAAGACCACACCTGCCCTTTCTCTTCAGTTGTACACAGGCCACTTACCGATCACTTCAGAAATAAACCAACAAACTGCCATCTCTCTGGACAAAATAAAAGACTTACCACAGGCAAAATGGGCAAAAAATAGCCAAGACGGGACACATCTGAAGACCCAGACATTACCAGTTAATACTGCCAACAAGTACTTGACACTGCTGGGCATCACAACTGAAATAGAACCTTTTTGCCCAAAAATTAAACCTACAGAATACCAAACAATCAACACCAATCTCTCTCTTCTGTCTGATATGAAAAAGCAAGATGCACCTTCCACAATCTTGCACCAAATGGCACTAGCAACCATTAATGAAAGATATCCCCAGGATGAATACCTTAGAATCTATACAGACGGATCGCTCATAGAAAAACATGGAAAGGCTGGCGCAGGAGTACATTGTAAACTGTTCTCCCACTACATTTCAGTGGGAGAAAATAAAACCAGTTTTGATGGAGAAATAAAGGCAATACATATGGCATTACAACAACTCTTACTCAGACCACTAACTTTTAAAAAAGCCGTTTTTCTTGTTGACTCCAAGTCGCAATCCAGTCTATCGCATCAAACAGACAGCCTATAGATGACACTGTAAAAGAAACAGGATGCAATAAACCTTCTCAGTAAACAAGGGAAAACAATAATTCTCCAGTGGATCCCCTCACATGTAGGAATAAGTGGGAATGAAACAGCCGACCTGCTAGCTAAAAAGGGTACAACATTGCAAGGGAGAAAAACACTACACAGCACAAGAACAATTAAAAGACTTGTTAAAAACAAAACACAAGAGATGTTCACCAATGAGGCCAGCCTTGCGTCTAGTGGTAAACGGTGGAAAAACATTGGAAACACTTGGGACAAAAACAAAAATATACCCAGAAACCAAGCAGTAGCGAACTTCAGACTCAATACTGGTCACGACTGCCTTGCTGAACACCTCCATCGTATTAAGATCTACAAATCCCACCACTGCACAATTTGTAAGCAGCTGAATACAGTGATGAACAGAGACCATCTTCTTGTGTGTTCGGGATTGGACCACTCTTATCAAGAGACAGGGAATCTATCAAGACACTATTCGGATGCCAGAAGACAAATGGAATGATTCAATGTCCTGCCATTAGAAAACAACAACTTCTTACTCGCTCTATGGAAAAGAGCATTGATGTAATTATAGAATGTCGCAAAACCCTGAAAATTACGAAGTGTATATATTTGTTTGCGAGACCGGCTTTAAATACCCCATTTGATGGTTCGAAAGTAATGAGGGAGATGAAATTACTTTGTCCGAACTTAACAAAACGCGAGTATTTAACTGCGACTGGATTTGCGCCATCATGTAGCTACAATGGCGCATGTAAAAGTCCTGCACTGTCTAAGAAAGTCAGTAAATTTATGTGCCATACACAGTCTGTCCACGATAAAAATTACGTGACTCCATTAGCGTTTGTAAATCGTGGCGTCGTGGAGAATTACTTAGCCAAACTAGAAGAGACAACGCTTCTCCCAAAAGAACCTATAGAAAATCCAGTAAACGAACGTCACATACACATACCAGACGAAGAAGAAGAAATTTCCGATGACGACGGATCAAAAGCACATAAAAGATGAAGGCGGTGGACAGAAGAGGAAAAACATAATTATATCAGAATTCTCTGAATATATAAAAAAAGGTATTAACCCGGGCACAAAAAGGGGCAAAACGTTGATTGACAAAAGAAATCCTGTTAGAAGGATTAATGCATTTGTTGACAACATAAATAAAAAAAAGTAAAGCTTCCATCCTCATTTTCTTATTTAAAACAGGTATAACATTACATTAGAACATTAACATTAACATTACATTTTACAAAGTAGGCTGTATTTCTATATTGTAATGAAATTGGTTATTATTTCCGTTTAATTTAAAATCATATGACCACTCTTCCTACAAAAAACATATAATACAGTAACATGCAAGATTAATCATTTTTGTACATTAGTAAGTTTATAATCCTCTTTGAGAAACTACCTACAGCACGGTTTTGTTATATACAAAAATTAGTCTCTTCAACTTTTTTTTTCTTTATATTAATAGACTAACATTTAATTATGAAAAACCATAGTAGTGAGAATAATAACGAATATATGTACTTGACCTTACTCTTAATCACTTTCTCACACCTCCGTTAGTGTTCGAAAGTCGGAAGCTGTAGTGCAAAAGTTGAATGAAGGGTATGATTGTAAATGTAGGAAAGAACGAAATCTGCAAATGTCGAATGTCCAAAAGTAGAGGGCGTATATGATTTTTTAAATGAACAATCTGCTTTTCTTATGTATTTATATTTTTGTGTTAGTATTTTTTGTATAGGATTATTCTAATATAACTTGTATGTCATTTGTATTTTCTCGTATTTTCTGTACATAATTTAATATATATAACACATTTTTTCTGCTTTCAGTATACTGCTTAGACTTTTGTTTTAAATGTTAGTTTTATAATCTTTGCATTGTTTGAATTGTTAAATTTTTTACGTGAAAGGTTTTATTAATATAACTTAATTTTAAATTTTTGCTTTGGATTATTGCAAAATGTAATTTACATACGTGATTTATATTTTTTGTTATTATCTGCACTTATCCTTTAATATATATTTAATTATTTGCCCTTTTTATTTTAAGTTTTGATGTAATAGGCTATATAATTAAATTACGTTACTTCTGCAAGCAGTGGCGTAACTAGTAACAGCTGATTGTTGTCTACACGTTGTAAATAAATAGTCAGCTCTTTTCACTATTGCATTAATTTATAATGTTTATAATGTATTTATGTTAATAAATTAGTACTTTAAGTAAAAGTAGTAGTTTCATTTTAATTAATTCTTTTATTAGGAAATAATTATTTTTCGGTTTGTATATATTCATTTTGTGTTTGTATTTTCCCAAATATGTATTTTGTGATTATTTGTATCTTTTTGATTATGTATTTAATATATAAAATTTTTCCAAAATTTGATATTCACTAGTGTACATATCTGGTTTTCAAACTTTATTGTTTTACTCAAAATACTTTTTAATTTAAACATTTACTTTATTTATTAAATTTTTTTAATGTAATACTACTTTAATAAAAAGTATAATATATTATCTTGTTGTTTAATTATTTTCCATATGTTTCACCACTCACTGCACTAAAACCTTTGGAAGTAGGCCTAAAAGGTTAAAAGACCTACATATAAAATACCTTCACCTTCAAATCGTCTAGGTGCGATTACTTAAATTAATACACGGTATGAGTATACGAGGTGAGTAACCATCGAAATTATTAAAATACAACAGTTATTGAGTTGAATTTTTATTCTACCAAATAAGTAAAATCATACAATTGTGCCTTATTTACTTGAAATGAAATTTCCATTTTATTAACCTTTACATTGAAATCAACCTTTACCTTTATTTTGAACTTACAAACTTTTAAATACTAAAAGCTGATTTTTCTCTACACGCAAGATGTGGTTCTAAATTACTGTACAGAGAATAATAGACATGTAACTGTGTAATTAAAATGAATATTTTGTTTTCGAAGTGTCCATCAATCAATGAATTTTAACGATGAAGGATTTGCGAGGACCGGTCAAAAAGTATAACACAAATTTTAAATTATTTCTGCCGACGTTTCAACAATATATAATGGCATCATCATCCAAAAATTTAAACACCTAAACACTACATCTACTCAAAATTGGATGCAATAGTGTACAGTGTGTGGAGAAACGTTTATGTTACTACGATAATAAAATATACGTACTATTATTTAAAAATAATAAAATGAATTAAAGTGGAACTCAAACAATATTTAAATTTACTCAAGATGGTATTAAAAGTGTACGTATTAAAAAAGTAAAAGAAACTTCTCTTCTTCTTTACGATTGGCAAATTACTTATCTCTCACAGACGTAGACTGAATTTCCTTTATACGACACAAAAACGGTAGAGCTCCACATTGCTTCATAGATTTAAAAATTTAGTTATTTCTTTACTCATTGTTCGAAAACGAATCAGCTAATTGAGCAGATTACAGGGAAAAATAAAATTTGGGTAAGATCATTTTCTTACGAAGTAAACAGGTGTTACAAATAGTTTACTCTTATACGCAAAAACGTAAACTCAGGCACGCTACGTAGCGTAAATAAATGTTGTCTAATATCTGACGCATGTGAATGCACCCAAAGCGCTCCTCTTTAAGTGTTTGTTGAATTGTTACAAACAGATTACTCAAGTAGAATGTGTAGTCTATACGACACAACGAATGATAAACAAACAACGCACACTACCTTGGACAGGCACATGTACGCTTCAACGTACATTGCGACAGCGGAAACCAGCTGCCAGCTGAGTTATCTCTGACGTCATAAGCCAGTGACGTCATTTGATCAACTCAGACTGGTGATCAACTCAGACCTTTACAGATATCACTCATGCCTCCTGTCTTGTGGATTCATATCGCAAGGTCAATGAAGACCAACGTAGGACAAAAGAGATTAGTAAGCAAGCAAAAAATATATCACACGTGACTCATGATCATGGAAAACACGGCAATTTCACGTAGTGACTCACAACACGTAAATGACGCTGTCTCAGCCTACACAGTCACGTATTAAGTTTGTGAATTAATCTGGAAATCCAGTACAACTTGACGACAGTTTCTTTACCAAAAGTGTCTGTGCTTGACTGTACGTGCGTCCCACATGTAGCCTATGTACTGTATTTATAGTTCAAAGAAGTTAATTATAATAGAAAACTAATAACCTGTAACAGTGCCCTCCTACAATAACGGACATTACTATCGTCAGTCACGGTAACCGATTCTGATATTTAAATTAACACACGTCAAAATGTCACGTTCGACTTCCAACACTTGCTAACTTTGAACCCTGTCATTATATCACACTGTTTTAGCAAAATTAATATTTTCTCTAGAAAGGTTACTAAATTATTAAGACATTTGTATACATTAAGACATTATATTTCACTATGTGTTTTTATCCATAGTGGTTAAACCTAGTGACCTAACTACTGGGTGAAGGGGGGGTTCAGTGTTCAGTTTCTCCCAGAGCTATTACAAATTTCAGGAAAATTCCATAATAACTTAACGAAGGCCTATTACTAAGCCAACTGAGTATATTAAAATAAGGCTTATAAATAACTGGAGAAATAAAAGGAATTAGGCCTACAATGTTTATAAATTAATAAAATAACGTTAGTGTTTTCTTAACAATGACACTCATTCAGCATTTGGCAAGTAACATACGTATTTGCAGCATTCAAAAAATACAATTAGGCATGCGCCAGAAAACGTAGGCATCCCCCCCTCCCCGCAGGAACAGCTTCTAGTTACGCCACTGGGTCCGTTCGACGGGATGATCGCTGCAAATCACATTTGTTCTACAAAACAGGACAAATTCATCCCCGTCAGTTGACATTAGGCAGTGACTGAAAATAGTTACGTCAGTCATATGTGTGAATAAATACACCTTCCGTTCAGACTTAAAATTTATTAAAAGAGCCAGTTAATGTTAAATTTTTGGTTTATCCTTTTCATACCAAAGAGAAATAGAAATGTTCACGTAATTTTTTGATTGACATACTGTAGATTGCTGATAAGTTGTATTAGCATTATTGCACGCTAAACCAGTAAAAAAGTAATTCGTCTACGCCTAACAATGTCAAAAATGCGATAAATTACAAAATTGTTAAATCTTTGAATGCGACTGTGTCTTGTCTCAAGCTTGTGTCCTGTTCTATCGCAGTATGAATACGACAGAATGACACAACCCATTCCCACCGCACTAATTAAGCAGCACCCATTTAAAACAATGTATTTGATCGCCCCGTCAAACCGGACAGTTTACGCCTACCATAGTTCGTATAATTTTCCACTGGTAGAAGAGAAAAAGTTAACGACTCTGTTCAATTGCTTAGCAAGTAGAAACAGTTTTATCATTATAATAAACTTTGTATACATAGGCCTATAGATAGATAGACAGATATTCACAATTTAATGTATTATATTGTAATGTAACAAATATGTAATATAATGTATTATATGTTGTATATAATACACGTACAATCGTTACAATGTGAGTGAGTTTGTGGGCGCGCGTGTGTAATATTGTATTGAAACAAAAACAAATTTGTTCTCCAAGTAAATTTTATATTAGGTATATACCGGCACATGTTATTACACACACACACACACACACACACACAGTAGGCTTATTGTATACAATACACGATTGTATAGTATTCTTATAATTACGTGCATCATTTATTTATAATTTATTAACACCTGTTGCTTAATGCAGAACTTGTTTTACAACAATTCACATGTGGAGACTTAATATATTTCATAAAATACGTACGTTTTCAACATTATTTAATTACGTTTGTTAAATGTTTTGATTTTGTTAGTATAATAACAATGTTATTGTTAAAATTTATAATGCTTACATTTGAAGTAAGTAATAAAATCGGAGACATAGAACCATGGAACCAACGGAGCTAACAGTATATCTCCTTAAATCTTTTTTATTTCTTTCTTTAGTTTTATAAGTTTATCTTCAAAAAACGTTAACGTTATCGATTTAAAACGATAAGCATTATGCACGAAAAACCATCTGAATCAGTTTTTTTTTTAACGGCTTTCAGCGAATTTCGTTTGAACTATGTAGGCCTAATATGGGACAATTGTATTAACCAAGTGTATTGTTTCTGAATCTGTCGTTATTCCGAATACGATTTCATGGTACGCCATGCTTTCATTTCCTAAATAACGTCCATGGAAACATTGTTAAGTCGACGGTGGATATGCAGGTTAATTTCCTGTCACTGGTTTGTCACATTTTAGTTCTACAAATTCTAGAACTAAAATGTGGTAAAACTTCGCGTTTTAAAATAATTACTTGGTATTCTGAGGAGGGGCGTAAATAGGCTTAGCCCATTTAGTTTCGCTCTGGGAATCCACTAATGTCGGACATCAAGTAGCCACATTCATTCTATAACACGATGTATAGCCGGTAATTAAACATGTGTTCGGTAAATGTAATTAGATGTTTTGTGCTACTTATTCACACGCAGTACGACTGTGACATAACATACCCACTGTTGCTACCACAAATAATGTACGTTATGCAATACTGTGTGCTAGACATCTCACTAAAAACCAAGTGGTTATTGTAACACGCCAAGTTTTATAACAAACTTCATTTTCAAAACTCAATTCTATGAACCCATAACGTGTATACATCGACTACAAGCATCAAAATATTCGTTACACTTATTTATCCTCTACTAATATAATAAAAGTAGATGCATACCGGCTCTGCCATGATACGTATTAGTATTAGCGGTGGAGACCCATTAATGTACGATAACAACTTTAACACAGTTTGATACTTTAAACATAATCTGCAGAGGTCGTACGCCTCAAAATGTTCGTGAACTTATTATTGAAGCTAGTGTCGTCGGAGTCGGATTTCGAGGCAGTGCGTCCAGTGACTGTGGCGTGAATTGGAAAGAGGAAGCGCGGAAGCGCTGGATCCCTTGGAAATTGTAATTTGTTGAAGATCCCTGAACACGAAGAGTAGGGTTGAGGGTACTATAACTCGCCGCATAACTGCACTGGTTGTAAAACCAAGAAAAGGTTATTTTATGATACCGTTCACTGACTTGTCTATTGTTGTATAGGCTTGTGGTTTCTCCAAGGGTTATAATTAGTGAATGTTTGGTCACGCTATGAACAGATTTTTAAAAACGACAATGTGCTGTTTGTTCACAGTTTGTAAGCTGGTTGGATTGGGCAGAGAGCACCAGGGTGGACTTCGCTTTACTGTTACCTTTGTTTGTGTGTGGATAACGCGAAGAGGTGATGGCAAGAATGCTACAATAGAATGGATGACCTTCTGTGGATATGGAGAATCATGCTTCGTCTGGCTTCGTTACTAATATGGTTTAGGCGATACTCTGAAATGTCTCTTCAGATGGCTCACCCACCGCTGGGAATTTCGTCACCTTGAGTCTATGACATAAAGTCGAAACCGGAGAAGTAGATCTGCTCATGGATCAGTAGCCTTGATCTACGCGTAGCAATAGAAACTTCCAGGAGACTAACAAGCGAGACCACTCGCTTCGTCTGGAAGGAACGCACAGGCTAAAAATAAATTGCACGGTGTAGCCCAACTCCCGGAAGCGCTGGATCCCTTGGAAATTGTAATTTGTTGAAGATCCCTGAACACGAAGAGTAGGATTGAGGGTACTAGAACTCGCCGCATAACTCCACTGGTTGTAAACCAGGAAAAGGTTATTTTATGATACCGTTCACTGACTGGTCTATGTTATATAGGCTTGCGATTTCTCCAAGGGTTATAAACGTGTGTGCTACCTCCAGTGGTTTGAGCTACATTTTCATGCAGAGAATGCTCACGGCCGCTAATGATAAGCGAGAAATGTTGGTACTTATTTCAACAACAATTGCTTCACTTACTAAAAACGGCCAGTGAGGCTTTGTCGTTTTTTTACATCTATTTATTACCTATGTATTAAACCTATTTCTATCTATTTCTATTTTTGAATTTTATTTAGTTTTTAGATTTGTTTCTAATTTATTTCTACTTTAGCTAAATTTATTAACTACAAATTACTATACAATTCAAACATTGCGGGTAAAAATAATGAATAGCTGCTAAAATATCATTAAACAATTCTTCTGCAGAAAAAAACATATTTCTGCAAATATATTCAATTAAGTTCGTCTGAAATGTGGTAATAGACATTCTGCCGACTCTTTTCCGCATATCACGCTTAATTTTGGAACAGTGGCTCTCAATCGTTTGGGTGTGAACAGCAGAACTGCGAGACATACAAAGTTTGTTCGACTGAGTTGTAGCCGCGCCACATATCTGTAACTATAGTAGTCCTTGGTTCTCATTACCTAAAATTACACGATTTAGTGTAAATTTAGCATCGCGTTTACCCACCACCTTTAGGAATCACTTCTTTGTTCTCCTGCAAACTCCCCCAAGTACCCACCGAGTTTTCGTTATTTGGCCCCTGTTGAACTTCCTCCTACCGAACGCACTTTCATCTTTCAATATTTCCCGGACCGCCAATTTTTGAGCTGTTCTCCATCAGCCAGACAGTAAGCATTTCCTTGAAATCGTTTATTGATTTTTGTGTAGTTTTTTTGTTTAAGTCGATCTCTCTTGAAATGACTGAAACTGGATATTTCAAAATCCATGCGACACACACACACAATATAGATAAGGGAGGAATACGCGCTATTCCGAAAAAAGTTTTATCATGTATGTTTTTGTAGCTCTAATTCAGTCTACCACATCTGAAGGTGACGTTTCTTTGTGATTTCACATTTATTAACATATTACCATCCGGACATTGTATTGAATCCGGAAAAAGATTCCAATCACAAACACATTTTCTGAAACTTTTTTTCAGTAACACTCCGAAAATTATGAACACTTTTATACTCCATTTCAGTAAGGTACAGGTGTGCACAACACTACGAATGAATGTACGATAAATGCCTCTTAAACCGCTAGAAGTAGCCACATACATTTATAACTCTTTGAAAACCCATCAACAATAGACATGTCAGTGGCAAATGTTGACAGCGGTCACTTTACAACGTTTTCCTGGTTTTACAACCGGAGCAGGTATGCGGCGACTTCTGGTACCCTCAGCCAGAAGAAAGCCAGACTACGACGTACCAGAGGAATAGATTCTCAACTCGCCGACATACCATCTGAGTGAGAGAACAAACCAGGTCGGTCGCCGACATGCCACACAGAGACAGCAGTGTTGCTCCGCCAGCGGTCAGGGAACAGGCGTCGGGCCAAACAGACAGTCGATAATGCTCTGCCAGTCGTTCAGGGTGAGTAGGGAAGAACTGAACAGGTGACTGGCTTCGTCAACTACCTCGCCTTACTTTGGAAGTGACCTCACGGCCCCTTTGCCCTTAGTATCTAGGTTCTCCAACGGTAGCGAGAGATTCTACAGACCAGCCTGGGTAGTGCTTTTAACCAGTAACCCGGGGTATTGTTGTCTGATAAGTGGACAGATACGACATTGCTTACCAAAATCCCAAAGTTGCAGTGATGTTTTGGAACTATTTACCTGCTTGCCGGTGATCGAAGTTTTACAGCAGATCGTGCAACATACGATCGGCAGATGGTCTGGTTGGTATAGTATAGAGTCTTATGGGTTGAGGAGTCTCCTCAGAGTCCCTAGACTGTAATGGTGATTCCTCTAGTTACAACCGAAAATATGAACGCTTCCAAAGCTATATGCAAAATATGTTGTCTCTTTGAATTAATTGCACATTCGCATATAAGATTTTTTTAATTTTTATTACCAGAAATTCATCATAGATTTTCAGTGCGCTATATTGTGCTCTGTTTATAAATCGCATGGTAGACAATGAGCATCACTGGGGAATTACTTTGGGTAGTCTATTGGTCTTTCGGTTTTTGTATTTCCTATTACTATGCGATTTTATTGAAACCGGATCGATAAATGACCAGATACGTATTTGACAACTCTACGAAATGCAAACAGTAGTATATGATGTGTTCTAATTCTATACATTTTCGTTGATTTTTAGTAAATTTATTTCAAAATCCTAGTGGGAAAAGTAAAAAGCGATGAAACTATATGTCCGATTTAGCGCGTTTTAATATGGACGAGATAAGTTGTCCACAAATGGGATGTATTTATTTCTTAACAAATTTTTTCCCAAGTAATCGAAAGGACGTAGCTGAGGTTTCTGTTACCGAAATGTAATCATATTCTTGTAACAGCAAACTATAAACTTAACATACCATTTTAATAAAATTTTAATTTCTTCAAGTCACAAGGTAAATAAAGTAGCTTGCGAAATTTTTTCTTCAAAATCGACAAATACTAATGTATATTAAGGAAGTCAATTGTACAGAACGAGTTGAATATAATTTTTAACAAACTCTTGGTACTCTTTCTTTTTTGTTTCCGTATTGTTGTGCGTTTTGCACAAACTTATTACAGCGGTGGCGCAGTCCTTAATACCTCACCCGTATTACTACATTACATATTAAGCGTTACAGACCTGGCCTTTGAACAGAGAAATGTCAGGGAGCAGTGGATATCTTCCAGACTAAAAACTCCAAGTCCACCATCCGATACGATATTTCTGACCACATATAAAGACCCCGAGGGGATTCGGGTGGTCAGTGCACGTTTCAGGCAAGTATTACTACCCAACGTGATATTAAGCTTAACAGTCTGTCCTGTCTCTCCTGAACTATTTCGAGGATACAAAATCAAATTTAATATTATAAATACGGACGCGTTATGTGACAACAACAGTTAGCTAAGAGTGCGTGCTTTCGGATTCCAAAGCCGCTGACGGTGAATATCACACGACTACACTATGTAAACACAAGAAACCAGCTTTTTAGAAGTCCTGAAATCTAACGGAAGAATTACTTTATCCCTGACACTGACACTAAAATAATTTCTTATAAAAGTTTATCCTTGTAAAACCGTTTAGTCTATTAAGGAGGTAAGATAAACATAACAAAAGGAAGAAAGAAAACTAAGTGCACACGGGACAGTGTTGTTTATTTAATCTGTACAAACTAGGTCAGTCCGTTAACGAGGGAGTGCGAGACTTTGATTAATTTCCGTAGCTGTTGCTCCCCAGGAGTGAGGCGGATATGAAAACTATTTGCCATTCGCAGATTAAACAGACCACCCTTCGAACTTCTTCTTCTTCTTTTCCTTTGCCTTCTCAATCTTACTTTAATACGAACTATTTCATTACTATAAGCACACGCAAATGTGAATATTAAAATTATGAAAGGAGCGCCAGTCTCACGGCTTATATACATCAATTGCTGTTATTATTTCTAATTAATAAAAGGTCCTTTCCTATTAGTTTTGATAAAGTTACAGTATGATCGTAAATGATTGAATAGGTTTGAAGGATTAATATTCTTAATAAACGTATTAACAGACTATGTTATACTTCTGTATCGCGTCTCTTACTTGGTCTAGTGAGTTACGTTTTCGTCTCCGGTGCGAGACATCTATACTGCATCCAGCCAGCATTATCAGAAAATGTTACTAGGCCTATAGCCAATTAGAATTGTGGATGAAATGCTCCTGAAAAGGCGTCTATCAAACCTTTTCTTTATCGAGCTATAGCACTGTGTAGAATTTTATAGGAGTGTTATATTTCTAAATTATAAAATACATTTAATTTCTGGGAGTTCAAAAAATATACAGGTGATAAAATAGTTGCTCATTCACTATTCGTCTTCTTGAAACGCGGTTCTTGAATCGAGCGTATGCGATCTCTGTGTGTAACCGCGGGTGTGTGTGTTTACATATTCGTACCCCATTAAAGAAGTAATGAAAATATTTTGAAGTTTAGATTTAAATTTTTATATTCCTCTTTCATCATACATATTCTACATTCTACTACGTGTGTGACAGAGAGTTAGTTAGAGCTTAAAAGGCTAAGATATTACAGGATTCCTATTTTAAAACTAGATATCTCTAATCACATCGTGGTCACATCGTGAATTTTACCATAATTAAATTTTAGTCTTAACGAAACGTTTTATCACCACACGAATCTGGGATAAGGCACTATTTTTGGCCTAAACCAATCAGGTCCAAACTCAACCTGCTTCGCGCAGAATGATTATGGCCGGCAAACAACAGCCAGCACCGGGAACCGCAACGACCCTTTTGTGGCACCTATAGTCCTATGGCTTCTCTCGTCCGCTACACCAACTTAAACTGACTCGCTTATATTATCTTTGACTCTACGTGTAGGTCATTCCGGTTCCAACCCTCGACAGGTTACAACCCTCTGACCGTACCGTCTCTTTCTTTATTCTTATCACATCACATACAAACTTCCTCCAATCACATAATTTCTCAGACATGATATACGTTGTCACATCACACACGAAATATGTGGGGGGTTTTAAGTTACGAATTATACACGTGAGTTTTTACGTACTTCGTATTTACCCTACGTAATGTTAAATTTTCGATTTTTTATATTACTTCCTCTGATGAGACTCGAGCAAAAACTGCCTTAAACTTAGAATACAAAAGATACAATTCACTTCATTCCATATAGCCCCGTGATTGAAGAGAGTTCGAAGGGGCAAGGAGGTCCCTTTAGGAAAAAAGTTTTGATGAAATTACGGGATTACCTGAATAATAGATATAAAGAAATAGTTGGTGACAGTCTGGGTGGTGAATGTCGGATACTGGTTTCTTATATTGCCTGGATGCTGGTTTAGAGAGCCACTGTGTGCTGTCTGTGACTGATCCGGCATGTACGTTATATGCTACCGCAAACACTGCCCCTGGTTGGCTAGAACCCCGGATGGCCAACCTACCATAACAGGACCAAAAATACGATATCAAAAATACAACTACTACGTATATACAACAAGAAAAGTAGCTAATTGTAAAAATCAATCGTCACCCGAAACCCAAAGTAAACGTAGAACAAAAACTCACATTAGAAGGTGCAAAATTAGACACGGTCAGGGAAAACCCATGTGTGCCCTAATGTTCTTATACAAAACGGTTCCCCTTAAATAATATGGTCCCTTAAGTAATAAGTAAGTAAGAATCCATTCCCATATTAACAAATGGAAGATGGTGAGCAGGCAGAAGGTTCCTCAACACAGTACGCAATGGGCGGAGCTTGACCTGAGCACACATAGTGCAGAAAAAACTACAAATGACTTAACATGCAGGCATATTATTATTTGGCTCTGACATCTGATTAATCCGAACACACTGACAAAAGATACAATCAACTGGATTCTAGGGTGGATTATATGACCAGCCACAATATCCCGGTGTTCAGTGGAGAAGCAATAAGCCTGATTAGAGCCATTTTACAAATAAACTAAATTCTCCTACCACAGAAGACCAGGATCAAACCTTTATTTGACAAAATGCAGACGACAATGCAGTCATAGTCAGATTTAAACTCAAGATTGCCATTGCAAATTGCCCGGAAGATAAGAAGATGACGGCCAAGTAGACTAGTCTTCAAGAAGGAATGGAGTACCGGACCACCACAAACAGTGATCAATAAGAGCTTTAGCCAAAAAACTACGGAAAGCGCAGTCGGCAGAATTTAAATGAAAGGAATGTGTCACCAAGATGACAGGGTTGTCTAATCACTGACAGCAGCCACCCGATTACTTAAAAAAAGTCTTAGGTTTGTAGGGTGGCGTGTTTACCCAATGTAATACAATCGTGGAGTCAGTTCAAATGCATATTTTTCACAAAATGACAACAAATCCAGGAAACGCTGCACATAGCGGTGTTCCAACTTCGCAAGAAGATAAGCCCCTAATAACTCAAGGCGAGAAATAGGTGAGGACTTCAAAGGGGCCACTTTGGTCTTAACTGCCAACAAACAGGAATGACGGTTGGTAATTCGGCTAGACACCAAATATAAGTTACGTACCCGTGCTGAGTAACATCTGCAAAGCCAGGAAGGACATACTCGCCCGAGAAAAATGAGACAATAGGGCAGGCACCGAAATGTCCATATTCGCCGGTGGGAGACCCTTCATCAATGCAGTCCTGCTGCCAGCCCTGTCTCCAAAACAAAATCTGCAAACGGTAGGAGAACCCTCAGTTGGTCACATCAAAACAAGGGTGATCATACTGGGCACCAAATTCTGAAGCTTAGGACTCGTCAGAAAGAAATCTTTCAGAGACACGTCACTGGTGGTCGGTGCGCTGTCTGAGGATTAAAGACAACTCGATTCTTATGTGCATCACCTTTATTCTTAAAAACACCGTGATGGAAATTAAAATATTTGGAAATGTAGAGATAGTAACAGGCACCACGTGTCACTGAGTAATATAATCATCCATGAATTTAAGGTACATATCTTTAAACTTGGGGTCCCGGGCAAATCTCCGCTCCAAACTAAAGAGACGAGAAAGAGAACTGTTATACGAGTCACCGGGAACCACTGGAAGACTGGACCTAAACGGATATCTAACAATGTAGGCCTACCGGCCCGGCATCGTTGTTTTGCACAATGATGAAAGAACATCATCTTGATGAGGAGTCAAGGACGCTATCAACGTCACATAAATAGCCACTGGTGGAACGTTGCATATGGCTGATGGGCACGAACTGCACAGGTGGTATTAACGTCAATGACCGTTCACATGACAAGGAGTAACAGAGGAGGCAGAGCCCATAATGACAAAACCAAATTTGGACCCAACAGCCGTTGGAAGACCGGGGCCTAATGGAACAACATGCTCTGTAAGAACAGCGTACGCCACGTCCGCTCGCAACAATACATCCATTGCAGCACAAGTGTCGAAGGTAGGATCGGCTATCAACAAGTTCCTTGTAACCTCATTAGCAGAAGGTGACGCCACAAAACGAGGAGTATTGTGAGTGATGCTCTTCATGATTGCGAAAATGCGACTACGGGCGATCACTTCCTTCCCTTCCCCTAACAAACGCTATGAGAGACCGCTTGAACAGTCCCAATACCGTCAACAACCCTTGTACTACACACACGGGGACATCCCAACTGCTGCATACAATGCTCCGAAATAAATGAGGCTTGAGAAGCAGTATCCAGAATAGCTCTGGCTTTAAAGCCAGACAAGCCTTTCATTAAAGTGCAGAGATACAAGGCATGTAGCCACTCTCGTGGAGGTGGCGAGAGACTGTAGAGGATTCACAGTGGGGTGGGGGGTGGGGGGACCAAGGGTTTGTCACCTCCCTTTGGTGATTGTTCGTTGGCAGCCAGCTTCTTAGGGAAATGTAGAAGCGCGTGGTAGGCGATACCACAGCAAACTGCACATCTACGAGGACTGATGACAAACAAAAAGCGCTTGACCCATTCATAGCGGTCAGACGGGCTCAGTCTAGGAAATTTCGTTCACTACACAAGAGGACGATTCGACTCATAAACATGGCATTGCGCTTCGAGTCATGCACCGAAGTAGTTAGCGAAGCAACACGAGAAAAGGCTTCTGAGGAGTGACAGATCCGGGGGGAAGAGACGGGCCTGGCAGAAAACTAGACAGTGCGACCTATTCTTTATATTCAGCCATGGTGGTTAAAAACTTGATAATGGACTCTGCCTTAAGAACATGATCTGATGAACCTGAGTGGGCCTCGAATCTTTCACTCAGTGGCTAGACCAATTTTAACAAGAGAAAGACCGAAGAAACATCTTTAAATATATCCTCAACCCTCATTGACTATAACGACCAAAGGTTTGAAGTGTAAGTACCTATAAAATCACAAATCAACCTTGAAGACTTTACAGAGATGGTGGGCAGCTGTAGGAGTTTCTGGCAATACGTTTGGACTGCCAGCTGTTTGATAAGGTATCGGTCCGTCACGATGGACATGGCAATGTCGTAGCTGTCATCGTTCACTGGCAACGTCGAGATTTTCTTGTATGCTTCTTACTTCACACGCGATAGCAAACACAGCAACTTTGGTGAGGGGTGAATGCCACATCTCATGAACCAGAGTAACATATTTGGAGTAGAATTCTGGCCAGGCTGGCAAAGTCCGTCACAGACAAGTAGGATCATCCGTCGTAGTTTAGCCGAACAGACCCAGGTTGAGAGGAAACAAGCCTCAATGAAATGAGGGAATACCCCTAAAGATAGACGTCCGTCAAATGAGTTAAAGCAGTAAGGATGTGTGACTTCTCCAGACCCTCATGCTGATCTTCTGCTTTAAAGTATGATTCCAATGATGCCTTAGCAGTCTGCAGATCTTCGGTTAAAAACTTTGCCTCCTTGGCATCAGCAGTTGAAGTACCCTTTAACGACTCTAACTTCGGAACCAGGGTCTGGAGGAAAATAACCTCTAACGACGACATTCTCTGAAATGCAGTAGCGGGGAACGTAGACGTCATTATGCCCAGATATAAGCTAGAATCTGAATAAACCCAAAAAACCAGGACAACAAAGTCAAAAACCTCTACAGTGGCTCTGGGGGAACAAAAATCCACGAAAGGAAAATTTTCAAAATTGTACAGTACAATACAAATAAAAATTCGAATAACACAGTCTCAATACAAAATACAAAATACAATTATGCAAAATAATATTTGTAATAATATAAAGCCTCAACATATCAGACAGAAACAACGTTATATTATCTTTTATCAAGAAAGATAATTTAAGAAAAAAGTCTTACCACTGACAACTTAATGTGATATACAAAAGTAATAATAATACGTATAATAGTAATAATAATAATTTACTGTTTATATTATTAATATTTGCAGTAATGGGGTTGGCTAGTCGTCTTTGTCGTGTTGTTATTAATGTCGTTACTCCTATTATTGATATAATAATAATTATTATTCTATTAAAGCCGTTTGGATTTTTGTTTTTTTTTTATTTACTCTGAAATAAGACTAAACTGAACTGTGCTGAGATTTAATTCATTTTTATGATACATTAACTAACCGAAGTATTTGTTAAAATATTAAGAACTACTCAATTATGAAACACGTATTAAGTTTTTTTTAAATAACCAATTGCAGTTTACTATAATTTTATAATAATTTTTCATTGTAATGTTTCATTATGTTATAATATAACATTTTATTTTACATTTATTTGCAATGATGACGTCAGCTATGAGGACTACAATTATTATATAACTAATGGAATGTTCATACCACAACAACAACTGCGATTCACTAACACATAAGACGCAAACGTAACTTAAAAGAAAGTTTTAAATAAGAAGCAGAATCAGCTGCAAAAGAATAAAGTAATTTTTATCAATAAAATTATAAAATCCTGAAGAAACATACCATTACGGGAGGAATTATGGATATGAAGAGGCAGTTAAAGGAACGTATCTTAGATATTTGATTAGAAAGCTTTTGATAACAGATGAAGGAAATAAAAGAAAAAGATTACCACCATGTGTGCGATAACGAAAATGACAATTGTTGAACACTAGAATAAGTAAAGTAACTGAGTGGAAGGAGAAAAAAAAGAAAAAAGAAAAGAGTACGAGAACAGAGAGGTTAAATTGTCTATAGGACTACATGTCGTATGAAATTCATTTATTATTGTTCAACAAACTTCCTGCGCAGCCCTATTACGTTAGAAGCTTCGAAATACAAGTGCAATTTTAAATGTTAAACATTTGTCATCTACTTTATCCATTTCATCTTTGAAAATTTATCTCCATAGTCTAACACAGTGGCTTAGCGAGGGGGTTACAAAATATACAGTCACATAAGTCATACTGAATACTCTAATTAGTTATGTTAGTACGAACATTTTCAAATTTTTATCAAATTTTTTGATGTTACCTCCTCTTAGTGAGTAATGTAATGTTAGCTCCTCCTCCTGCAATGTATGCAACTAGGTTTACAATATTTATAGTGCAGTAATTTATTCCCAATAGCATAACAAATTTCGAACCCTCTATTAAACAGTTTTTTGGTTTCTGTTCGAATTTTATACAGATGTGCCCATTGTTATACACGTTTTATGATCCGTGTTTAATAATTTTTTTCTTTTTTTGTAATTTAATGCTTCATTGCAATTCGAAAACAATCAACAATTAAAACCTTCAAACTTGTCCGTTATTCCGTACACACGTAAATCTAAGATCGGATGCGACGTTCTGATCACGCTCACTAGCCTCTTCTGATTTTTATATCAAAGTACAACAAAATGTAAGCAGCCAGTAGCGCGATTTTGAGGGCTGTGCCGCCCATTTTATGAAAATCTATGATTAATTTCTGTTACAAAATGAGTAGACCGATTTAATTACATTTGCTGCAAATTTTACAGGCCGTACTCACTAAGACAAAATTAAAAAAAATTTGGGTTTGGGTTTGAAAAACTTCAAGAATCTAAAATACAAGAAAAGAAATTATATATATGTGTGTGTTATACTGAAACAGATCAGCATCATGGAAGGTTTGTAAACAAAATAATTATTTACAAACCTCTGATGAGCTGATGTATTTCAGTGAAACGTGCTTCAGGTATTGAAACGACAAAAACGTAATACACTACTTGCAGAAGAAACTATATTGAATAATATCATAATATTATATTATATATATATATATATATATATATAAACATAAATTATACGAAACATAAATTAACGGTTATTAAATATTGCAAAGAAAATTAATTGACTATTAAAATTTGAAACTATAAAATGCAAAATATTCTCTTTTATAATGTTACAATCTGAAAACATAACATATTTCTGCTATTCAGCACACATTAATACCATATAGTCATAATTATCTAAACATATGATGAACAAATTACAAAATTCTTTTATATTGCTTGGGTGTCTGACTCAAATAAAATTTGACGTCTGCTATTAATATTTTTATAATAATAATATACACTTTAAGAATAATTATGATTTATAATGATATACCCAATTTTCAAATTAACAGAATAAAATTATTTTTTAACATCAAACTTACAATTACGTCTTTTACTCTGAATATTTACACTATTTACATTTAAATATTTGTATTACTTTATTTCATGTTCTGTTCTTTATGAGTTCTTTGTTTAACACCAAAAACATAATTGTTCATCTGTCACCTGCGTATTGTTGAAGTTACCGTTGCGTGTGTACGTGTGTGTGTGTGAGCCTCCTGACTGACGACAAGACGACGACGATGATGATGATGATGATGACGTTTCCTCAGTATTCTATAGCCTGTTGTTGATGGTGGTCCTTCGCTCCTCCATCAATCATGGTGTATTGCAGATGATGGTGATGATGATGAGTTGAAGTCGATTAGAAAACGGACATAGCGTCCTCGTGTGAAATTTCTTGGCTTCTGTTTTTCGTCCAAAATTGCCGGAGGTATTTACAGTAAACAGCGATCTGACATGTAAAAGTTTGTTAATTCGCGTGTAGCGTCCCTTTTTAACTGATCAATTTTTAGTCTGTTTTCGCGATAACCAAAACTTTATCTTTAGGCGAGTGGTTGCGTTGTCTTCGTAAGTTTTCACTCGTCATTTACATATAACATACTCGTTAATTACTAGCTGATTGTGGTACAAATTAAACTTAATTTATATGACACCTTTATCATTGCACTTTTCTGCCATCATTTTGCATCACCATACGCGTTTAAATGTCCTTATTATAATGGTGTTTTTAGAATTGTGATATGCCTTTTGCAACAGGTAAAAAACATATTTATTTATTTATATTAATTATGTCAATTGCAGGCGCTATAATTATGAACTTCTTTACAAAGAGCCTGACATTGTCAGGATAATCAAAATACATATGCTAAGGTGGGTTGGACACATAGAGAGAATGGAAGAAGGACAGCCTACGAAACATATTTTTTACCAGAAACCAAAGGGTAGTAGAAAAAGGGGAAGACCCCAAAGTAGATTCAAAGACCAGATAGAGGAGGACCTCGGAAAGCTGAACATAAGAAACTGGAAAGCCAGGGCACGCAATAGGGAGGAATGGAATCGACTCTTGGAGAAGGCCAAGACCCACCAATGGTTGTAGAGCCACGGCTGATGATGATGAATTATGCCATACCTGATTTAATAATACAAACCAGCAATTCATACGTACACAAAGACATCTCCCCCATCGTAGTACAATGCAGATCCAGGCTGGCTCACACACACAGACACACATACCTACGACTTCACTATAAGAATTCCGTCGGGGAGGTGTACACTTTCGACAGGCACCCGCATGTCCACACCTGTACTTTCACGAACTAAATTTTTAAAACTATTCATCATGCTCTCTTTACACTAATTATTTAAAAAATACTGCCCTGGGTAAATATGCAATATATATATATATATATATATATATATATATATATATATATACACACACATATATATCTTGTCACCGGAAAAAAGGCTTGCCGCATGACAAATGGCGCCAATCGTACACTCTAGTCTTTTTGGTGGCCCTAAAAAGCACCTGGTGGCGAGAAAGCTGAAGTTGGTCGTGCCGCGCTGAGATGTTCGGCGGCTGCGCCCGCTGATCGTGGCGTACTACAGTCCTCCTCTTCTTTCGGCACCGGTTGTAGAGTCGGCTGCCGGCCCAGCGAATCCATCGCTGGCGCGGAACGGGAGTGCGAAGACGCAAGAACGGCGGCGGTTCTATTCTTCGGCCGTTCCTTCCGGCTGACTCCGCCTCGATGTCGTCCGAGAGAGGAGAGGAGATGAAGTGCGTCCGATGGTGTGGCGATGAAGAGTGCGCAAAATTTTGTGCCGGCCCGGGTTTTATGCACTAACCGGGATCGCTGGTTGGCTCGCTCCGAGCACGTTGTTGGATTGGCTCGCTGTGTCCACCGCTGGTACCGGAGAGCAGATGTTCGCATACCGCAGCCGTCACAACTCCACCGGGTCTTGAATGCTCTCCGGTAGCCAGCCTACTGCTCTTCTCCAGATGTTGTGGAGGTATCTGTTGGGCGCCATGTTGATTGGTGTGCCGGCTGGTAGCTCGCTGGCGTGGCTGGATCTTGCATCCGCAAGATGATCGTCGCCCCACGTTGGGCGCCAATATTTAGGCCTATATATAAGCTTACATATGATTACTTCTGCAAGTAGATTTATCTTATTTTTTATTGTTTTAGTTTAACCTGACGCACGTTTCACAGCATGTATTTGTATCTTCAGAGGCTTCTAACTGAATTCCTCAATCTACTTGCAGACGTAATTATAGTTTGATAATGTATATCTATATATATATATATATATATATATATATAGTAAAATAAGAAAAAATGTCACTAACAACAACTCACTTTACTGCTGAATAGTTGCTTCGCTAATTATTTCTCAGTAATTTCTCCACAAGGAAAATCTTGTTGTCTTCACTTCCAACACATAATCTGAATGAATACTTATTTGTAGTTTTATTTACGTGAAATTTATGTTGAATTTTGTTAAATTTTGAACTCCTTCATTTAGTTCTTGGAAGCTCTCTGAAGATCACATATTCTATTAGTGTTCACATAGTATGGAGTTGAAATTCCAGTTTCTATCTTGTGTTATACAAGACGTTATAAATCTACAAAACAAAGATAATTTTCTCTTAGGAAGCTTAACTATATTGATAATGTTTATTATACTATAAGTGTAATAAATTTTGTTTAAGTAAGCACAACTTACTTTATCATGTAGTGTCCTTGACCAACATTTTAAGATTTCAGAAAATGTGTGTGTGTTGCGACAGTGATAAATGCTTAGCCTATTAAATACTATAGTTAACTGCATGGAAGTAGTATCGTCAAGGTCACACCGCTTACTTACAGCGTTGCCACTAAGCATCAGTTTCCCTTTATTCCGAAAAATGCTACACTAGTAAGTAGGCCTACTTAATGTAAAGAATATAACAAAGTGATTTTTAAATTAAATATTTACTTTGTTGTTATCAATAAGGCTTCCATTAAAATCATTTTTGTGCTTTAAACTGTTGAACATTCTAAAATCAATTATAATAGAAGACTGAAAAAACAACGATACATTTTGAAGGTTCATAGATGCCTACTGCAGAAATTGTATAGATAAAATTTAATGTTATTTAAAGCAAAAAACCTTTTTAAAATCTTACGAGTATCACACAGTTGTTCTGGTTTTGTAAGATAGTGTAATGTAAGGTTAACTTGCGTTTTACTGTATTTTTTTAAGTAAAATTTTACAGGGAGAAAGTTTCTAATACATACATTAGAATACATTGTCAATAATTCTTAATAATTATTACATCACAATTAATACATTGTTAATAATTAATTAACAATGAATTTCCGTAACTTATACATAACATTCAATGCGATGCGTCAGCTATAGTTTGTTTGAACGAATTTTCATACGCATCCTGAGTCTTAAGCTTGCCCCATTTAATTATTGAAGAGACACCGCACTATTCGTGACTCTGAAAAATATTCTATTTTTATTTCCTGCACTGCTTATTAATAATTAAGTAAAAAAATTAGAACTATACTATAAGACGTTACATGCACAAGTAGCATAAAAATAATCGTATGTATAAACGTGAAACCAGTTGGATGTCTTAAGAAAATAAGGATAATTTTATAAACAACAAATACAAATGCGTCATGAAATAAATTTAAAATTCCTTATTCATATATTAATATATTATAAATCTTTAAATATAGAATTTAAATTTATAATTCTATATTTTATGAATTATCCTTACAAATTTTATAATTAAAATTTTCCTTATTTTATAAACTATAGAATTCCTTATGAGTATTATAAATAATAGTCAGTACTGTAACTGAAATGGGATTGGCTTTTGCCACAACAGCGACAAATTTGTTTACACAAATTGCTCAGTCCTATTTAACTTTGTGCAACGGAAGAAAGGTAGTAGTGCGGCCAGTAAACATACACATTTTTGAGGGGAGTGTAAAATGACAAAGGCATCCATAAAAGTGTCAGACACCAATATTTACTGAAAAGACATGCCGACAGGGTATACGCAATTTGCATACCAAATGTGTACATATACCTAACAGAACTTCCGAACCATATGGCTTAGGAACGACCGTGCAGAGAACAAAAATAGATTCATTTACAAAAGGGAAAAGACCGTGAGTATGAAAAAATTAAAGCGACAACAGCAGGCAAGGTCAGCGTTCTCAGACAACTGTCAGTCTGTAGGATAACCACCCATGAAGAAAACAGTAAAACTTTAAATAAGTAAGTTCACTGTACGGAAAACACAAAATAACTGACCTAATGGTACTTCGTAAAGTTAGGGTGTGCATTGCTAAAAGCTTTAGATTCCAACATAAGAAAAACCAGCGCAGTATAAATCGTAGATTCAGAGAACTGCAAATCTTAACAAAAAAAGCCAAAGAAAGAGAAGAAACGCAAAGATAGAAATTCTGTAGATATTTACGCGACAACAAAAAATATGTTGCCGACTCACACAAATTTTTATAGCTCAAATACTGGCGCCCAGAATTTAACTGAGTAATGTTACCCACAACTAATTATTCCTGATAAAAAAAATTCATTTACGCGATACGCATAAATAAATTTGAAACGAGCAATATAAGGTGGATGTATGAAATTTGCTTTCGTAACACTGCTAAAACGCTACACACTGTACTAGCCGGCAACAACGCTGGGCGAGGGGCGTGGAGGTGACAGGGAGAAGCAGTGAAAGTGAGTGACCTTGACGGTACTACTTCCATGCAGTTAACTTTAGTAGACTATGTATTAACTAAAAAAAAAAAAAGTCAGCTGCATGGAAGTAGTATCGTCAAGGTCACTCACTTTCACTGCTTCTCCCTGTCACCTCCACGCCCCTCGCCCAGCGTTGTTGCCGGCTAGTACAGTGTGTAGCGTTTTAGCAGTGTTACGAAAACAAATTTCATACATCCACATTATATTCTTCGTTTCAAATTTATTTATGCGTATCGCGTAAATGAATTTGTTTTATCAGGAATAATTAGTTGTGGGTAACACTACTCAGTTAAATTCTGGGCGCCAGTATTTGAGCTCTAAAAATTTGTGTGAGTCGGCAACATATTTTTTGTTGTCGCGTAAATATCTACAGAATTTCTATCTTTGCGTTTCTTCTGTTTCTTTGGCTTTTTTTCTGTTACGACTTGCAGTTCTCTGAAACTACTATTTATACTGCACTGGTTTTTCTTATGTTAGAATCTAAACCTTTTAGCAATACACACCCTAACTTTACGAAGTACCATTAGGTCAGTTATTTTGTGATTTCCGTACAGTGCACTTACTTATTAAAGTTTTACTGTTTTCTTCATGGGCGGTTATCCTACAGACTGACAGTTGTCTGAGAACGCTGACCTTGCCTGCTGTTGTCGCTTTAATTTTTTCATACTCACGGTCTTTTCCCTTTTGTAAATGAATCTGTTTTTGTTCTCTACACGGTCATTCCTAAGCCATATGGTTCGGAAGTTCTGTTAGGTATATGTATACATTTGGTATGCACATTGCGTATACCCTGTCGGCATGTCTTTTCGGTAAATATTGCTGTCTGACACTTTTATGAATGCCTTTGTCATTTTATAATCCCCTCAAAAATGTGTATGTTTACTGCCCGCGCTACTACCTTTCTTCCGTTGCACAAAGATAAATAGGACTGAGCAATTTCTGTAAACAAAATTGTCGCTGTTGTGACAAAAGCCAATCCCATTTCAGTTACAGTACCCCATTCCAAGTAGGTTGGGTGGACGAGGTGAGGAAGAGACGAACATCCAAAATATTTATCGTCCTTAGTATTGTTGACAGACATTTTGTGCGTTTCATGTGAACGGTTGACGTCTTTATTGTAGACAGTGTGTGTATTAGTTTATTTCAATAATTTGTATTTATTATGAGTGATATTGAGGAACAGTATCCTACATTTAGTTCGAGTACAAGCAGCGGTGGTGTACGTGCGGGCCGAGAGGACATTAGAAAACAAAGTAAAGTCATCATAGCAAACGTTTACAAGTTTTTTAAAAATCTTGCGTATAATGAAGAAGCCAGGAGGAACATAAACTTTGCACAAGTTCGAAAATTGACAGCGGAAGCTTGTGGCATTTCTGAACAGTCGGTGCAGCGTATTAGCAATACCGTTGCTTCGGCAGATGATCAAGGCGTGAGTGTTGTGTTCAGTTCTCCAAGGAAAGGGTATAAACGGGAACACAAAAACACTGAACTGGACGATTTTAATAAACAAATAGTCCGCAGGACCGTACTAGAATATTACGACCGAGGGGAATACCCAACTGCAAGCAAAATTCGAGCTGATCTCTGTCAGAAAATCAATTATTCTGGTTCAGAAGCCTCCGTACTTCGCCTTCTGAAAGTGCTTGGTTTTAAATTTAAGAAGTGCAACGATGGACGAAAATTTTTAATGGAGCGCAGAGACATTGCTGCCTTGAGAGCGAAGTTTTTGAGAACCATGCATATACATCGTACGGAGGACAACAGGCCTATAATTTATTTGGATGAAACCTGGATATCACAGAATCATACGAATAAATACATCTGGCAAGACTCCAGAGGGAACGGTGGGCTGAAAGTACCTACTGGTAGAGGTGGCCGGCTGATTATTGCACATGCTGGATCCGCAAGTACAGGTTTCATAGCAGGTGCCAAACTTGTCTTTCGTGGCAGTAAGCATTCAGCTGCATCTGACTACCACACAGAAATGAATGCTGAAGTTTTTAAGACCTGGTTTGTTGGTATGTTGCGCTCCTTGGAAGAAGGCTCTGTCATCGTGATGGATAATGCCAGCTATCATTCTGTACAAATAGATAAACCACCATGTTCAAACTGGCGTAAAGCGGATATCATGGAGTGGCTGCGTAAGAAGAGAATTTCATTTTCCACAGCTGAAACCAGGGATGAACTTCTTTCTAAAGAAGAGATCCGAACGGACAAGAAGACGTACGAATTGGATCAACTGGCAAATGAAATGGGACATACAGTAGTGCGCCTGCCACCATATCATTGTCAGTATAATCCGATCGTGCTGATATGGGCCCAAGTTAAACGGTATGTTGCAAACAAGAATACGACTTTCAGATTGGCCGATATTGAACAACTTGCACACGAAGCTTTGGACAGGATAACTCAGGAAGACTGGGAGAAGTGCGTAAGACATGCGGAGGCACTACAAGAAGCCGATTACTCAAAGCAGTGCACGAGAGACACCACAGTGGAGCCCTTCATCATACACTTACGTGTGAGTAGTGACAGCGAACCTGAGTCCAGTGAATCCGAAGACGAATAAGGCAGGAGTGTTAAAAAGTGTATATAGGTGGTAAACGTGTCTATAGCGAAGCGTAGTATTTTCTATTTTCATTGAAACATAAAAAACCGTGTGTGCGTGTTTTCTTCAGGAGTGTTATGAATGTGCTCTGTGCTATCACTTTGCAAAGTGATAATTGTGTGACTAACCCTATTTAAGGTGAGTTTTTCAACATACTGCTTATTTATAATAGTCATAAGGAATCCTATAGTTCATAAAATAAGGAAAATTTTAATTATAAAATTAGTAAGGACAATGCATAAAATATAGAATTATAAATTTAAATTCTATATTTAAAGATTTAAGTTAAATATATATATATATATAAATAAATAAGGAATTTTAAATTTATTTCATGAGACATTTGTATTTGTTGTTTATAAAATTATCCTTATTTTCTTAAGAAATCCAATTCGTTTCACGTTTATACATACCATTATTTTTATGCTACTTGTGCATGTAACATCTTATAGTATAGTTCTAATTTTTTTACTTAATTAATAAGCAGCGCAGGAAATAAAAATAGAATATTTTTCTGAGTCACGAATAGTGCGGTGTCTTCAATAATTAAATGGGGCAAGCTTAAGACACAGGATGCGTATAAAATTCGTTCAAACAAACTATAGCTGACGCGTCGAATTGAACGTTATGTATAAGATACGGAAATTAATTGTTAATTAATTATTAACAATATATTAATTGTGATGTAATTATTATTAAGAATTATTGACAATGTAACAATGTACTCTAATGCATGTATTACAAACTTTCTCACTTTGTTATATTCTTTACATTAAGTAGGCTTACTTACTAGTGTAGCATTTTTCGGAAGAAAGGGAAACTGTTGCTTAGTGGCAACGCTGTAAGTAAGCGGTGTGACCTTGACGATACTAGTTCCATGCAGCTGGCTCCTAGTATGTATATTAGTATGTAATTTAAGAGCATTTACACAATTCCGCAAGTTATTTAATTGTTATAGTTCAACAAATGAACTTGATTTCGATTGTATTAGTTATTCTAAATGTAATTTCGACGCTTAACTATTAGGTCACTGAGTAGTAAGCAAAACTAAAACTTCATAGAAGACCTAATCTGATAGTAGATACCGCGTTACATTGGTAAAAACTAGCGAAACCAGGCTTAATTATAATTTGTTTAAAATTTGTACATGTTGTTGTGTAGTGTGTGGCGCGCGCGTGCAGGAGAGAGAAAGAGGGAGGTGCTAATTATTTACCCATGGGTTGTACAATATATTGTTAGTTGTTTCGGTGAGTGATGAGGCGGGAGTGGTGCGGTACAGTACAAAAGCAGTTGTACAGTTACAGAAGCGACCTACATTCCAGCAGCTCCTCGAACATAAAATAGAATAACACAAACGACAAGCACAGAACCAAAGATATTCATTACCATAAATAAGGCAAGTTCATGATAGAGATTATTTAGAAGAATTTACTAGTAACGGAGCAAATTCTACAGGCAAGTCAGAGAGCACACAGATCCGAAGGTTAAGACTATATAATAAATAACTGAACAAAGGTTTTTTCAGAGAAATTTGTAATAAATAAATATCATAGAATTTACTAGTAACAGAGCAAATTCTACAGGCAAGTCAGAGAGCACACAGATCCGAAGGTTAAGACTATATAATAAATAACTGAACAAAGGTTTTTTCAGAGAAATTTGTAATAAATAAATATCATAATAAATTTTTTGTTTCATAAGAAATTTATTTTATCGGAGAGGTTGACCACCTGGCGAGACCATACTACCAAGGTGCATCGATTGCGGGAAGATGCGCGCGCAACCTGGCTGCCCTGCCGCATACTGGTGCAACAAACTGTCTGCATTACTACACGGCGCAATGCTACCGCACTCAGCTCCCACTAAGGTTGCTTCCATGGCTTCGTTACCCCACTCACGTCTTGCATCTTAATTATTTCCTTATGGAGCTTTTCGTTTTGTTTCGTATATACGCAAAAATTTCGACTAACAATCTATCCCCCATAAAAATATATTCAGTGAAATTCTATACCCTCTTTGATACAATGGTAAAATCCAAACTCTCAGCCTGATAATAAAATACGTCACTCAAATGCCTTCACTTGTTTCTGAGGTTTATTATTTACTTTTCTGTCCATATGTTATCGTTAGAAGACCTCCGTTATAAAGACACACACACACACACACACACATTTATTTATTTAATAAACTTCGTAATAAGTAATACCTAATTCATAATGTTTATAATAATTTTGTGTAGTTTTTATTATGATGGAGGTTATTCAAAGTTTTATAAAGCGCGCGCTTTTATAAAAATTAATTATTTATTCAGTTTTACAATTTTAGTTAACTATCAAAAGGAGTCTTTAATAATTTCCTTTAAAATAAACTTTAAAATAATGTCTGATTTGCTAAGACAATGTTTTCAAAATCAGAAATCAATGAGAAATAATTTCTTGTAAATCAGTACTAACGACAAAATTTTGTATTTACAATACTATACTAGTATACTAGAATTTGGTTTGTACAGACATGTATTTATATACATAGATTTGAATAAGTGATTTATTAAAACATATCGATACTACACATTCCCTTACATAATTTCTTGCCCTTTTTTGTGTATTTTTCCTTGTGCATTTCCACTTCCTTTGAGAGAGAGAGAGAGAGAGAGAGAGAGAGTGTGTGTGTGTGTGTGTGTGAAGTGTTGAGGCAGTTAGTTTTACATCAGCAAAATGATTATATTGCTTACATATTGTTATACTTAACATAACATGACATTATTTTGTTATACAGAGGCATAATTATAATACTCCTATACATAATTAATACAATATTAAAATTTTAAGTATTGATACTTCACTAATCCCTTAATTATATTTATAACTAATTACAAATGTAGTAATCATTGAATATATATTGGAACCGGTACAGGTGGCAATAAAGTCTACATATAGCATACTAAAATATGTTATAGCTGAATACAGATTGTAAAGATGTTCAAATATGTACTATATTATTAAAACTTATTACTATTATTTTTTCACTCACTACTGGTATTGAACAAGATTATCCATACCAATTGAGTGAGAGAGGGAGAGAGAGAGAGTGTGTGTGTGTGTGTGTGAGAGAGAGAGAGAAGTGTGAGAGGGGGAGGAATTGAGACAGTTTGTTTTACATCAGCAAAATAATTACATTCCTTACATATTGTTATACTTAAATACAATATAAAGACCTATAATATTCAAAAATAAAATTAATTGATTATCAATAATAATAATAACAACAAAATAGTAATAACACTGGTCAACAATGATTTTGTTAATTCTGTTACTGAATTTGCTCAATTTTTGATAATGCTTATGTATTTTTGGATGCTGATTCTGAATATGTACTTAGAATTTCTGTATCAGCCTCAGTTTTTTTGTAACTGCATTTTGTATTTTTCAGTAAGTACCACGCATGAACTCCATATGTACAGAATTTTGTGAACTTAAAAAATATCAACTAAATAGCTTTGGTTTATTTACTGCAGCAACTAAATTGATAAATCAAGTATAATTGTTTGGGTTAGTAAATAGTTATCATTATTATTAATCGCACACTATTTAAGAAACAAAATCATCTCTCCTATTTTCTTCTTAATGTAAATATTTCATCCAGTAGTTATAACATATTATTATCATTTTATTTCTGTAGACTGGTGGCGCAGAGCTGTAAATTATACAATAAGTAAATTAAACAGTAAACTATCATGCAGGCTAGAGGTAGCTTTTTGAATACTTCATTCAAGTGCGAGTTCTCGTGTGTGTAAGATTTAATGCTACACCTAGTTATTGTATCTGTTTGCACTTTAATATGTTTGCTGTTTAACAAGTGAGTGTATATTACATTAGTGTGTGTTTATGAAGTGTTTAATACAGTGTTAGCTATTATATATTAACAATGCCATACAATCCATGCATAACAATGCATCAGTCACCCCAACAATTATTGCTGTGTATGTGGCAAGGTAACATTGAAGTCTCAGAGAAGAAATATAACTGCACTGGTAAAAAAGTCGTTTGCACTGTATTTTGGCTGTAAATTAGGTGATCATGACAAATTGTGGGCTCCTCATATTCGCTGTACCTCATGTGTAACGCTGTTGACTGGTTGGCTAAATGGATCTCGTTATATTCCATTTGCTTCTTGTGAAAATAGGACAGCAAGGATAGGAAGAACCATTACATAAAAAAGCAATGGCCAAAGAGAGAAGCACTGACTATAGGAGAGAAGAATATTGTAAGTCAAGCACTAGTAAAACGTAAAAATGTTTATCTTCCGCCACTACACATTAATCTTGGCCTAATGAAAAATTTTGTTAAAACAGTGGATCATAATGGTGCAGGATTTCAGTTTCAAAACAACAAGTTCCCTGACATAAGTTATGCTAAGATTAAGGTAAGGTATATTTGTTGGACAACAAATAAGAAAACTAATGAATGATCCTGCATTTGAAGAAAGTTTGAATGACTTTGAGGTTGCTGCATGGAAATAATTTCAATGTGGTTAACAACTTCCTGGGAAACCATAAGGTGGATAACTACAGAGAACTTGTAACTGAGCTTCTTTAAAACTATAGAAAACTTGGATATAATATGTCACTCAATATTCAATCATAGATTCGCATTTGGATTTTTTCTCTAACAATCTTGGCACCATGAGTGACAAAAATATTTTACCAGGAAATATCCATCATGGAAACAGCTACCAGGGAAAATGGAACCCAAAAATGCTAGCTGACTACTTCTGGAATCTAAAAAGGGATCTACCTATAGCAAATTACAGCAGAAAATCACAAAAGAAGTAGATTTTAGATACTTACAAAGTGTATGTAATATATTGTTATACAACCATCACATAAGTTTCTTTTTGCAAAAGAAAAAATGTTAATTACTAAAAAACTATGCCCAATAGGAAAAAACTGTCGACATATTTGAAATCAGTGCTCGAAATACTATAAGAATCAGTTATTTACTTTCATTTAACAAACAAAAAATTAAATTTTGTTGACCAGTGTAATCAATTAATTTTATTTTGGAATATTATAGGTCTATGTATTTAAGTATAAAAATATGTAAGGAATGTAATTAATTTGTTCACATAAAACAAACTATCTCAACACACACACACACACACACACACACACACACACACACACACACACACACACACACACACACACACACACACACACAACCCATTTACACAATTAATTGATCTTGCTGTGTTTGATATTTTCTCTTGTGTCTGTACACAGGTCTGATGATGACAATAAATATTGCCGAAACATCTACACTAATAATGTGAAATTTGTCTTATACTTATTGACTGATCCTTGCTAAACCTTCCATTGTTAAAATATATGCATTATAATAATTCATATTTCTTAAACCCATAAGAACCTTATTTTAAAAATTATGTAGAAATAAGGTATAAGGATGTAGAGTACTAGGTAACTGAAGTAAGATAGGATACTGAAATTGTTAACCTCAAACATTGAGCATGTCGCTAGACTTGGCTTGAAAGAAAGTTTTAAGCGATAAAAATACGGGTTGAAATGATCTCCATGTTCAGGTTAACACTTGATATAACTGTTGGCAATCTGTTTATTG
The DNA here is from genome assembly GCA_034769895.1 of Magicicada septendecula. Classification (NCBI taxonomy): domain Eukaryota; kingdom Metazoa; phylum Arthropoda; class Insecta; order Hemiptera; family Cicadidae; genus Magicicada; species Magicicada septendecula. Next base: position 303,075,034 of record CM068368.1, read on the forward strand.
TGAAAGGAGACTGAATTTGTCATAAATATGAACGGAGACTGAAGAGAACTGATAGAGATTTCACAGTCTTTACTATCCAGTGATGTTATTCATCATGTTAGTCACATACTCAGTTATATTCAGTTCAAGAAAAAATGAATATCCATAACACAGTTTTCCATAAAAATCTTGTGTTGAAAGTGGAACACTTTGAAAAATATTATTGTTTACTGTAATATTACTTATAGTAAATTGTTAATCCTGTTTAGTGTCATAATGATGGAGCATTGAAATAGTTGCTGCCAAGTACATCAGGTTGAATTATCAGTTAATTTCATCATGGTACTATATTTCCAGATAACTAGAGACCTACAATCTAAATTTAAACATTACTACATACTGTTTCAGAAGTAGAAATACAAACTGAAAAGACTGATTGAATATACGATCAATTCAAGACTTATTTTTTAAATGAGATTTATCCTACAAGTTGAGAAGACTAGTATTAACCATTTGTTTCTTTAGACCATATGGTATCAGTGGTAATGAATCTGGGCTGAAACAACTTTTCATCAACTGAAGATTACATCACCGTTATTAATTTTTATGGCTTTTATAATTTTTATACGTATAATATAATATACGATAATAGTGGCAATGAAATAAAAATAATTTTATAAAATTAATAGTAATAGTCATAAATTACTAATTAATAGTAATAAATAAATTAATGAAAATGGTTAGCTAAGAAGAGTATAGAGAAAGAATTTTATCTAAGTTAGGAAATTATCCATGTCCATGTAAGATAATTTATATTAACCAACTCGAGAAGATATAAAAACTCTTACATTTCTCTTGCTGCCTTACAAAATCTAAATCTTATAAAATGTTATATAAATATTAAAGAGTATAGATATTAAAGTTAAAATTGCTCTCTTTGATATTCTTGACAAGGCTCAGTGTCAATAGGAAAAGGACAGGTTACATTTTTCATACTATTCGGTAAACAAACATGACAACCTGGTTTACACCATGCTAAACTCTCTGATGAGTCCTTAGCTTAGATTAAATGATGAGTGTAGGAGCCTAAGACTGGTTAACCTTGAGTCGAACATAATAAGCAATTTGCTTTGATATATGATACATTCCACCCTCATGACATCCTGCTTTGGAAGTAGCGACCATTGTGCACTGGGATTCCATGTTGATATTACATTATATGCATTTTTTAATGTTAAAAGTTAAACATGTAATAAACAAATATTTACTTAATTTTTATGTTTACATGTTTATAACTGAAACAATGTGAAGCATATACCAGTCGATAGCAATAGGAGCCACTTCACAAGCTTCACTACTAAGACTACAGTAGTCAATTCATTTACCACCATACGAGCTATAATTGTTCACACATAATTCTACATGGTTCACGATAGACACAGTTGTTTTATGACAATTATGTAATTGAAATCTTCACAAGACAATGAAACAAGTATTTTAGATAATTCTTTTATAGAGCTAAACCCAGTTTCTCCAAAATAAATCAGGAACGGCAAGGTCCCTGCCTGAGTAGGCTTACCAACAGAATTATTAAAAAATGGTACAGTTACTTTTTGAATTCCTTATGTTTATATTCAACTTCCTCAGGGGACAATAACTTCCTTACAAGTATTTATCAACATATATTTCAAACCTCCATAAAGGTCTGATCTAATTATAAAGGTCTGAGTGTAATGAATTCCATATTGAGATTATATGGAAAGATCTTGAAAACATAATAGAAGAACAAATTGAAGACTTACAAGAGCAAATGGCTTCCAAGCAGATTGTTCTTTTATAAACAATTTTTTGTTCTTAGACAGTTACTACAAAAACAGTTAGCAAGATATCAACTTATCTAGTGTTTATTGACCTTAAAAAGCATATGATAGGGTGCCCCTAAAACAACTGTGGCCCACAATGGCAGAAATTGGAATGAAGTGTATGTCCTAAAAGCCCTGTAACTAATGACTAGAGATATAATACTGCTTCATCATATATTTCTGATGAATTCTAAATAAGCAAAGGCTTAAGTCAAGGTCATGTAATTGAACCAACTTTATTCAAAATATACCTTACATTTGCACTAATGATTTGGAGATAAGTGCTAAAGTGTGAGAATTCCAATAGGATATAGTCAACTGTTCACATTCCATTTTGGCGATGATCAGTTTAAGATTACATATGATGATATGAATTACATGCTGAGAAAATTGGCTGAAGAGTATTGGAAATGAGGACTAATCATCAACACACAAAAAACTGAGTTTTGATTGTTGGTGATAGTACAACAGCTTGCTTCTCAAACAAATAAACAAGAGTAAAGACAACCTACCTGGATGTGATCTTTCATAAGAATGAAACAAGTGACGCAGAGAACGGAAAGAGAATAGGTCTTACAAGGAAAGCAAAAACTGTACTTTGGTCAGGAAATAATGATTTACAAGATGATAATGAAAAATATAGTAACATATGTTGCAGAAGTATGAGAAACTAGAAAATAAGCAAAACAGAGACTCAGAGCTGTGGAATTTGGATTCTGGTGATGTTGTTGTGGAATTACATTACACTACAAATACAAAATGAGGCAATTAGAGAAAAAATGGGTGTAAGTACATCAATAATTGATACAATAGAAGCAAAAAGTCTACATTGGTTTGTACAGACCACTATGTTATCTTTGTTATTGACGAGCGCTTTCGGCAGTCAAGCCATCTTCAAGTCATTTACCAACAGAGAAATATGAAACTGTTCACTTCTTATATACCGTTCTACCAGACCTATCTAGCCCCATCCCCTGACGTAGTAACGTCTTACTTAGCTCCACCCATAGTGGGTTGTCTTACATTACCAATTTTGTAGCTGTTACAATTCACGTTAACTCATCTTCTACTCTTTTTTGTTGTCTAATAAGCTGTTAAATAGTTCTTCATTTTCAAATGTGGTTTTTATATTCATTAGTCTTTTTTCATCTTTATTTCTTATTTTTAATATTTCCACTTCTTCCTTTAATTTCCTTTCTTTTTCTTTACTCATCACTTTTATTATCTTATAATTTACAACTGGATCTATGAATGTATGTCCTTCTTCTATAAAATGCCTAGCGTATAATGAATTAATCGTTAATTCTCCTTCATCCCTCTTATGTTCTTTAAATCTCTGGCAAAATTGACGACCCATTTCACCCAGTTACACTTTGTTACATTCCCCACAACTAAGCATATATACTCCACTTTTCTTCAATATGTCATCTTCTTCAAAATTCGTAGTTTTTATTATATCAAACGCGGTTATCGATTTTTTAACCGCTACTCTATATTATATTTTCTAATACATTTTTGTATCTTTCTTGTGTTATAACCTATATATGATATGGATCCCTTATACTCCTTCTTTTCTTTACTATTCTCATTTTTTGTTTCTTCTCTTTGTTTTATATTATTAAATATTTTATCTACTACATTCATATTATACTTGTAGTTTTTTACAATTATTTTTATTCTTTCTATTTCTTTCTTTCTGTTTTCCTCATCTTCTATACAACTGTTTATTCTATGACAGAAATTATTTATTGCTGCCATAAAATAATTGTAAAAAACAACAAGTAGGGTGTATTTTGCATGATGAATTACGTTTTCACCCATACAAGTTAATGGTTGTGCAGCAGATGAACAAAACAGATTACCCACAACGATTGAACTTTGCACAAACAATGTTGACACTTTGTAAGGAAAATGAAAACATTGTGTTGTTGATGAGTGATGAAGCTCATTTTCATCTCAATGGTGCAGTCAAAAAACAGAATTGTCGCTACTGGGCTGCTGAGAATCCCCGAGAAATCCACCAAAAACCACTGCATAGCGCAAAAGTTATGCAAAAACCAAAAACCAGCTTTTCCCAGCCAGGTTTTACAAATATGAATATAATGGCTAATAATTTATTCCCCGTAGGGGCCCAATCGGATCTGGGGGGGGGGGGGGAGCTCAGTCCTCACAACTTTATGTTACTGCCAAACAAAGAACACACAAAAATCACCAGGTTAATTTTAATATTGGACTTGATCTAATCTACTGGATATGAGGATAAGAAGGAGAGCCAATATTGACTCAGATCATCACCTAGTGGTTGCACAACTGAGAGACCACATGTAGTGATTAAGACACAATGTGCTCCAAGAAGAAAACAGTATAACATCTTCAAACTAAAGGAGGAAGACAACCGCTTGAGATTCACTGCACTAGTTGGAAATAAAATCAATGAAACGACTACAAGAAATCGAAGTATAGACATCGTTTGGGAAAAAATCTCTTCAGCAAGAAGACAGTTATACATCCGGTTTATAAAAAGGAGGCTCAACTAGACTGTAACAATTACAGAGACATTTCTCTTCCCCCTGTGGCATATAAAATAATGTCCCATATACTGTACCAAAAACTGCTTCCACATGCTGATCAGGTAATTGGTTGATATCAGTGCAGATTTAGAAGAGGAAAATCGACAATAGACCAAGTTTTCACACTGCAACAAATTCTGGAGAAAGGCAGGGAACATAAGCTACAAACCTATTCATAGATTTCAGAAATGCATACAATAGCATTGATAGACAAGAACTTTACACTGCTCTTGAAGAACTAGGCATACCAAAGAAATTAATAAGATTGTGTAGGATGACAATGCTGACAGTGAAGGGCAGGGTGAGAATCCAGAATGACTTATCAGGAGAGTTTGACTATGGAAAGGGAGTCCTCCAAGGCGATGCTCTTGCTTGCCTCCTCTTCATTCTTGCCTTAGAAAAAGCTATGAGAGATGCTGGAATAGATTACTCCGGGACTGTATCCAACGGGTTGGTGCAGGTCCTAGGATATGCCGATGACCTAGATATAATCGGGAGGCCCTTCGAGCAGTCACTGAAGCCTTTCTTCCTCTTGAAGGTCCTGCAAGGAAGCTAGGTCTCATAATAAATAAAAGCAAGATAAAATACATGATCACAGGACAGAAAACTAGAGAAGGAGAGTGCATCCAAATTGGCATCTATTCCTTCGAAAAAGTCATCAACAACTTTGTTTATTTAAGATGCCAAGTTAGCTCCGATGGGGAAACAACAGAAGAAATAAAGTGAAGAATCATCTCAGTTAATAGGTGCTTCTTTGGTCTCAGACCCCTGTTCCAGAGCAGAACAATTGCCAGGAGCATCAAGCTACTTCTATATAAAACACTGATCCGCCCAGTTCTCACCTATGGTTCTGAGACCTGGACTATTTCTAGAAAGTTTGAGTCACGCCTGCTAGTTCATAAATGCAAAATCCTCTGCAGGATTTTTGGTCCAATATGTGTGGGAGGTGAATGGAGGAAAAGGACCAACCAAGAACTGAACACTCTTCTGAATGAACCAGATATTGTGAAAATTATAATACTTCGTAGACTCAGGTGATCGAGGACATGTGATCAGAATGGGGGAGAATGAAATACCCAGAAAGGTACTCACAGAACAGATCTATGGCACTGGGAGCATTGGTAGGCCCAAACTACGTTGGGAAGATGGTATGAACTATGATGCGCGCCATATCCTTGAGACACGGAACTGGAGAGCAGCTGCACTTGACTGGGACAACTGGTGGAGGCTGTTAAAGGCCTTGACTCAGTAATGGGTTGTTGCATCGGTGAAGAAGAAACATTAGTTTGCTCAACTTTGCTTCGTAACTACATGTTAAACCCATATACACAATGTTTACGCTCTGATTTCAAATGATTGCATGACTCTCTGAAATGTTCTTTTTATCACTCAAAAAATTTATTAGGAAACTGCTACTCAAATTCTAATGTTATTATCGAAAAAGCTTCAAAAAAGGTTGTTTAAAAAAGAAATTTATAAATATTCAATTATTTTTGTATTTGAGTATCAAAAGATGATTATTCTATTAGAAAAAAATGTTTGTTTTTGGAGATGATTTAATTTCATTTTTTATTTTTCTGATTGTTTTACAGAATATTTTACAATAATAGGCTGCATGCTGCATGTTCCGTTGGCCTCAAGAGAAGAATAACAAGCTCCTTTTTGTTAGATCCCTCTTTGCAGCAGTTATATACGTGGGCAATTAATGTTCTCTCAGAACTAAGAATGGTTTTCCCATGTTTGCGTATCCTATCCATTATCAAGTATTGCCTACATCACATGACACAGAATCCATATCCATTTTTAAGACTTGCTTATAAACACTAACATGTTAATAACTCGTTTAAATTCACTAATATGTTTATTATAAAAAGAAATAATTAAGTAATACTGTATATAACACTTCTGACGTGGATCACAAATTATTATTGATAAAAATAATAAATTTTTACCTGATAGCCTAAACTAGTTTCCCTGCGTTAGAGCTTTGTCAGAGGCTGCCACTGGAAGCTGTCTGTCCTGCTTTTGGTGACGGCGCCGTCATTCAAAAGATTGTTGTGTGTGTGTGTGTGTGTGTGTGTGTGTGTGTGTGTGTGTGTGTGTGTGTGTGTGTGTGTGTGTGTGTGTGTGTGTGTGTGTGTGTGTGTGTGTGTGTGTGTGTGTGTGTGTGACATATCCAAATAGTATGTGTTATTTAAATTGTGTCTGTTCATTTATGACGGTGTTTCTATGGGGTTTTGTGTGTTTGTATATTTCTATTGTTCAAGAGTGTCTAGTTTTCAGCCTTTTGTGTGTACATGTAGGATTTCCATGTCACTGTTTATGTTTGTATATGTGTGGTCTGTCTCAGTGAGGTGGTTTGCAAAGGTGGATTAGGTGATGGAGTGCAATGCTTTCATGTGTTCAATGTATCCCTGTTTGAGGCTGCGTCCTGTCTAGCTTATGTAGAATTTGTTACATCCTGAATATTTTAATTTGTAAACACCAGCTAAACCAAATTTGTTTTGTTGTTTGTATGTGTTTTTGACAGTGAGTATTCTGTTTTGTTTGTAGTTCTGTATACGATTCTGTATCCTGCTATTTTAAATTTCGGGCTATTTTTTCTGTGTGGATAATTATATATATTAACATATATATGTTAAGCATAAAGCATCCAAGTAGCCAAGTTTTCATGTTTGGATTAGTGACTGGCACATGCATAGAACATATATTAAGCTGTCTTCTGGCGTGAGAATTCCATGCGCAACCAGTTTGTACTTGATGTGTATATCTTTTGGATTGATGTAAGTGATGGTGTGGAACAAGATAACTTTGAGAGTGCAGTGCCATCGAGAAAAGATACTTTTTTTTATTTAAGAAATTTCAAGAACATGATTTGTAATGGACAGAGCATAAAATGTAACTCCAAAACTGTAATGATAGGAGAAAACAAGGAAACATTATCTACTGCCTTGGTAAAAACCCCATGTAAATCAGTCAGCAGATTATCTGCAGAGTATAACAATCCACAGAGTATTAATGTTCATTCCTTAGTTGTGAGGCCAGGTGCAAACTTATCCACATGCCTCAATACCCCCCCCCCATACTCATAAAATTCAAACAACAGCCTCCTCAGTCCACTCCTCACATTCTAGAGAACACTGGCTTAAAGTCTTGAAGAAAGGTATCCCTTTCAAGTTGAATATAAATTTCCAAAGTTAATTTGTAACAAATAATCCTTAAAGTGTGATTAATTAATTGGAAAAAAATGTTTCTTTATTATTTAACATTAGTTATCACAAGATATGATGAACAAAGATTTGACGTAATCTTTCTGTTGTTTGAATGACTAAAGATTCAACAAACACTGAACTTACTAACATATACCAAAGGCATGTTATACAATGTCATAAAGACACAAACAGTGCTAAATATCAATTAAAACATACAGCAGAATTAAACTTCTATTGGTTACTGTAGCTACAGATATGGCATTTCATAGATCCAGTACCAACAGATTGTATATAAATATAGTATATAATCTACTTTTGGAAAGACTCATTGCATTATACAAGGCAAGTACAGTAACTTTGTTCTCATAACCGTTTTATTTTCATAATGATTTTATAAATTTTTTTCTCAGCTTAGTAGACAGTTAGGAATGATACAGGAAAATCAATACAAAAATTTAAAAAGTAATGATCAACATTTCTGTAGTTGTGCTTACTTATTCATATCTCACAAAGGATAAGAGGCTAGTCCTTTCCTTTTCAGTTTCCTATTCAGAACTAGACCTGCCAGTATTAGCAGTGTTTATAATAAAAATATCTATGAAGTCTATAATATAACCATGTCTCAATAGTTTATCTTCCTCTTTCAAAACATATTGAACACAACAAAATCACTTGTTCCACTTACACTGCCAGGTGTTTAATCTTTTGTAATTTCCAAGAGCCCACAATAATAGACATTAGGAAATAAAATAAGAATAATTGAAAATAAGCAATTCACTCCATTGCTCTGTCTGTCTGTCTGCCTGCCTGCCTGTCTCTCTCCCTCTCTCTCTCTCTCTCTCTCTCTCTCTCTCTCTCTCTCTCTCTCTCTCTCTCTCTCTCTCTCTATCACACATATACACACACACACATTTTATTTGTATCCCCTTTGTTTCTTACTTAGTAAGTGCAGGGCCCTGTGTGACCGCACCTGTTGCACACCTCTAAAGGTGCTACTGTATATAATCCTATAAGTTTAAACCTGACATCCTGTGTTTGATTCATGGTGTAATTGGAGATGACATTAATGGGAGCAAATAAATGAGGTTTTATGAGGAAAGAGGAAACTGATTTCTTGTAAAGTATTGGGGTCTGATGAAGCAATTATTCACTCTTTTCAATATATGAACAGGCGCAACTATACCTAGTGTGATACTAATAATCTCAAGCATGTGTAAGAAGCTAAAATTACATAGCCTTGGGTTTGTATTTAGGAAGCCTATCATCCTGTGAAGTAATTAACTGGCCCCTACTTTTGTGGTAACTAGTATTAATGACAATTATTTAGAAATAATATGCAATTATATTATTCCATGGCTTCAGTTGGTGTTTAGTGAAAGTTTTAATGAAACATTTATGTTAATAAGATACCACTAATACACTGACTGTCTGGTGCAGTGATTTATGGGACACAACTATACCATCATTATCATAAAAATGTTCAACATATTGTAGGCAGGTGGTAAAGCAAAGGAATAAAGACGCCTAACAAAGTCAAACAAAGCAGACAAAAGATATGCGAAAAGAATATATTTACAGTCTTAATTAGTTAATTTTAATAAAATAAATTTTTTTTTAAACAAAAATTTGAGTACTTATTCTTCTGAAATATATTTTCACTTTTCCTATACAGATAAAAAACAAATGCTTCATTCATTTCTTCAAAAATTAACTGTACTGACATATCTGTTTGACATTATTCCAACATTTTTTTTATTGGAATATAATATAGTCACAACCATACCTTTTAAATGGATATAGTTAAGATGATGTAATGGTTACCTATTATTATCTTCTTCTTTTTCTGTATGTGACTGTAAGTGGATATACATGAATTTGCATATGAATATTGTGTAACGAACACATTTAATGGGTTAAGGCTGATTCTTGTGATGCTACTGTAGAATAATCATTCCAGTGTGTGACCAAAGGCAAGATTCTCAAGATTATGTCTCAGGAGAAGATGGTACCATTAAATCATTAACGGAAGTGTACATGATTACCCTAAGCTAGCTGTCAGCAAGACAGCTTGGACATTGCCTTGATTATTTTATTTTCTTTAAGCTTATTGAAATAATTAATTAAAAGAGAAGCTTTACTGCCTATTAATCAACACAAATTAATCTTTTTTCTCTGCTCCCTGTATTGTTATTGATTTAATTTAGCTTTAAAAATTATGAAAATAAATAATGACAAAACAATTTACAATAAAACTGCTGGAAAAATGTTAATAATTCTCTTGAACTAAACTAAGAGCTTCCATAGCCAACTAGAGAATTCTTGGATTTCGTTGTCCATGACATGTCCGTTACTTAACTAAATATAATTATTTCACTACAACTCGGAACACAAAACTTTTTATGGGTAAAAACGTAAAAGTTTTCTGAACCAGTTTTCACTTTTAAAAAGCTTCTCCAGAGATTTAGATTAGAGGTTTAGATAAACCTTTGAAGAAGCTTTTTAAAAGTGAAAACCGGTTCAGGTTGTAAGGTAAAACTTTATGTTTTTACTTATAAAAAACTTTGTGTTCCGAGTCGTTAATCAAATAGTTGTATTTAGTGAAATAATTATATTCAACTAGAGAAATATAAAACCAGTTGGAACTGTGTTGAAAATTAAATAAATTCAAGAAACTCAGAATAATAACACCACTTCAATAGACTTGCTTTTATTCACAAATTTCTCCTTATCATCAGTACTGTTTTACATATGTAAGCTTACTGCTCGGTTCCTTAAACTTAGTATTATGTGTATGGTGTATGCATATTAAGTAAAGATTTAGGTAAACGAATAATGTTATATAAGTATTTACACTGCACCAATTTATTATGGCACTAACTAAAATTTACATATTGAAAAAAAATGTTCACTTGAAGTTCATACTTCTGTAGTGAGTCTGATAGTTCAGCATGTTTTTGTAGGTTTTGTACTTGGAGGTTATATTTAATTATTACCTTTTCATTATTACACATTCTATTCCGACAGTGATGATGTGCCATCTGCAAATATTTTCTCCAGGAATTTTCCTTTTTTTTGAAAGTAAGATATATAGTGACTTTCTTTCTATTATTAGTTTGCTTTTATTTTCTTATCATTAAATAATTTTTCAATTATGTTAATATCACATACATAAACAACAAAAGCAAAAAATAACTGGCTATAATATTTAAGAGTTAACTTAAACCAGACAAGATATCTGTAACACAAGGTAGTGGTAGCATAATGCACAAAATAATGTTTAAAATGAGAACTTAACATTAATGTAAACATTATACAGTATTTTAATTCCATTTCATCCTTTTCTTAGACCATAAATATTTAATGAAATGTCTATCAAAATATTCAAATCACATTATAATTTCTCTTTAAAGAGAACCTATATTAGTTTAAGGTATGTGTTTAGAATTTTCCAATGGATTCCGTTTTCAGAGAATCTCCCAGTGGCAAATCTACATGGAGGCTATTGGGGCATTGCGTGTCCTAAATTAAGTCCTGTAGACTAAAACTTTAAAACTTATAATTACTCTATCAAAATTGTCTGTAACTATAGTGATTGTGAATATTAACTAGACTAGGCTGCAATTAACTAGACCTAGCTTTAAACAGTGAACAACTGTTAGATGGTGACAGTCAACATATGTACATGTGCAGCAAAGTTGAAAATAAGCTTGTTGTTGAGAGATTTGTTGATATTTTGTGTTTCTTTGGGAAATAGGTGCTTATATTTCCAGATCTTTTTAAAAGGGAAAACTCAATCAAGGGGGGTAAATATTTACATTTAATAGACGTTTTTGTTAAGCAAGAGCAGTATATTCAAGATCATCTGCAGTCTACATCAAGGTTTAAAAGCATATCAAGCAGTATATAGAATGAGTTGGTGAAATCTGTAACTGATATAATTCAAGAGGAGATAAAAAAAGCAATGTTATATTCTTGGTATTCAGGCAGATGAAACTTTAAATATTTCTAATACATCTCAAGTCAACATCATTTTTATATTTCAGTTGTTTTAGATTTAGTTCAAAAGAGGGCAATTCTTATGTTTTACGATGTTTCACGAGATAAGACTGCATCAGGTTCAGGGCCGGACTGGCCATAAGGGAATTTGGGCAAATGCCCGGTGCGCCGTAGGGCAAAAAATCGCCGCCTACAGCTATATATATGGCGCTACGCTGTGCTCACAAAGTGTTGGCAATATTTTCTTGGTGAATGTTATACGCCTAGGTAAATATTTCAGTGCCATAGATTGATAATCCATAAGAAATAAGTTGCGGGACTTGCGACTGAATCGTGAACTTCTTTAACTAGTGGAACTTTTGAAGTTCTCGATTTTGCCACTATGTATTTCTTATGGAGTAGTGAGTGGCGTAGTGGCGCTGGATGGTATTCACTTGTCTCACTTACGCGCGCTCCTATGTGTCCCCACCTCTATTGTAATACCTCTATGGTCAAACTACGAAAATTTAAAGGTTAGGCAGATCTTTAGGGATTGAATGAGCTCTATAGATATCGGCCGCGCTGTTTTATCATATTCAATATATACGTGTGTGTTCAATATACAATATACATTTAACACATATATACGTGTATGAATCTGGTGGTGTTTTACTGTAAACGACTACAAATTCATGTAAGTAAATTTTTTTGTTATTGTTACAATGTGTGAAGTGTCATATATAACCTTCATTCGTCTTTCTAAATATTTTGAAAGCCTCAGTGCCTCAGTTAGGTCAAAAACAAGACGCCTAATAAATTATTCATTTGATGTTTTATCGTAAGTTAAAAATGAGCAGTAGTATTCGTATCATAAATGTTTGCACAAGCAGTTTCTTTCATGTTAGGCCTAAAATTGAACATTAGTAGTTTGTACTACATTAAGAAAAGCTTGTTTAATTGTTTGTTATTATTGTATTTTATAGGCACGATAGGCAGTTTTGAAAATTTTTAATATTAATTTCGTGGTACCGTTTATTCATTATGTAGCCAACTATAGTCAAACTATTTGGTTAAAAAAATTAACTACAACAACTGTATTGCTTTAACTAAAGGCGTTTTTTTTCAGGGATGGTTCAGATAATCAGAACAAGGAATCAGGTCCCGAACAGAACAGTGACCTATCTAAGGGATTAAAACGTAAAAAAAGTAAAAAGAAAGGGGGCGCAGAAAGACTTAGAGAAAAAAACATAAACTAATGTTTGAGCAGGCAAAAACGTGTTCGCCAATAACAGTATTTTTCTCCAAGCACAAAAATTGCTCCGTTGATGAAACTGATAGCAGTAATAACATTAATATTTTGCAGCTCTCATCTTTTATCCAAGAAAAGAACGATGCTTGCATTTCAAGTAAAGATGTGCAGCATCAAACTGAGTTTGTAACTAATAACAAAGCCGAAAATAATGAAAACAACGACGTTGACGTTGAAGAAATTGCAGTATGTGACGTTCTTCAGATAAACAAGTTGCAACCTTCGACTAATATTGAGTCTGATCTGCCAAGTGAAGTCGATGCATTAAGTAACATTGAAGAATCTCAAAAAATGGATTCACCTTTACATCATGAATCTACAGACATAAGTAATCCGTTACCAGACCACAAACTTGAAAATTGTTTATTTTCACGGCCCAAAGCTGGAGAGATCGAATCCTTTTTTAAGTATCACCCTCAACAGAATATCAGTGACTCTGTCATCAAGAAGGCTTTTATTAGGAAAGATGGGTCTAACAGGATTTGGCTTTCATACGATGAAGTTAGTAAAGCCTTATTCTGTACTGTCTGTCTAGCATTCGCACACGCTTCAGAAAACAATAAATTTATTAATGGATTGAGTGAAAGGAGACATGTCCACCAAAGAGTCGAGGAACATGAAGTCAGCGAATGCCATAGGAGGTGTGCAGAAGCTTACCTGTTAAGAAACAGCAAGGCGGGCATAAAAAATTTATTGTTTTTTAACCAGCTCAATGCTAGAGAGCAACAAGTAAAAAAAGAAGAATGATAATGCAAAGAATTATTGATATTATGAAGGTTATCGGTAAACGAGGACTGAGCGTCAGGGGCGACCTTAATGAAACTGCTTATACCCTGCAAAATAAGTTTCTAGACCATGGCAATTTCTTAGAAATTATGATACTTTTATCTAAATATGATATGGTTTTACACGAGCACATTAATGAATGTATTCAAAAAACTCAAAAAAATGAAGAAGAAAAGGTTAAACATCGAAGCAAAGAGGACAAGTTAATGGACAAAAAGGGTCCAAAAGCCAAGAGGTAATTTTGTAACTCTGTTTTCAAAGACAACTTTTAATTCTGTAATAGACACCATAGGGAACGAAATAAAGAAAGTCGTGGCTAAAGAAGTAAAGGAAGCAGGAATGTTTTCTGTACAAATTGATACAACTCAAGATGTATCATGTCATGATCAATGCAGTATTGTTGTTAGATATGTCCTCAACGATAAAGTGAATGAAAAACTGCTAGCTATAGTTCGATGTCATTCTACAACTGGCGAAGACTTGTAGAATGTACTGATGAACGTTCTACATGCCACTGATATAGACATTAAAATCTGCATTGGTAGCTCTCAACAGATGGCGCCGCAAATATGCAAGGTCAATATAAAGGATTCAGTGCAAAGCTGTCCGCTGAAGCTCCTCATCAAGTTCATGTTTGGTGCTATGCACACGTTTTGAATCTCGTCCTTTCTGATACAACCAGTTCTGTTATATCAAGTGCTTCCCTGTTTAGTTTACTCAACGATGTTACTGTTTTTCTGAAAAGCTCGTACTTGCGGATGGATATGTGGGAAAATATAGCACAAGATCCACACCACAGAAGACTTAATCTTATAGGAGAAACTCGATGGTGGTCGAAATCAAATGCTGTAAATAAAGTTTTTGGAACCTTAGATAAGAAAGAATCTTCACTGTATGTAATTGTTATTGCAACGCTACATGCTATTGAAAATGGTGACCAGTTTGCATCAGATACAAGAGTAAAAGCTAAGTCATACAAAGAGGCTCTGTTAAAATATGAAACTGTGTTGACAGCTTTCATTTTTCTTTATATCTACAAAGAAACAACACCTTTCTCGAAGTATTTACAAACAAGTGGCTTTGACATTTTGAAGGCTTATATTTTTTTTCTTGTAGCTAACCTTTTGATATTGTTGAAAACATAAATCGAAAATAATTGAAACAAAATTTTGAATAATTGAAAAAAAGAAATAGGGCAGCAGTAGTATTAGAATGAGATGGATCCTGTATTATTAGTAGGTGTGGAGTACAAAGCCGCCGCTTTTGGATCTGGATGCCCGCGCCTAATTTCATTCCCAGTCCGGCCCTGATCAGGTTTATCAGTATTAATTGTTAATATTTTGTAAAAGTGGAGTGAAATGGAGGAAGTAGTATAATAAAACCAAGTAGGGCCTTTGTTCACAATTTGGCAGCATTTCATTCATTTTGTAGCAGATCCTCAAAGAGGACATAGCTTAAGGAAATCTACAGAATTCAGACTTAAATGAGGATGCACAACCCACTGGAACTTCCATTCTTGAGCAGTTCATACAGTCTTTTCAAATTATGAGCACCTGAAACAGGTTTTTCAGGACAATATAGAGATTGATGAAGACTGGGACAGAGAATCATACAATTCTGCTCTTGGGTTGCTTCATGTACTAGAAAAAAGACCAACCCAAATGAAAGACCAAAAGACCAATTTCATTTATTGCTTTGTTTCTAGAGAGAAATGTTGATTTCCACTACCACCTCTTTCCTCTGTTGCAACACAGATATAGTTCTGTGTAACACTGAAATAAAGAAAACCACAGCTATCCTCAAAAACATGAGATCAGAAAACGCAGTGTTCTCTTGTATTGAAAAATGTCACCAAATAAACATAGGCGTACACAGAAATATAAATATAGCTGATGCTGATAGGATACTGCTAAAATCTTTAACATATGAAGTTCTTCTTACCTTATTGTAGCTGCAGGTATGTTTTGGTTTGATTATGATAAGATTTTGAAAGTATCCTGTTTGTTGAGTTGTTGGCATAGATCACTTCATTGTTTACAGAGAGAGTTTCCCTTCCACTAAATCGAGACAGTCTGATAAATAAATAACCCTGTTTTAATAGAGAAAGACTGGAAATGAATAGACAAATATTTACTCTGATTTTGGAAAACACTTGTCTCCTCAAAAACTACTACATTTTAAGTAATTTCTTAAAATATCATCACTATTTAGTATCTAGAAATGCATTGCAGCTAACATCGCCAAGATGTTCAGTTTCCATCTTTGTATTCTTTTCTCCCTTTTCACCACAAGAGAATTTTTTCATGGAAAACAATGAAACTTTCACTGGCATTTATTGCTATAATTGAGATAGATATATCTGTATACATTTAATATAACAGATTCCACTGTCCCTTTAACAGTATATTAATATCAGAAATGACTCACATTTTCACTACTTAATGAATAGGAAACCACTTTAAACTAATCTGATAATTCCAAGTAACTCCAGCCATCCGCTCCTCCACCTGAACAGTCTATTCCTTAATATACTGAATGCTTAGAATCCCATTAACTTGCTAAGAAAGGGAAAAGAAAAATATTATCAAACAAATAGCAATGGGATATATAATGTGTGTGTGTGTGTGTGTGTGTGTGTGTGTGTGTGTGTGTGTGTGTGTGTGTGTGTGTGTGTGTTACATCAGTTACATTATTTTCGCAATGTAATAGCAGAACTAATTGAATTATGTCTATTGATTTTAATTAAAAATGAGAATGCGATATTATTATTAGTAACAAATTGTATTTGAACGTAAACTGGCAGATTTTATAAGTAATTCATATTATTAAATCAATAATTATTAAAGTAATGATAAAATATTACAATCAAGCAAGATAATATATTGTATTTATTCAATATTTTTAATGATAGGCCTGTAATCACATATATTTCTAAAATATATATTATGTCAGTATTATGTAGGCTACATATAAATATACAGTAAGTTAACTTAAATATTCTTCCATTCTGTTACAGTAATCCTGTTAAAGGTTAGAAGAGAAGACCTATGATATGCTTGCTTTGACACTGTATGGCTTTAAATTAGCTAACTCCAGCAGTGCAGTATTAGTATTGATTGCATTGTAATTTTAGAATCATAAAAAATTTTCTCAAAGTCTATAGGCATTTAGCCATAAACAGATTTCTAAAAGGGGCAAGTATTTTAAGAGAGCTGAGTTTCATAGAGTTAATCAATTTAAGTTATTTGATTTAAGCAAATTATGTTAAGCTAAACAATATAAACTAATTCAGTTAATTAAAATGTTCTACTTATTATATATTAATATTGTTTATGTAATTTCATGAGTACATTCAATATGTTTACCAACTTAGGACAATAAGTAGGGAAAATTAGAGGAGGGTTGACCATAGGAAAGGGTTAACATACTGTCAGTATTTGAAAATCCTGCCACTGGAACAGCTATGCCTACTACTGACAAAGAGGTTAGTTGATAGTAAAGTGTCTGTGATATTCATCAGTGGCTAAGCCTCCCCAGTAAAATTTAGAAAAATATTGAAGAATAGACAATTAGTAGTAGGCCCTATTTTTTTATTGTAACTGAAATTGTAATCAGTCTGTAATCACAATTTGCATTTTAAATTATCTGTTTACTTACAAAAAAAAAACTTTTTAATAGTGTGTTACCAATAATAGCGCAGAATAGTAGCAGGCGGAAGCAGGGATCTGAGTAGCTGCTGTAGTACTCACACTGTTACGTGAAAGTGAGAACTGTCCAGCAAGTGGTGGGAGACGCTAGTGCATCTGTAATCATTCCTGGGAGGCAATGAATGAATTAGTCTCTGACATGGTTTACTGTGGGTTTTGTTAGTTTTATGCAATCTTTGCATCTTGTGCTCCTTGTGCATCTGTATTATTATTACTTATCTCTTCTTGGCATGTATTTGTGATCTCTACCATGAGGATAAAATGGATTCATCAGAAGAAAGTGTAAGCGATATTGCAGTATCGAACAAAGGCATTATTACAACACTACTGGAAAAACCGTTTTCCCAGTTGAGTGATTTTGAGACAAGTGAAGTACTGAAAGGTGGTCAACCTACCCCAAAATTTGTAGTTTTTGAGAGGTACAAAAATCAGTCTAGAACTGTCCAGTCGTCATTGTACAACCAACATAAATAGCTATGCGGAAGTGGCATAAAGGCAAAGTTATTCTGCTGGCCCTGCTTACCGTTAAGCACAAATAAGACTATATGGTCTGGTGTAGGCTTTGACAAATTAAAGAATTTGTCATGGGCATTGGTTAGGCATGTGTCCATTAAAGATCATTTAGATTCATTTTGTCATTATACAGCCTATTGACACAGGCATTAAAAGTAGCCTATTTGAACTTATAAATGAGCATAGTAGATTACAAAAATAAAATATAACAAAGAAGTTAAAAGACAATAGGGATATTTAAAAAATTTTTATATATATTACTAGTTTATTAAATAAGCAAGAACTTGCTTTCAGGGATTATAACGAATTCGATTAACTGTAGTTAACCATGGAAAAGTCAATTAACCACAACTTAAAAGCTATTTTTCAGCTCATACTGAGCAAGAATCCAGACTTGAAACAACTCTGGGGAAACATGAAATAGTTTGGTAGTTTGGTAGGACTGTCCAAAACCATACAAAACAAGACCATTGAATGCTTTCATGATGAGGTAAAAAACTGTATTGAAACAATCACCTTTCTTTGCTTGCATGGTTGACAAAACCACTGACAAATCTGAGAAAACACAATGTTCCATAGTTGTAAGATTAGTAGACTAACAGTAACAGTAGGAATTCAAGAGTACTTTTTAGGTTATAATGATATTAATGAAGACAGAACAGTTTAGTAGTGTTTTGTGTAAGACTTTTGAAAAATTTAACATACACAATAAATTGAATGTTCAGATTTATGATGGTGGCCAGAGGAAGTGACTGGCTTACAAGCAAAAGTTTGTGAACTTGCACTGCAAGCTGTTTACTCACTGCTATGCACACTGTTAAAATTTAGTTTTGCAACGGAGTTGTTCTAAAATAAAATCTGCTAATATCTTTCTCTCTACTCTTCAAGTCATACCTGCTTTTAACCACAGTTCTCCAAAACGTACTCCTGTTACTGTTAAAGTTTTGGGTTGTTGGCTCCTTCAGTCTTTCGATTGGTTTGTACCCTCCCCGCATATACCCGTGGTGTGTGAGTTACGAAGTCTTGGGTAGTAGCAGTGAAATTCTTACAAGCAGTGAAATTAACTGAAATTCTAAAATCATCAGTGCAGTGCATACAGACTAAAATTAATTGAGGTTTTCAAAGGGTTGATGGAATCATAAAATTATGTAACTGTAAGAGAGGAACAAGGATTATAAATAATTTGGACGACTTCACATTTGTTTTCTTTTTATCATTTTTCCAGTACATTTTTCAGAAAACCCATTTAATTTTCAATATTCTTCACAAAAATTCTATTCATAGTCAGTTCCTCCACAATTTGCTTGTTGAATGTATTTCATACATCAAAAACTTCAGACATGAGAAGGAATATGATGAATTCTTTCAGTCAAGTAAGTCTGGTACTGGATCTAGTTCTTTAGATTTGAAACATCAACACCTAGGAAATAAGAATATCACATCCCCTGATTACTATCAGAAAATTTATTTCAAAATATTAGACAATATTATTACTCAACTAGAAGTATGATTGTCCAGCTGTGAGGATTTAAAGTTTATAAAGTTAGGTGACACTAAAAACTTTTCTCAGTAAGTTATATAAAAAATTCCTGACTAATTCTTTTATTTCCTTAATGGAAATATATAATCAGCATTTTAACAAAGAAAAACTGAGAACAGGACTAGAAACCATTTTCTTGCCATTACACAGTAAAATGAAACAGGTTAATGAAAAAAGATGAATAATGTTGGTACAAATGAAATTCTTCCCAAAGCAAATAAATTATTTACTCTCACTGTAGCAACTCCTCATTGTATTTCTTACGTAGAAATAAACTTTTCTTGTCTTAAGAGAACAATAACCTACTTAATGAACTGCATGACTCAAGATCATCTCAAGGCCATAGCTTTAGTTTTAGTTGAAAAGGGAATCCTCTGCAAATTGAAAAGTTGCAATGATTTATCAACAATTTTGTAAAGAAGAAGGGGTGTCGAGTGAATTTTCTGTACAAGTAAATTCATCACAGCTTACAAAATATATTTCTACTCAGCATTTACTTCTTTGCTAGAACAAAAATAAGTTAATCTTCAGTTTATCTTGATATGTCTATATAAGATATGTGTATATTTCCAAAAAGACATGTATGCTGTAAAAAGCAGATAGCTATACTTAATAGTGAAATAACGAATGTCAGGGGGGGGGTGCTATAACTGAGCGTGGCTCAGGTGACTGTCTTGCAGCCTCCCCGTCTTCAGAGCTCACCGGCCGCCACTGATATTCATATGGCAGTGGAAAGTGATGTTGGAAAGTCAGCAAGTTTTTGTGATTACCTATGTCATATTTGTTGTTTTTTCTTATTTGTAAATCTAAGAAATTATTTAAGTTAAATAAGTTTATATTATAAGTTTAAATTTTAATATATTAATAAACATACTTTTAGCTTTATTTTGACATAATAACACTGCAGGCACAATGACTGTTCTAGGAGTTAGTTTATGTTTTATTACAGTCATATTATACAGGGAAAAGAAACAACTAATTATAATAATTATCAAATTTTTCAAATGGTGAAGAAGAAGATGAAGAATTTTGCCCTCAAAATTAAATTATTGGCTAGTACCAAAAGAAATGTATAGTTTTGCATTCCAGCATAAGCTTCTGGGAAATGGACTTCATAAGTCATCACCTAGATTTGTCACTAAGGAATCTACAAGCAACCAGTCTGGCAAAGGGTGCTGGTATTTACTGTGTGTGCGCGCATACGCACGCGTGTGTGTGTGTGTGTTTTATACTGTACAAAACAGTGCTGTACAGGGTCAATTTTTTTCAGTTATTATTGTTTACTACTTGTTTTATTCTTTTTCTTAGATTTTTTTACTTTTGTTAATTTGTATTTTAATTTATTTGCTTTTTCTAGATATTAAATATTTGCTTTATTAGAAACATTATACATTAATACAAACACATTTAATTTAGTTACTTAAACAGTACCTACATAATATGTACATTATGAAAACCTTAAATCTAATGAGAAAAACTAATTATACTACATTACTGTACAACAACACCATACTAAAATACAAAATTACCAGCACACTACACAAAATGATAAAAAACAGAAAAACTAAAGCAAATATATTTACAGTTAACGAATTTATAGGACATTACAATAAAGGCAAAAATGAATTTAAAAATGACAGTCTGGGCTGTGGTTCATTGTTGTTAAAAGTGACTTAATTGTTGATGGTGCTAATTTTAATGAGCAGGCTACATCCACTTGATGCTCACCAGTTTTTAATCATCTTAACATATGTAATTTCACATCAAAGCTGATGCTTTTTCTTTATATCCTATTTGCAGGCCCAATCTTTAAACCTGACATGATTAGTGATTGAGAAATTGAAAAATTTTTAATATCAGTATGCAGGGTTTGATTTCAGGGGGAACGTGCCAGAACAGCGTTCCGGAACCTATTGGATCCAAAAAAATTACTAAAGAAATAGTAAACATATTTTTAAAAATTTCAAGAAAGCTTGCTCAAAGATGACATTCGCTGTTAGCGGTGTAAACATGAAGTGACAATCGACGTTTATCTTATCTTACAAGAATTTGTATGTACACGCAACTGAAGTGGGAAGCTGAATGCTGCTTACATTTCACTGTTTACATTTAGATTTTAGTTTGTACAGACTGTTGGCCACGGCACTAGCAGACTAGCCTCTGATTTATACTGAATCTTCTTCGTTTTATTGTTAATTTTCTAGTTGAAATATAACTGTAATTTTCAGTACCGTGGTAAGTGCTGCGTGCATTGCTAAATTATCATCAATTTTTCTCTGTTAAATAGTGAATAGTGTGAGTGCCGTTTTAGTTATCATGAAAAAGTTAACTAGTTATTTTTCTCATATTAGTAAAAGACCTAGACTCAATGAAAGTAGTGAGAATTATGACATGATAAGTGACGGTGGTCGAAAGGAAAATACAGCGTTAGAACAGTTTGCCAGTACTACCTCGTTAAATGTAACACCTTCCACTTCAAAGGAAATAGTTTCTGAGTGTACTAATAAATGTTCTAATGAGAAATAAAATGACACAACTGATGAATGTATATGAACTTTTTGCCAAGCTGTTGGAACCAAGAACAAAAAACCGATTTTTGCAAAAAAATATGACTGGTTATATATCAAGAATGGAAAACTAGGTTGTAAAATACGCCAGGAGGTGGGCATTTTAGGTATTGAGTAAGAAACAGGTATGAAAATTTCTAATGAACTTTGCACTCTAAAGTTATACATTTTAAAGAAGGTTTGGATGATCCAGCTAGAGACAATTATGAAAAAAGTATGTTTGACGGCCTCCTGAAAAAAATTACTGACCCTAATTTTATACTGGACCTAGGGCTGATGAATGATGCACTCCAGGAGCTCTCTGAGTTAAGAATCACAATGTTGGTCTGGGTTTTGCCAACGAAAAACTGAAAATTACATCTTCTTTACTTGAAAACAGAAAATCGGTACGAGGCCCTCATTACTCTATGGCCCTAAAAGCAGTACAAAACTTTTAGTACAGTACAAAGCAGTACTTAACTTTTTCAGAGTTCTGCTTCAAAAAAAGGAAGGTAGGAAAAGCAATAATCCCATAGACCCTAAAAAATTGTATGAGGCATTGAAAAAATTTATTGAAAACAAACTGCTTAGTGAACAAGGTCTCGAGCTTGTTGATTTAATAAAAGTGACAGATATTAAAAACTGGCCAAAAATATGTCCCAATAACCTATGGGGAAAATTAAATAAAAAAAATTCCTTCGAAATTAAAACTACATGAAAGGCAACTGATTGGGAGCTTCCGAGAATACGTGAGGTCCAGAATTTTTCTGGAGAGTCTTTCTACCTTGAAATATGCTACTGAATCAATAGCAATATCTTCAAGTGAATATGAGAAGGGTTTTTCGCAAATGAATCTAATCATTATATCTTTAAGAGCATCTCTAAAGACAAAGACTGTATCCAGCTTCTTATTTGTGAAAATTAATGGACCTCCTCTCTGTTTATTTGATCCATCAAAGTACGTGGATTTATGGCTGATTTCTGGCCATCATACAGCATTGGACACAAAGAGTAAGGAAAGATCAAGAAACAAACAATGTGACAACACAATGATGAAACTATGGAAACTTTTTTTAAATGTCCGAACACCAAAACCATCACTTAGAGTTTGATTGAGGCTCTGGGATGGTGCCATCATGAATGACATGTTTTCGATTGTCATGTGGCTAACCTGACAATGAAGCTCTTTAGAAATATCAGTAAACTTTATTATCTTTTTAGATACAAGTTTATACATATGTTAAATATTTCATAAGGCTTTAAAAATGTAGACCTACTTTGTAATAACCTGATGTAAACTTATACGCTAATAATAAAAAAAGTGTATTTGTGTCTGTACAGCTTCTTTTGAATTGATGCATTCCGGCACCTATAATTTTAGAAATCAACCACTGTCAATGAGAAAAAATAACATGAACTACCAATAAAAATAGTATACATAGTACCTAACTAAATAACGAATAAATAAAGTCTATGTATTAATTAGTAAATAAAACTTAGTTGACCTCGACTTTTCATCCAAAAGCGCTATGACGAATCAGCGCTAAGCAGGGTATTACTGTAATTTACATTGTACATTTAAACTACTTCTTTCATCATGACAGACGAAATTCAGTCTCGGTGAATTTTTGCTTTGTTAAAATACTTTGGTGCATTCAGGACAGCTCATAGCACTTCATTATGAAATTATAAAAATCTGTCTTGAAATTACAATACTCCACAACTGCATCCTGAATGCTAAACTCCAAAATCGTTTGTTCTTCAATGGAAGCAGAATATTCTACCATTAAAATAATTTTCACCTCATTGTAATTTTCACCAGAGGCTGCTGCTAGGAGCGCTGCCCAATATGTTTTTCGGATTGGTGCCATAATTTGAAAGATGTGTGTTTGTCGTGTACTGTGTTCAAATAGTATGTGTGATTTAAATTGTCTGTTTGTTTAGGATGTTGTTTTTGTGTGTTTGTATATTTCCAGTTGTTCGAGTGTGTCTAGTGTTCAGCATTTTGTGTGTATGTGTAGAATTTCCATGTTGATTTTGAAGTTTATGCATGTATGGTCTGCTTCAATGAGGTGGTTTGCTAAGGTGGGTTATACATTTTCCTTGGATTTCGTTGTCCATGACGTGTCCGTTACTTAACTAAATACAACTATTTCATTAACGACTTGGAACACAAAGTTATTTTATATTTATAACTTTGTGTTCCGAGTCGTTAATGAAATAGTTGTATTTAGTTATACATTTTTATCCATAATACTTGTGTTCCTCACTGGAATAGTGTGTATTAGTTCTTAGTAACACTTACGACACATCATGAACAATAAAATCCAAGTATTATTTTTATCATATTGACTGTGTATAGTAAATGTAACACTAGTACCAAAAGAAACTTTCTTTTTAAGTATGGTCTAAATATACATGGTGAGATAGTTTAGTTTGTAATCTAGTCCTGTCTGGCAGACAAAAGTTTATAACATGTTTTGTCTGTGCATCAGAAATTATGTTCTATATTTACAGTGCTGACAGATAATGTTGTTTCTCCTCAAGGTCTATGTCAATTTTATTTTTGACTCTGTGGACATGACTAGTTGTGGACTAAATTCAAATTAGTGATTATGAATTAGTTCCTCTATGTTCAAAATTGTTTAAAATTATCAAAGAAGTGAACAATTATATTTTTACATTAGGAAAATATTTTAAATTTATATTTTAAATTTAATACAATTTAAATAAATAATACTCTTGTTTTTTATAGCAATATTTTTTTATACATTTACACTATTTCAACAGTATCAACTGTCATCTTTAGAATGTACAAATTTTATTAATTTGCATATTCTAAAGAAATATACCATTTCTTTTTAAATAAAAAAAAATATTTACTTTAATAAATAAAGTATACATGACATCTTTTTGGAGTTTTCCCAGCTATGTGCTTACTAATAATAGCTTATAGCAAATATAATAGTTATTATAATTTATGCGACCTTCCATAAATTCACTCAGAAAATATTCCATTCAAATTAAGTACTGTACTGAATATATGAGTTGGTGTTTAATGACTTTTATTGACGATTCCTTTTGTGACATTTATTTACTTATAGTCATGTCAAACACAGATAATTTCTTTTGATTAATTTTATTGCTTCAGTGCTTTTGATACTCATAACTGCTCGTTGATCATCGTTATCCACACCTGTCTCCTCACTATTTTAAGCATCTTTAGATGCACAGGATGCAACAATTTCCTCATCAGTAATTATGATGTAACCTCCATCATTGTCTGCTTCCAACCAACTTTCAATGTCATTGACATCAACATATGAGCAACCATCAATCTTCTGAAACATATCCAGAAATTCTTGAGTCTGGACTTTGTTGGAGTCTTTTCCTTCAACACTTTTTTCTCCCACTGGTTCAGTCTTCTTCTCTGGCAAGTCACACACACTAGCCCATAGTTTCTTCTATGATTTTATCAAGTTGCGTCTAGCCACTTGTTCCAAAGATTCGGCAACCATATAAATAACAGTCTTAACTTTTAATGATTTGAGAATCTAGCATGTTCTCCTTCATCTTCTGTTAACTGGCTTAACATCTGCTGTCTGTAGACTCTTGATATTCATGATAACCCCCTGGTCCATTGGCTGCAGCAGTGCAGTCACATTAGGTGCTAAAAACTTGACTGTAATGTACCCACTGACCAGTTTACCAGTAAATAACCTGCCAGATGTGTTGTCACATTCTCAATTAGCAGGACACCTTTGATAGGCAAATTGCACTCCTTTAAATATTTTGTTACACCTGGCACAAAAAAACTTGAAGAACCAGTCTTTAAAAATTACATTGCCCATCCACACATCGGAGGGGGGTGGATGGTAGGTAACCGGTAATGACCCATGACTTACATTCTTCAGTGCTTGGGGATTTTCTTATTTCCCTATTACAATTACAAGCAGTATATACTTGCCTGATGCATTGCTGCAAGCCATTATAGTAATGCTTTTTTTGTAACCTTTTACCGATTCTTCTATTTTTCTTTATTCGGTAACATCCAGTAGAATAAACCAAATTCATCAGCATTGTAGATTTGATCTGCCATTAAATTTTCTTTTTTTTAATGAAATCTTCAAACTCTTTTTTAAATTTTTCATATGCATGACGGTCGCTAGACAGACTTTCTCCAGTGACAGTAAGTTGGTGCACACCATGCTGTTTTTTTCATTTATCCAACCAGTCTTGACTGGCAGTGAAATTTGGTTCTCCTACAGGCAACTGTTTATTCAGACTGAGGGCTTTTTGTTGAATAATTGGCCCTGTCACTAATAAACCACATGCTCTTTCAGTACAAAACCAAACAAGTAACACTTCATGCAGTGTTTCATGTTTAACTTTTTTAGCTTTACTTTGATTATCCAAATTGTCTTTGGTTATCATTTTAAAACAAAAATCTTCAATATTTTTTCTATTTTTCTTCTAGTCTGACACTGTTTTGTTCCAACACAAAACTCCACAGCATCTGTTTTAATAGCTCACCTTTATCAAGAGTTTCTAGTCTTTTTTTCATTGTTACAACATTTTCCATTCTGTCATCATTGTAAACAATATATCAACTCACACAATATCACAACTGAACTGAACAGACAGTTGGAGCTGACAGGAAGTGATGGGGTAGTGTGCGTGCAATCATAACAGCCACCTCTGTACATCAACCCCATCTCTGTGTGTGACATGACCATCGAGTCATCCGAGTCATCATGTACAGTACTAGCAAATACACATTCCCTGTATAATACACCAATTACAGCAATAACTCTGCCTGTAATCCTCTGTTTATTTGTAATCTCTCTCTCTCTCTCTCTCTCTCTCTCTCTCTCTCTCTCTCTCTCTCTCTCTCTCTTCTCTCTCTCTCTCTCTGCCTCTGTCTCTCTGGTTATCCTGCAAGTCTTCTTAACCTTCATATTTTCATTATACATTACATTAATTACTAAATTGGTCCAGGTTATCCAGAGATCCAAATTAAAGGATGTCAACTTAATGAGGTTCTATTGTATTCGATTTTGATCTTGGTTATATGTAAACTTATTTAATGCAAGACATCAAGTTCATTTATAATACATTCTTATACTTCTGGCTATAATTAATCTGGCTATATAAAATAATACTGACATGGAACACAATTATTTTTGATAAAAATTATTAAATTTTTACCTTACTGCCTTAACTACCTGCACAAAATGTTACCAAGCTAAAAAAAATTGATCATGTAGAGTGGATTAAATCACATATATTAAATTTTTGTTTAGCCCATAGCACAAAAGATGCCATAGGAAATCTAAATGAAAAAATCCAGTGCATGTTAATTTTACCAGTAGGAACCAACAAGTGCAGCCAAATGTGATGCCACATGAAAACAGTGCAAAGTACTTAGGCATGACATTAGATGCCAAGTTTCACTGGAAGGTGCATGTAAGAAAGAGACAATCTGAACTTGAGCAGATATTCAGAAAAATGTACTGATTTCTTGGGTGACAGTCTGAATTGTCTCAGATATAAACTATTTCCATATAAACAAGTCCTTAAACCTGTCTGGACATATGGTGTACAACTTTGGGGTTGCACAAATATGGTGTACATCTCTGGGGGTGCACAAAGTAAAGTAACAGAAAAATCATCCAGACGTTTGAAAACAATGTACTAAGGTGTACTGTAAAATAAACCATAGCATATATATCCACAGGAATATAACGATATCCACAGGAATCTGAAGATCACTTCAGTCAAAGATGAAGTTAAGTTACTCATCAAGAACGCATGAGAACCATCTGCATTAAGGCCAGAATGTTGAGATGCTGCAGCTTCTTGACAATACTGAATTTGTGTGAAGGCTAAACAGAATGAAGCCACTACTTGTAATGTGTCAAGTGAGAGGCTTCACAAGAACAAAGTGATTAGTGACGGCAGCACCATAGGACACTCATCCTACACCATGTGATTATTAATGAGATGTAAATTGATAAATGGCTTAGCCCAGTCTCAATAGAAACTAAAAAGAAAAAGATACCAGGAGAGGGGCTAACTTTAGACATTAACACCATTATCTAGTTATTCACTCAAAGCCTCACTGTGCTCTGTTCTCTGTTCACTTACTCAGCTGCTGGACAAGATTTTCGGTTCATATTTGATCCATCCTCTTATAAATGTCTCATAAAGACAAGAAGTGCAAGTAATGTATTGATAGCATGAATAATGATGCCAGACTGTATGGACTGCAGAAGCGGAGAATGGTTGCTTTGGAGTGAAACTGTTGGAGGAAACTTCTGAGTCAAGAAATACCACAGTGCCATAAGTATTCTGTGTTCACTGTGTAGTTTACCAATACTTGGTTTTAAAATACTGGCAGAACACTTCCTGAGTGTCTACAGAATATAATAAAACTACTGAATTACATTAAATCAATTACTCTTCAAGACCACTTGTTTCAACAGCTTTATGAGAACAATGATGAAGACTTCAGTTGCTTATTATTGTACATGCAGATCTGTTGGCTCTCCAAAGGTCTTTGCTATTCTGTTTCTTATGGGATTCAATTGTTAGACTTTTTGTAGGCAAAATGGAAAAAAAGATGACTTCCACTAAATGTAATATACTTTACTTCCAAGATACCTTTGAAAATCCCAGGTTGTTAGACTAACAACTACATGTGGGGAATGGTGATTTTTCTTTAAGCAATGAGATTGTTACATGATGTTTTGGAAAAGTCAAGTTATATGCCTTCTATATTGGATGTTAAATTCTGCTAGTTTTCCTCTTTGGCACCAGTTAATGATGAAGTGAAAGATGATAAAATAATTGCATGTGTAGATCATTTGGAGCATCTTCATAATAACTTAACAGTTTATATTATCCCAGTTTTCCAGGCTCATGGTCATGGTCTCAATTGTCTATAATTAACTCCAGATGTTTTGTCCATACCCATGATGGACATGTTCAGTGGCATGGGAACACAGATTACAACACCCACAAATGAATACTAACAGTGGCATGGAACACAGATTATAAACACCAATGAACAAATGCAAAGACTGTCCTGTCACATTGAGGCACTTATATTTATATGCTTCTTTTAAGGTGCTGGTTGCCCATTTTTTGGCCACTCAATTGCTCTCCTTTTTTGATTGGTTCACTTATTTCACCATGTTTCAATGCTTCACCATATCCAGTATTTGTTGAGCACTAAAAATTCCTCTTACTTATTTTCACACCACAATTAGATAACAAAATTAATTTGCTATGGTAATTTGTGTGTATGGTAATATGGGGTGTTAAACAAACTATGGGAAGTCCAACTTCCAGATTGCTATCTTCATCTGATTCCTAGCTTTCTGATGGAGATGACCTTCTTCATGAGATTAGATGATTCTGTCTCTTTTGAGAGATGAATCACTGCCGGGGTCCCTCAAGGAAGTGTTCTAGGCCCCCTCCTGTCCCCACTCTATGTCAACAAAGTACATTGATGACACAGCTGTTTTTACCACTGTATTTGTCATGCAGAATAGGCCATCCTACAACTACATCACCAGCTTAATTTGCTCAGGGACAGTAGTATAGCTGTTCTATTCTCTAAGCACCGGAAAGAACTATGGAGGCAACTTCACATTGGCAGAACGTACTTGCGCTGGTCCAACGAAGTGAAGTACCTTGGTGTACACCTAGATCACTGGTTCACATGGTGTACCCACCATCATACAGTTCACAAGCGAGCATCTGCTTGACTGAGCCTACTTTTTCCCCTCCTGGTCAGCCCAGCTGTGACAAGGAAATTGGGCAAAATGATCGTTGGTGTATATCTGCTCCCGTTCATTACTTATGGTGCTCCGGTCTGAGAATATCTTGCCGCATGCATAAAAGAAATTGCAAATCATCCTCAACAGGGGTCTTTGGTTAGCGGCAAAACTCCTCTGTCGATTTCCTTCACTACTTCTGACTTTGTGTCTTGCACACATATTTTATGTATGTGTGGCAAGGTACTCAAATAACCCTCTTATAACTGGGCTGGGCCAGTACCGTATGTCCAGGTGATTCATGGAAACAACCTCGGTGTATACTGTGCTAGTAGCACAAACAGCTGATGGAAGGCCTGTTATAGAGCAAGATCACCCTACTTGGGCAGGGCCATAAGGCAGGAGCTCCAGAAGGTACCTCGGAACTCAGATTCCTGAGTGGTTTGTCTCTGCCCACACAACCACACAGACTAGAGTCAGTCAGTCAGTCCTCTTTATTAATGTTGCAGTCGCTGTGCTTGTATATTCAACTGCCTTCCTCTGTAACTGAGCAAATTACCACCTAGTCAAGGACAGGACCTGGGACTCTCCAACAAGATTGTATGGTCTTCATTACTTTGCGCATGTTATGCTATAGCATGAAAGGCTTCTGCATTTAGCCCAGATCCCAGTGTCACTTGAGTTCACCTAAGCTAATGCTGTGTTGATGCTGCGTTTCTTGGTGCCAATATATACTTTTCTATAAGAACACGGCACTCTGTATACGCTGCACTAGGAAAGTGGATCCCTGGTGTCCTCCACTGATCGCATGTGCTGTTGGATCTTCTGTGACAGATAAAAAAACCATTACATGCCCCATGTTGCTCAAACAACATACCGATGCAGTCCATTACTTTAAATTGTTATTATTGTGTGTGATTGTAGTGTATAAATTAGTATTTTGTGTATTTTCAATGTTGAGTGTTTGGAAATCCAAATTTAAAAAACCAAAAACCAATGGGAAGCCATAACAACAGTCAACCAGCACACAGATACTCCACAAGATTCAAAATTAGGAAGGCTGATTATAGGAACACTAAGGGTCCCAAAACATGTTCCAAATAAGGGAAAAATCACATTTTGAGGTAAAGTAAATATAAATTTTAAATATATTTGTATTTATATTACACCGGCATCTTGACTTCAAAGTAAAAAATATACCCCAAACGTTATTTCTGCAGTAAATATGGTATTAGAAAATGTTTGTAACCATATGGTTATAAAGTTAAGTACTGGACATAGATGACCACAAAACCTATAAAAATTATTAAAAACGAATGTATGCAGTTTATGCATAAAATAATTGTTATTATCTTATTTACTATTATTACAGTAGACTCTCGACCATCCGGCCTAATGTGGCGTAATGTGCCGGATAAAAAAAAGCTGGATTAAAAACACACTTTTTATACCAAAACCTGCTCTTATTCATATTTTCTGACCTCTTAGTATAGGCCAGTACTTTATTAATGTTTGTTATGTACTGTACTCTACGTTTTAAAAATTTATTACAAAAAAGGAAGTCCAAGAATAAAAATATTGTATACACATTTCAAGATAAATTTTATAATGTCTAACTTAATTCCAGGAAACATAAAATGACGTACACTGTACAGTATGAATACATACAATTTTAAAATAAACAAAACATTAACGTAAAATGTAGGCCTAATTCTTAAAAAAATGATTTAAACTTATTTTATTGTTCATTGGTAAATGATTACACAAATGTGAAAAGGTAGGCCTAAGATAAAAGAGTCAAAACTTACAGTTTTTAATTTTTGAAAAAGTCCTTGATAGATGACTCCTTCTCCCTTTTAACCCTCTTCCGCAATGCAATGTCCCTCCACTTACGCAACCTGATGATATCAGCTGGCGTCGCTTCCTCTTGCTGACTAATGTACTGCAGCGCTGGCTCAATCATCTTGAACCCTTCCGAATGTGGGATGAGATTTTTCCTGTCACCTAAAGATGCCTCCTCCTCTTCTTCTTCTATTTCTTCTCCCTGTGTCACCATTTCCACAATATCATTGTCAGTTATTTCATCAACTGTGTTGTTTGCCATCCATTCTCTAATATCCTCTGCATTGACATAGTCACAGCCCGGTTCTTTTTCCAGAAACAAGTTTATCATTTTTCCAGAAACGAAACAAGTTTATCGTTTTCATCTTCCACTATGGTTTCACACATGGGTTCAAGGTTGAAATGTCCACCTGCATGGTCCAAAAGAATTTTCCAAGACCTTACAAGTGATATGTTTGGAATCTCTTCCCATGCTTCGGCCAACCACCTTATGACATCTAGCATGTCAATTTTTTTTAGAATGGTTAATAGTCTTCATTATTATCAATCGCTGATTATCAACGAACTGAGAAGACACCAGCGATATTTTTTCTTTAGCATTTCAAGGACACCCTGGTCCATCGGCTGACAAACAGCCGTCACATTGCCTGGTAAAAATAAAGCTTTGATGTCTCTATCTGTGAGTTCAGAGTGACTGGATGCAAAGGTGTGTTGTCAAGAATTAGCACAGCTTTTCTTGGCAAATTGTGGTCTTTCAAATGTTTTTCTATATTCACTACGAATTCATATTGGAACTAGGTTTTAAATATTTCTGAATTCATCCATGGCTTCTTTTG
This sequence comes from Magicicada septendecula, assembly GCA_034769895.1. Classification (NCBI taxonomy): domain Eukaryota; kingdom Metazoa; phylum Arthropoda; class Insecta; order Hemiptera; family Cicadidae; genus Magicicada; species Magicicada septendecula. Next base: position 303,107,492 of record CM068368.1, read on the forward strand.
ATGTGTGCAATATAAGGGTAGTGATTCCTGATTTTCCAGTTTTTTAAAAGCTCTAGGTTTCTTTGATTTTGCTATTAAAGTCAACTTAAGCTTTTGGTTGCCGGTTACATTACTGCAACCCAAGATGGTGACTTGTTTCTTGCTTTTCTTGTATCCTGGTGCAGTGGCTTTTTTTTTTTATGCAAGCGTTTTTCTAGGAAGCATCTTATAATTTAAACCAGTCTCATCAGAGTTGTACAACTGTTCGCCAGAAATTCCCTCCTTTTCAATAAGCTTAAAAAGATAGTCTTTGAACAAAGGTACAGCCTTTTTATCAGAAGATAAAGCCTCCCCACTTATGGTAATCTGGTGAATACTGAATCGTTTTTTCCACTGATCTAACCATCCATCACTGGCAGTAAATTCTGAATCTTCTCCTTCTACTTGATGTTTAAATTGCAATGCTGTTTCCTACAATATTGGCCCAGTAACAGGCAAGCCTTTTCCTCTTAAGTGTTCGTGCCACAAAAATAAAGCTTCCTCAACTTCTTTATGCTTACCTTTCAGCATGGGTTTTCTTACTTTCATTACACTTCCCCTAGCTTGGGCACCACACCACTTTTCAATTTCTACTCATTTTTCTTCCAGTCACCAACTGTACTTTTCCCAGCTCCTAACTCTGAAGGAATAGTTTTTGCCATTACCCCAGAGTCCAGTCGTTTTATAGCGGATAGTTTCTCCTCCATAGTCACAACAACCTATTTTCATTTATCACCCATTTCGTAATCTTAAAAAAAACAATGAAGCACATCAAAAAACTATTTATAAACGTAACCATGAACAGTGCCAAATGTATTCTGCACTTGTTGACATCTAATACACAACTGATGAAACAAAGAGCAGGTAGCAGGGAGGGGGGAAATCGCGCTCTTCATGTCGCAACTTGTGTTTTGCACACAGCACATAGGTTCAAAAATAGGCCAGATAGTCGAGAGTCTACTGTATTTGGTATTATTAAGTATTTTTATTAACAATTTATATTATATACTGCAATGTACAAGGTCCCATAGAATAAGTAGTCAATAATTAGATAATGGAATGTTTCGGATTTATTAAAGATTTTCCTTATCTTTTTTAAATTGCACAAATATTTTACTAATGTTTATGATAACACAAAAAATTAATTGACTGTTTCTAATACAAATAAATTAAATTAATTATCCTGTTAAAATGAAGTTAATTAATGGCTTCTGTTGCAAAATACAATTAACAGTTTCTTCTGCAAAATAAAATTAATTAACAGTTTCTGTTGACCTATTCTTTATACTTAAAATAATTCTTTCCTACACTCTAATTACATAAATCTTAATTCCTACAAGTTTTCTGTGTCCTTTAGTTTTTAATTGAGTTTAAATGGCTCCACTTCCCTTGTTTGATGAACGATGCAGTGTTGCTCCTCTTTTCCTGATAAGTCTCAACAGATGTTTCTTTCAGGTAGACATCAGGATACTGTTGTTCCTCTTGTGGTTTTTCAGGATCTCCTCCTGCTTTCCAGCTCTCAGGGTCATTTCTGGGTTGGGTACTTCTCAAATAATGTTCAATTATTAATTTTTAACGATTTACATGGTGTATTTTATAATATACTATCTGGCTAACTTGAGCGTTCATAAATCCTAAATGGACAATCTTGAACTGTACCATACTAGCACTCGAGATTATTTCAGTCACCAACTTTACTATATGTGCTCGTCACTCTTGATAGACCTATTGTCCTAAATCAGAGGTTACGATTACATGTTATTAAGTTCAACAAGACTGTTTCATCTGTGATATAAGCTAAACTGCCTTTACATCACCAATCAATGAACTTATATATTAGCCAATTCATTGGTCAAAACGTTCCCTCACCCTTACGGCTACATTCTACTTGTAAGAAATTGTCTATTAACAATGTAAAACATGCAAATAAAACTAGTATAATTTTATTGCTTTTCTTTTGAAAAACCCTTTTTTATGAAAACACTCATTTATTTTGTTCTGTAAATTATTAACAAATATTATACCAGATAGGTCTTTATTTTATTCACATTCTGGTGTAAGTCTTCTGTCGGACATTTGATTTGCACAAAAGTTATTTAATTTAATTAGTTTTTTATTTTTATTTTGTAACACAGTTACTCACACATACACACGCACACTCGCCATATGCCTATGCATACGTTCACACTACTTCACAAAACCATTATTTTTTAAACAGTCAACTAATCTAACAATTTTGAAATGATTCTTATTGTCTATATTACAGTGTCTCAACATGCAATTACTTCAATTAATTCTCATTGTAACATGCTATCATATATCAAGAGTGAAATTATTATTTTATATGCAAATCTCACCTATTGCATATACACCCTGAATGGGTTAAAACATTTTTTTTCATATAATAATAAAAAAAAAGTTTCTTTCTTTAATCAACGTACAATTCCTTCTAAAATAAATAAAATATTTAAACGAACATAACCAACATATTTAATCCAAACACAAACAATTCCTTCTTGAACTGTCAAATTTAAATTCTCCCGCAATAATACCATATGACATTGATGAGTAAAGTATGGGGTTCTTATCGTAAGCAGGTTTCTTGTTTACATTTACACTCAGAGGCGTAACTCGGGGGGGGGGGCAAGGGGGCAGCCGCCCCGGGTGGCATAGCCAGTAGGGCGTCAAAGTGAGCATAGACTTGAAAAAATTGTTCTCCCGTTCGTCTTCTTCACTAATCCGTCAGTTCTTACTCTGAGAGATTCCATACGTTGGAGACGTCTTCCTTCTTCGTCTATTTGTTACAGCAAGTATTCTTTCCGGTAATGATCTCCTACATTTTCAGAATATAGTGTAAAGTACATTAAATATTATAGCGCCAGTATTCTCACAGCCTGAAACACAATAAAACGACATTTAATGAAATAATATTTAGGAGACACATTCAATGGAAAATTCAGAGTTATTCAACAAGTACAAATAATTAATATTTTGATAACACACCCTTCAGTTTATTCAAATAGTTTATTGTTTAATAGTATAGTATTGTACTGATTAAAGTATTGAACTTGTTATTGATAGGTGAAGTACAAGTCCGGTGCTGTTATTTTTCGTCACATCCAGAAACCGAAGTGGTAGAATGTAATGTCAAGGCCGGTGGTGTAATCCCCTCCCGTACGTCGTACATCGCTGGATTTCGGGGAGGGGATTGCCGTCCAGGAGCCCTTCGTAGGCGCCCAGGGTCCTCCGTCTTCGCGACTCTGCAGAGGCCACCAGACTTTTCTACTAGAATCCTCTAGAGGCGCCTGGGGTCCAACGTTCCTTTTCTGGTCGGTATTCGTCGCAGCCGGGGGTTCCTGTGTTGTCACAGCCGGCGATGTGGTGGTTACGTAGTGTCAAGGTCGGTATCGTTACAGTCGATGATGTGGTAAACTGGTAAAGAAACTGAATAATTTCGATAAACTACAAATTTCGTGGCGGCGTGCTCGAAATATTAAAAAAAATTGATTATTATTTCCGTGGTTACGACCAATTTATATTCATAGTTATTGTTGTTCAGCTGTTTTTTATATAGCGTTTTATGTATATTTGTATTTATTTGGCATTGCGTATTGAGACTGAAGGCAACGCGGTACGGGACTCTTGAATCAGTAATAAAATAGGGCTTGATTTAAGGGGGGGGGGGATCCAACACGTAAGAGAAATTCCCCTTTCGCCGCTACGATTTTATAAAACCTTATTCCAAAGACCTAGAATATTTGAGAGAAAATCATATAATTACTTTATGTTTTTTCTCTTAAGCTTAATTTTTGTTTATACAATCAAAGACGGCGTTTTAAAGCGTCCTGAACTGTATTTTACATTTTTGATGTAAGATTTTTTTTTTAATCTACGAACTTTTTATTATTAGATTCTAGACTTTTATATAGATCTGCACGACTCCACTTGTTGCCTTTGACGAGTCTGATCTCTCTCGGTAAGCGCTTTTGAACAATTCAGCTCATCACATGGTTTGGTTTTCAATATGATGTAATGATTTTGATGATGATTATTAATTAAATTGTTCGAAAGCGCTTAACAGGAGTCACTAGGACTAGTGGAGAGCATTAGTTGTAAAAAAAAAAAAGAAATTTAAAACAGTAAATGTTTTCTTACGCTTACATTAATTATATACACAACATCCGCTAGGCGTTCGTGTTCCTTTAATTTGCCACCCCATGGCTGTCTCCTGTCTCAATTTTTCCAAGCCACAGTCGATCTTAAATAGTATTTTAATTATCTTGTTGATTCATCCTCTTCGTTCACTTTATTAAATTTATTAATATATATAAACTTTCACGTATGAACTTACTATTCGTTGTCACTTCCCCATATTAATATATATAAACTTTCACGTATGAACTTACTATTCGTCAACGAATAGTAAGTTCATACGTGTAAGTTTATATATATTAATAGTATTTTAAGTGTGATCTTTTGCCAGCTGCAGCTGATATCGTTAATACAAATGATATTCTTAACGCTATTGCGGTATTTGGGAATGTCGTCGTCGTCGTCGTCGTCGTCATCCTTCACGGCTTAGGCTAGTAGCCTAGTTCCAGTTTCAATGGAAGTCATCCAACCATCACTTACGGGGTCTTACCACACTTCTCCCCCCTTGCATAATATTCAAGGGCTCTTCTTGCAAATCTAGTTGGATCCATTCTCTCTACGTGTAACCGCCACTCCGTTTTGTACCGGGAGATTTTCTCATTTAAGCTTTCAGCTATGCCTAGCTTCGTTCTAATATGATCATTTCTGATAAGATCTCCTCTGGTATAACTCTTTACAACCCTCAAAACCTCATTTCCGCTTCTTGTATTCTAGATATATCTTTGGCCTTTCTAATCCAAGTCGCACTACCATACAGTAGTTGAGGTACGGCCATTACATTATAATATTTCAATAGCGTCTCTTTCCTTGTTTTCTTAATTAAATGTTTAATGATACAGCCATAAAGCGACAGGAAGAGACTAATTTTGCTTTCAATCTCCGAATCATCTTGATATGTGATGCTGCACCCTAGATACTTGAAATATGGCACCTGTTCTATTGGCGACTCCTGTATGACAGTCTTTGTTCTAATATGATTTGCGCCAGAAAAAGCCATAAATTTTGTTTTGGATAAGGAAATGGTTTGATTGTAATCTGTCAAAATGTCACTAAGATAAAACAACGACCTTTTGGTAATGTTGAAAACAAATTATTTTAAAAAAGGTACGGTTCATCCAGTGGATTATATAGAGCACGTGTCTCGTACCCTAACATCCGTTTCTGCTTATTCCTCAAGTCATTTTCTTCCATTCCGGTTCTCCATCATTTTTTCATACTTTCGACACTCGTCGCCTTCATCCTCACCAAAGTTTCAGCGATTCTCTTTTTGTTTTATTACAAAACGAAAAGAAAAATAGTACAAATTTACTCAAAAAAAAAAAAGTTTCCGAATGTTTCCAAGAAGTATTGAACAACGTGAGAACATGGGAACGTCTTTCGGAAACTTGAGGAATCCCAAGCAACTGGGACAGCAGACATTATGCGAGTCACCATCTATCAATTGCAAGTCTTCTAAATCTGCTGTATTCCCTCATATACTGGACACCAGAGAGTCTGTTGTACCAACTACCATTTTTTCAAGTCTCATTTCCCCCCTCTCATCCGTTCTCCTCTAAGTCCTCTTTCCATGATCTATTGGGTCTACCCCGTTTCACTCGTCAAGATGCAATCCAGTCTAGCAACTTTTTGGTCCAACGATCGTGAGACATCCGTTCCACACGCGGCCGTACAGTACGAGACGCTTTGTATTTACGATGTCATTACGATGTCTTCTCAACTTCTCAACATCACGTTGCCTACTGATATCATCATTTCTAATGCACTGGAGCCTGGACACCCCACAAGACCTTCTTCCACAAATCCATTTCCACTGGTTTCATCCTTCGGGAGATTCTTTGATTTATCTTCAAAGTTTCAGAACCATAGATGATGATGACTATAGTTGCTGAGCAAATCATCTTTTGTGGTTTGTCCTTTATTTTCCAATTTCAAAGCGCAGAATTTTGTTAAGTTAAAATTAAGAAAATACATATTATAATATTACCGGTATTCAGTTTCTATACCGGCATAAAACTAACTTGTTTTGTTAGTAACAAATTTAGACTATAAAAAATGTAGTAATATAAAAGCGCAGAAGCGCAGAACCTGCTCTATCACGATTTCCCTTGTTTTATTTTGTTGATGGTATTTTCATCAGTTCTACCAGCTTTTGATAATGTGACTCCAAGATACCAATAAAAGCACTACATTTTATAATGTGCGAACCTACTCTCATGTCGGTTCCTTCAACTTCAATAAAATATGACGAAGTTTGGTTTATCCAAAATTTATATGGAGGTCCAGGATCTGTATCTTCATGAAGTTTTCTTCTTATTCTTCTCCTTTTCAAGGATTAGGTTATATAAACCTGTTCCGACACCCATTTCTTCCTCGGACGACCACAAATATACAAATATGTATATTTGTATTTATTTGGCATTGCGTATTGAGACTGAAGGCAACGCGGTACGGGACTCTTGAATCAGTAATAAAATAGGGCTTGATTTAAGGGGGGGGGGATCCAACACGTAAGAGAAATTCCCCTTTCGCCGCTACGATTTTATAAAACCTTATTCCAAAGACCTAGAATATTTGAGAGAAAATCATATAATTACTTTATGTTTTTTCTCTTAAGCTTAATTTTTGTTTATACAATCAAAGACGGCGTTTTAAAGCGTCCTGAACTGTATTTTACATTTTTGATGTAAGATTTTTTTTTTAATCTACGAACTTTTTATTATTAGATTCTAGACTTTTATATAGATCTGCACGACTCCACTTGTTGCCTTTGACGAGTCTGATCTCTCTCGGTAAGCGCTTTTGAACAATTCAGCTCATCACATGGTTTGGTTTTCAATATGATGTAATGATTTTGATGATGATTATTAATTAAATTGTTCGAAAGCGCTTAACAGGAGTCACTAGGACTAGTGGAGAGCATTAGTTGTACAAAAAAAAAAGAAATTTAAAACAGTAAATGTTTTCTTACGCTTACATTAATTATATACACAACATCCGCTAGGCGTTCGTGTTCCTTTAATTTGCCACCCCATGGCTGTCTCCTGTCTCAATTTTTCCAAGCCACAGTCGATCTTAAATAGTATTTTAATTATCTTGTTGATTCATCCTCTTCGTTCACTTTATTAAATTTATTAATATATATAAACTTTCACGTATGAACTTACTATTCGTTGTCACTTCCCCATATTAATATATATAAACTTTCACGTATGAACTTACTATTCGTCAACGAATAGTAAGTTCATACGTGTAAGTTTATATATATTAATAGTATTTTAAGTGTGATCTTTTGCCAGCTGCAGCTGATATCGTTAATACAAATGATATTCTTAACGCTATTGCGGTATTTGGGAATGTCGTCGTCGTCGTCGTCGTCGTCATCCTTCACGGCTTAGGCTAGTAGCCTAGTTCCAGTTTCAATGGAAGTCATCCAACCATCACTTACGGGGTCTTACCACACTTCTCCCCCCTTGCATAATATTCAAGGGCTCTTCTTGCAAATCTAGTTGGATCCATTCTCTCTACGTGTAACCGCCACTCCGTTTTGTACCGGGAGATTTTCTCATTTAAGCTTTCAGCTATGCCTAGCTTCGTTCTAATATGATCATTTCTGATAAGATCTCCTCTGGTATAACTCTTTACAACCCTCAAAACCTCATTTCCGCTTCTTGTATTCTAGATATATCTTTGGCCTTTCTAATCCAAGTCTCACTACCATACAGTAGTTGAGGTACGGCCATTACATTATAATATTTCAATAGCGTCTCTTTCCTTGTTTTCTTAATTAAATGTTTAATGATACAGCCATAAAGCGACAGGAAGAGACTAATTTTGCTTTCAATCTCCGAATCATCTTGATATGTGATGCTGCACCCTAGATACTTGAAATATGGCACCTGTTCTATTGGCGACTCCTGTATGACAGTCTTTGTTCTAATATGATTTGCGCCAGAAAAAGCCATAAATTTTGTTTTGGATAAGGAAATGGTTTGATTGTAATCTGTCAAAATGTCACTAAGATAAAACAACGACCTTTTGGTAATGTTGAAAACAAATTATTTTAAAAAAGGTACGGTTCATCCAGTGGATTATATAGAGCACGTGTCTCGTACCCTAACATCCGTTTCTGCTTATTCCTCAAGTCATTTTCTTCCATTCCGGTTCTCCATCATTTTTTCATACTTTCGACACTCGTCGCCTTCATCCTCACCAAAGTTTCAGCGATTCTCTTTTTGTTTTATTACAAAACGAAAAGAAAAATAGTACAAATTTACTCAAAAAAAAAAAAAGTTTCCGAATGTTTCCAAGAAGTATTGAACAACGTGAGAACATGGGAACGTCTTTCGGAAACTTGAGGAATCCCAAGCAACTGGGACAGCAGACATTATGCGAGTCACCATCTATCAATTGCAAGTCTTCTAAATCTGCTGTATTCCCTCATATACTGGACACCAGAGAGTCTGTTGTACCAACTACCATTTTTTCAAGTCTCATTTCCCCCCTCTCATCCGTTCTCCTCTAAGTCCTCTTTCCATGATCTATTGGGTCTACCCCGTTTCACTCGTCAAGATGCAATCCAGTCTAGCAACTTTTTGGTCCAACGATCGTGAGACATCCGTTCCACACGCGGCCGTACAGTACGAGACGCTTTGTATTTACGATGTCATTACGATGTCTTCTCAACTTCTCAACATCACGTTGCCTACTGATATCATCATTTCTAATGCACTGGAGCCTGGACACCCCACAAGACCTTCTTCCACAAATCCATTTCCACTGGTTTCATCCTTCGGGAGATTCTTTGATTTATCTTCAAAGTTTCAGAACCATAGATGATGATGACTATAGTTGCTGAGCAAATCATCTTTTGTGGTTTGTCCTTTATTTTCCAATTTCAAAGCGCAGAATTTTGTTAAGTTAAAATTAAGAAAATACATATTATAATATTACCGGTATTCAGTTTCTATACCGGCATAAAACTAACTTGTTTTGTTAGTAACAAATTTAGACTATAAAAAATGTAGTAATATAAAAGCGCAGAAGCGCAGAACCTGCTCTATCACGATTTCCCTTGTTTTATTTTGTTGATGGTATTTTCATCAGTTCTACCAGCTTTTGATAATGTGACTCCAAGATACCAATAAAAGCACTACATTTTATAATGTGCGAACCTACTCTCATGTCGGTTCCTTCAACTTCAATAAAATATGACGAAGTTTGGTTTATCCAAAATTTATATGGAGGTCCAGGATCTGTATCTTCATGAAGTTTTCTTCTTATTCTTCTCCTTTTCAAGGATTAGGTTATATAAACCTGTTCCGACACCCATTTCTTCCTCGGACGACCACAAATATACAAATATGTATATTTGTATTTATTTGGCATTGCGTATTGAGACTGAAGGCAACGCGGTACGGGACTCTTGAATCAGTAATAAAATAGGGCTTGATTTAAGGGGGGGGGGGATCCAACACGTAAGAGAAATTCCCCTTTCGCCGCTACGATTTTATAAAACCTTATTCCAAAGACCTAGAATATTTGAGAGAAAATCATATAATTACTTTATGTTTTTTCTCTTAAGCTTAATTTTTGTTTATACAATCAAAGACGGCGTTTTAAAGCGTCCTGAACTGTATTTTACATTTTTGATGTAAGATTTTTTTTTTAATCTACGAACTTTTTATTATTAGATTCTAGACTTTTATATAGATCTGCACGACTCCACTTGTTGCCTTTGACGAGTCTGATCTCTCTCGGTAAGCGCTTTTGAACAATTCAGCTCATCACATGGTTTGGTTTTCAATATGATGTAATGATTTTGATGATGATTATTAATTAAATTGTTCGAAAGCGCTTAACAGGAGTCACTAGGACTAGTGGAGAGCATTAGTTGTACAAAAAAAAAAAGAAATTTAAAACAGTAAATGTTTTCTTACGCTTACATTAATTATATACACAACATCCGCTAGGCGTTCGTGTTCCTTTAATTTGCCACCCCATGGCTGTCTCCTGTCTCAATTTTTCCAAGCCACAGTCGATCTTAAATAGTATTTTAATTATCTTGTTGATTCATCCTCTTCGTTCACTTTATTAAATTTATTAATATATATAAACTTTCACGTATGAACTTACTATTCGTTGTCACTTCCCCATATTAATATATATAAACTTTCACGTATGAACTTACTATTCGTCAACGAATAGTAAGTTCATACGTGTAAGTTTATATATATTAATAGTATTTTAAGTGTGATCTTTTGCCAGCTGCAGCTGATATCGTTAATACAAATGATATTCTTAACGCTATTGCGGTATTTGGGAATGTCGTCGTCGTCGTCGTCGTCGTCATCCTTCACGGCTTAGGCTAGTAGCCTAGTTCCAGTTTCAATGGAAGTCATCCAACCATCACTTACGGGGTCTTACCACACTTCTCCCCCCTTGCATAATATTCAAGGGCTCTTCTTGCAAATCTAGTTGGATCCATTCTCTCTACGTGTAACCGCCACTCCGTTTTGTACCGGGAGATTTTCTCATTTAAGCTTTCAGCTATGCCTAGCTTCGTTCTAATATGATCATTTCTGATAAGATCTCCTCTGGTATAACTCTTTACAACCCTCAAAACCTCATTTCCGCTTCTTGTATTCTAGATATATCTTTGGCCTTTCTAATCCAAGTCTCACTACCATACAGTAGTTGAGGTACGGCCATTACATTATAATATTTCAATAGCGTCTCTTTCCTTGTTTTCTTAATTAAATGTTTAATGATACAGCCATAAAGCGACAGGAAGAGACTAATTTTGCTTTCAATCTCCGAATCATCTTGATATGTGATGCTGCACCCTAGATACTTGAAATATGGCACCTGTTCTATTGGCGACTCCTGTATGACAGTCTTTGTTCTAATATGATTTGCGCCAGAAAAAGCCATAAATTTTGTTTTGGATAAGGAAATGGTTTGATTGTAATCTGTCAAAATGTCACTAAGATAAAACAACGACCTTTTGGTAATGTTGAAAACAAATTATTTTAAAAAAGGTACGGTTCATCCAGTGGATTATATAGAGCACGTGTCTCGTACCCTAACATCCGTTTCTGCTTATTCCTCAAGTCATTTTCTTCCATTCCGGTTCTCCATCATTTTTTCATACTTTCGACACTCGTCGCCTTCATCCTCACCAAAGTTTCAGCGATTCTCTTTTTGTTTTATTACAAAACGAAAAGAAAAATAGTACAAATTTACTCAAAAAAAAAAAAGTTTCCGAATGTTTCCAAGAAGTATTGAACAACGTGAGAACATGGGAACGTCTTTCGGAAACTTGAGGAATCCCAAGCAACTGGGACAGCAGACATTATGCGAGTCACCATCTATCAATTGCAAGTCTTCTAAATCTGCTGTATTCCCTCATATACTGGACACCAGAGAGTCTGTTGTACCAACTACCATTTTTTCAAGTCTCATTTCCCCCCTCTCATCCGTTCTCCTCTAAGTCCTCTTTCCATGATCTATTGGGTCTACCCCGTTTCACTCGTCAAGATGCAATCCAGTCTAGCAACTTTTTGGTCCAACGATCGTGAGACATCCGTTCCACACGCGGCCGTACAGTACGAGACGCTTTGTATTTACGATGTCATTACGATGTCTTCTCAACTTCTCAACATCACGTTGCCTACTGATATCATCATTTCTAATGCACTGGAGCCTGGACACCCCACAAGACCTTCTTCCACAAATCCATTTCCACTGGTTTCATCCTTCGGGAGATTCTTTGATTTATCTTCAAAGTTTCAGAACCATAGATGATGATGACTATAGTTGCTGAGCAAATCATCTTTTGTGGTTTGTCCTTTATTTTCCAATTTCAAAGCGCAGAATTTTGTTAAGTTAAAATTAAGAAAATACATATTATAATATTACCGGTATTCAGTTTCTATACCGGCATAAAACTAACTTGTTTTGTTAGTAACAAATTTAGACTATAAAAAATGTAGTAATATAAAAGCGCAGAAGCGCAGAACCTGCTCTATCACGATTTCCCTTGTTTTATTTTGTTGATGGTATTTTCATCAGTTCTACCAGCTTTTGATAATGTGACTCCAAGATACCAATAAAAGCACTACATTTTATAATGTGCGAACCTACTCTCATGTCGGTTCCTTCAACTTCAATAAAATATGACGAAGTTTGGTTTATCCAAAATTTATATGGAGGTCCAGGATCTGTATCTTCATGAAGTTTTCTTCTTATTCTTCTCCTTTTCAAGGATTAGGTTATATAAACCTGTTCCGACACCCATTTCTTCCTCGGACGACCACAAATATACAAATATGTATATTTGTATTTATTTGGCATTGCGTATTGAGACTGAAGGCAACGCGGTACGGGACTCTTGAATCAGTAATAAAATAGGGCTTGATTTAAGGGGGGGGGGATCCAACACGTAAGAGAAATTCCCCTTTCGCCGCTACGATTTTATAAAACCTTATTCCAAAGACCTAGAATATTTGAGAGAAAATCATATAATTACTTTATGTTTTTTCTCTTAAGCTTAATTTTTGTTTATACAATCAAAGACGGCGTTTTAAAGCGTCCTGAACTGTATTTTACATTTTTGATGTAAGATTTTTTTTTTAATCTACGAACTTTTTATTATTAGATTCTAGACTTTTATATAGATCTGCACGACTCCACTTGTTGCCTTTGACGAGTCTGATCTCTCTCGGTAAGCGCTTTTGAACAATTCAGCTCATCACATGGTTTGGTTTTCAATATGATGTAATGATTTTGATGATGATTATTAATTAAATTGTTCGAAAGCGCTTAACAGGAGTCACTAGGACTAGTGGAGAGCATTAGTTGTACAAAAAAAAAAGAAATTTAAAACAGTAAATGTTTTCTTACGCTTACATTAATTATATACACAACATCCGCTAGGCGTTCGTGTTCCTTTAATTTGCCACCCCATGGCTGTCTCCTGTCTCAATTTTTCCAAGCCACAGTCGATCTTAAATAGTATTTTAATTATCTTGTTGATTCATCCTCTTCGTTCACTTTATTAAATTTATTAATATATATAAACTTTCACGTATGAACTTACTATTCGTTGTCACTTCCCCATATTAATATATATAAACTTTCACGTATGAACTTACTATTCGTCAACGAATAGTAAGTTCATACGTGTAAGTTTATATATATTAATAGTATTTTAAGTGTGATCTTTTGCCAGCTGCAGCTGATATCGTTAATACAAATGATATTCTTAACGCTATTGCGGTATTTGGGAATGTCGTCGTCGTCGTCGTCGTCGTCATCCTTCACGGCTTAGGCTAGTAGCCTAGTTCCAGTTTCAATGGAAGTCATCCAACCATCACTTACGGGGTCTTACCACACTTCTCCCCCCTTGCATAATATTCAAGGGCTCTTCTTGCAAATCTAGTTGGATCCATTCTCTCTACGTGTAACCGCCACTCCGTTTTGTACCGGGAGATTTTCTCATTTAAGCTTTCAGCTATGCCTAGCTTCGTTCTAATATGATCATTTCTGATAAGATCTCCTCTGGTATAACTCTTTACAACCCTCAAAACCTCATTTCCGCTTCTTGTATTCTAGATATATCTTTGGCCTTTCTAATCCAAGTCTCACTACCATACAGTAGTTGAGGTACGGCCATTACATTATAATATTTCAATAGCGTCTCTTTCCTTGTTTTCTTAATTAAATGTTTAATGATACAGCCATAAAGCGACAGGAAGAGACTAATTTTGCTTTCAATCTCCGAATCATCTTGATATGTGATGCTGCACCCTAGATACTTGAAATATGGCACCTGTTCTATTGGCGACTCCTGTATGACAGTCTTTGTTCTAATATGATTTGCGCCAGAAAAAGCCATAAATTTTGTTTTGGATAAGGAAATGGTTTGATTGTAATCTGTCAAAATGTCACTAAGATAAAACAACGACCTTTTGGTAATGTTGAAAACAAATTATTTTAAAAAAGGTACGGTTCATCCAGTGGATTATATAGAGCACGTGTCTCGTACCCTAACATCCGTTTCTGCTTATTCCTCAAGTCATTTTCTTCCATTCCGGTTCTCCATCATTTTTTCATACTTTCGACACTCGTCGCCTTCATCCTCACCAAAGTTTCAGCGATTCTCTTTTTGTTTTATTACAAAACGAAAAGAAAAATAGTACAAATTTACTCAAAAAAAAAAAAAGTTTCCGAATGTTTCCAAGAAGTATTGAACAACGTGAGAACATGGGAACGTCTTTCGGAAACTTGAGGAATCCCAAGCAACTGGGACAGCAGACATTATGCGAGTCACCATCTATCAATTGCAAGTCTTCTAAATCTGCTGTATTCCCTCATATACTGGACACCAGAGCGTCTGTTGTACCAACTACCATTTTTTCAAGTCTCATTTCCCCCCTCTCATCCGTTCTCCTCTAAGTCCTCTTTCCATGATCTATTGGGTCTACCCCGTTTCACTCGTCAAGATGCAATCCAGTCTAGCAACTTTTTGGTCCAACGATCGTGAGACATCCGTTCCACACGCGGCCGTACAGTACGAGACGCTTTGTATTTACGATGTCATTACGATGTCTTCTCAACTTCTCAACATCACGTTGCCTACTGATATCATCATTTCTAATGCACTGGAGCCTGGACACCCCACAAGACCTTCTTCCACAAATCCATTTCCACTGGTTTCATCCTTCGGGAGATTCTTTGATTTATCTTCAAAGTTTCAGAACCATAGATGATGATGACTATAGTTGCTGAGCAAATCATCTTTTGTGGTTTGTCCTTTATTTTCCAATTTCAAAGCGCAGAATTTTGTTCAAGTTAAAATTAAGAAAATACATATTATAATATTACCGGTATTCAGTTTCTATACCGGCATAAAACTAACTTGTTTTGTTAGTAACAAATTTAGACTATAAAAAATGTAGTAATATAAAAGCGCAGAAGCGCAGAACCTGCTCTATCACGATTTCCCTTGTTTTATTTTGTTGATGGTATTTTCATCAGTTCTACCAGCTTTTGATAATGTGACTCCAAGATACCAATAAAAGCACTACATTTTATAATGTGCGAACCTACTCTCATGTCGGTTCCTTCAACTTCAATAAAATATGACGAAGTTTGGTTTATCCAAAATTTATATGGAGGTCCAGGATCTGTATCTTCATGAAGTTTTCTTCTTATTCTTCTCCTTTTCAAGGATTAGGTTATATAAACCTGTTCCGACACCCATTTCTTCCTCGGACGACCACAAATATACAAATATGTATATTTGTATTTATTTGGCATTGCGTATTGAGACTGAAGGCAACGCGGTACGGGACTCTTGAATCAGTAATAAGATAGGGCTTGATTTAAGGGGGGGGGGGATCCAACACGTAAGAGAAATTCCCCTTTCGCCGCTACGATTTTATAAAACCTTATTCCAAAGACCTAGAATATTTGAGAGAAAATCATATAATTACTTTATGTTTTTTCTCTTAAGCTTAATTTTTGTTTATACAATCAAAGACGGCGTTTTAAAGCGTCCTGAACTGTATTTTACATTTTTGATGTAAGATTTTTTTTTTAATCTACGAACTTTTTATTATTAGATTCTAGACTTTTATATAGATCTGCACGACTCCACTTGTTGCCTTTGACGAGTCTGATCTCTCTCGGTAAGCGCTTTTGAACAATTCAGCTCATCACATGGTTTGGTTTTCAATATGATGTAATGATTTTGATGATGATTATTAATTAAATTGTTCGAAAGCGCTTAACAGGAGTCACTAGGACTAGTGGAGAGCATTAGTTGTACAAAAAAAAAAGAAATTTAAAACAGTAAATGTTTTCTTACGCTTACATTAATTATATACACAACATCCGCTAGGCGTTCGTGTTCCTTTAATTTGCCACCCCATGGCTGTCTCCTGTCTCAATTTTTCCAAGCCACAGTCGATCTTAAATAGTATTTTAATTATCTTGTTGATTCATCCTCTTCGTTCACTTTATTAAATTTATTAATATATATAAACTTTCACGTATGAACTTACTATTCGTTGTCACTTCCCCATATTAATATATATAAACTTTCACGTATGAACTTACTATTCGTCAACGAATAGTAAGTTCATACGTGTAAGTTTATATATATTAATAGTATTTTAAGTGTGATCTTTTGCCAGCTGCAGCTGATATCGTTAATACAAATGATATTCTTAACGCTATTGCGGTATTTGGGAATGTCGTCGTCGTCGTCGTCGTCGTCATCCTTCACGGCTTAGGCTAGTAGCCTAGTTCCAGTTTCAATGGAAGTCATCCAACCATCACTTACGGGGTCTTACCACACTTCTCCCCCCTTGCATAATATTCAAGGGCTCTTCTTGCAAATCTAGTTGGATCCATTCTCTCTACGTGTAACCGCCACTCCGTTTTGTACCGGGAGATTTTCTCATTTAAGCTTTCAGCTATGCCTAGCTTCGTTCTAATATGATCATTTCTGATAAGATCTCCTCTGGTATAACTCTTTACAACCCTCAAAACCTCATTTCCGCTTCTTGTATTCTAGATATATCTTTGGCCTTTCTAATCCAAGTCTCACTACCATACAGTAGTTGAGGTACGGCCATTACATTATAATATTTCAATAGCGTCTCTTTCCTTGTTTTCTTAATTAAATGTTTAATGATACAGCCATAAAGCGACAGGAAGAGACTAATTTTGCTTTCAATCTCCGAATCATCTTGATATGTGATGCTGCACCCTAGATACTTGAAATATGGCACCTGTTCTATTGGCGACTCCTGTATGACAGTCTTTGTTCTAATATGATTTGCGCCAGAAAAAGCCATAAATTTTGTTTTGGATAAGGAAATGGTTTGATTGTAATCTGTCAAAATGTCACTAAGATAAAACAACGACCTTTTGGTAATGTTGAAAACAAATTATTTTAAAAAAGGTACGGTTCATCCAGTGGATTATATAGAGCACGTGTCTCGTACCCTAACATCCGTTTCTGCTTATTCCTCAAGTCATTTTCTTCCATTCCGGTTCTCCATCATTTTTTCATACTTTCGACACTCGTCGCCTTCATCCTCACCAAAGTTTCAGCGATTCTCTTTTTGTTTTATTACAAAACGAAAAGAAAAATAGTACAAATTTACTCAAAAAAAAAAAAGTTTCCGAATGTTTCCAAGAAGTATTGAACAACGTGAGAACATGGGAACGTCTTTCGGAAACTTGAGGAATCCCAAGCAACTGGGACAGCAGACATTATGCGAGTCACCATCTATCAATTGCAAGTCTTCTAAATCTGCTGTATTCCCTCATATACTGGACACCAGAGAGTCTGTTGTACCAACTACCATTTTTTCAAGTCTCATTTCCCCCCTCTCATCCGTTCTCCTCTAAGTCCTCTTTCCATGATCTATTGGGTCTACCCCGTTTCACTCGTCAAGATGCAATCCAGTCTAGCAACTTTTTGGTCCAACGATCGTGAGACATCCGTTCCACACGCGGCCGTACAGTACGAGACGCTTTGTATTTACGATGTCATTACGATGTCTTCTCAACTTCTCAACATCACGTTGCCTACTGATATCATCATTTCTAATGCACTGGAGCCTGGACACCCCACAAGACCTTCTTCCACAAATCCATTTCCACTGGTTTCATCCTTCGGGAGATTCTTTGATTTATCTTCAAAGTTTCAGAACCATAGATGATGATGACTATAGTTGCTGAGCAAATCATCTTTTGTGGTTTGTCCTTTATTTTCCAATTTCAAAGCGCAGAATTTTGTTAAGTTAAAATTAAGAAAATACATATTATAATATTACCGGTATTCAGTTTCTATACCGGCATAAAACTAACTTGTTTTGTTAGTAACAAATTTAGACTATAAAAAATGTAGTAATATAAAAGCGCAGAAGCGCAGAACCTGCTCTATCACGATTTCCCTTGTTTTATTTTGTTGATGGTATTTTCATCAGTTCTACCAGCTTTTGATAATGTGACTCCAAGATACCAATAAAAGCACTACATTTTATAATGTGCGAACCTACTCTCATGTCGGTTCCTTCAACTTCAATAAAATATGACGAAGTTTGGTTTATCCAAAATTTATATGGAGGTCCAGGATCTGTATCTTCATGAAGTTTTCTTCTTATTCTTCTCCTTTTCAAGGATTAGGTTATATAAACCTGTTCCGACACCCATTTCTTCCTCGGACGACCACAAATATACAAATATGTATATTTGTATTTATTTGGCATTGCGTATTGAGACTGAAGGCAACGCGGTACGGGACTCTTGAATCAGTAATAAAATAGGGCTTGATTTAAGGGGGGGGGGATCCAACACGTAAGAGAAATTCCCCTTTCGCCGCTACGATTTTATAAAACCTTATTCCAAAGACCTAGAATATTTGAGAGAAAATCATATAATTACTTTATGTTTTTTCTCTTAAGCTTAATTTTTGTTTATACAATCAAAGACGGCGTTTTAAAGCGTCCTGAACTGTATTTTACATTTTTGATGTAAGATTTTTTTTTTAATCTACGAACTTTTTATTATTAGATTCTAGACTTTTATATAGATCTGCACGACTCCACTTGTTGCCTTTGACGAGTCTGATCTCTCTCGGTAAGCGCTTTTGAACAATTCAGCTCATCACATGGTTTGGTTTTCAATATGATGTAATGATTTTGATGATGATTATTAATTAAATTGTTCGAAAGCGCTTAACAGGAGTCACTAGGACTAGTGGAGAGCATTAGTTGTACAAAAAAAAAAGAAATTTAAAACAGTAAATGTTTTCTTACGCTTACATTAATTATATACACAACATCCGCTAGGCGTTCGTGTTCCTTTAATTTGCCACCCCATGGCTGTCTCCTGTCTCAATTTTTCCAAGCCACAGTCGATCTTAAATAGTATTTTAATTATCTTGTTGATTCATCCTCTTCGTTCACTTTATTAAATTTATTAATATATATAAACTTTCACGTATGAACTTACTATTCGTTGTCACTTCCCCATATTAATATATATAAACTTTCACGTATGAACTTACTATTCGTCAACGAATAGTAAGTTCATACGTGTAAGTTTATATATATTAATAGTATTTTAAGTGTGATCTTTTGCCAGCTGCAGCTGATATCGTTAATACAAATGATATTCTTAACGCTATTGCGGTATTTGGGAATGTCGTCGTCGTCGTCGTCGTCGTCATCCTTCACGGCTTAGGCTAGTAGCCTAGTTCCAGTTTCAATGGAAGTCATCCAACCATCACTTACGGGGTCTTACCACACTTCTCCCCCCTTGCATAATATTCAAGGGCTCTTCTTGCAAATCTAGTTGGATCCATTCTCTCTACGTGTAACCGCCACTCCGTTTTGTACCGGGAGATTTTCTCATTTAAGCTTTCAGCTATGCCTAGCTTCGTTCTAATATGATCATTTCTGATAAGATCTCCTCTGGTATAACTCTTTACAACCCTCAAAACCTCATTTCCGCTTCTTGTATTCTAGATATATCTTTGGCCTTTCTAATCCAAGTCTCACTACCATACAGTAGTTGAGGTACGGCCATTACATTATAATATTTCAATAGCGTCTCTTTCCTTGTTTTCTTAATTAAATGTTTAATGATACAGCCATAAAGCGACAGGAAGAGACTAATTTTGCTTTCAATCTCCGAATCATCTTGATATGTGATGCTGCACCCTAGATACTTGAAATATGGCACCTGTTCTATTGGCGACTCCTGTATGACAGTCTTTGTTCTAATATGATTTGCGCCAGAAAAAGCCATAAATTTTGTTTTGGATAAGGAAATGGTTTGATTGTAATCTGTCAAAATGTCACTAAGATAAAACAACGACCTTTTGGTAATGTTGAAAACAAATTATTTTAAAAAAGGTACGGTTCATCCAGTGGATTATATAGAGCACGTGTCTCGTACCCTAACATCCGTTTCTGCTTATTCCTCAAGTCATTTTCTTCCATTCCGGTTCTCCATCATTTTTTCATACTTTCGACACTCGTCGCCTTCATCCTCACCAAAGTTTCAGCGATTCTCTTTTTGTTTTATTACAAAACGAAAAGAAAAATAGTACAAATTTACTCAAAAAAAAAAAAGTTTCCGAATGTTTCCAAGAAGTATTGAACAACGTGAGAACATGGGAACGTCTTTCGGAAACTTGAGGAATCCCAAGCAACTGGGACAGCAGACATTATGCGAGTCACCATCTATCAATTGCAAGTCTTCTAAATCTGCTGTATTCCCTCATATACTGGACACCAGAGAGTCTGTTGTACCAACTACCATTTTTTCAAGTCTCATTTCCCCCCTCTCATCCGTTCTCCTCTAAGTCCTCTTTCCATGATCTATTGGGTCTACCCCGTTTCACTCGTCAAGATGCAATCCAGTCTAGCAACTTTTTGGTCCAACGATCGTGAGACATCCGTTCCACACGCGGCCGTACAGTACGAGACGCTTTGTATTTACGATGTCATTACGATGTCTTCTCAACTTCTCAACATCACGTTGCCTACTGATATCATCATTTCTAATGCACTGGAGCCTGGACACCCCACAAGACCTTCTTCCACAAATCCATTTCCACTGGTTTCATCCTTCGGGAGATTCTTTGATTTATCTTCAAAGTTTCAGAACCATAGATGATGATGACTATAGTTGCTGAGCAAATCATCTTTTGTGGTTTGTCCTTTATTTTCCAATTTCAAAGCGCAGAATTTTGTTAAGTTAAAATTAAGAAAATACATATTATAATATTACCGGTATTCAGTTTCTATACCGGCATAAAACTAACTTGTTTTGTTAGTAACAAATTTAGACTATAAAAAATGTAGTAATATAAAAGCGCAGAAGCGCAGAACCTGCTCTATCACGATTTCCCTTGTTTTATTTTGTTGATGGTATTTTCATCAGTTCTACCAGCTTTTGATAATGTGACTCCAAGATACCAATAAAAGCACTACATTTTATAATGTGCGAACCTACTCTCATGTCGGTTCCTTCAACTTCAATAAAATATGACGAAGTTTGGTTTATCCAAAATTTATATGGAGGTCCAGGATCTGTATCTTCATGAAGTTTTCTTCTTATTCTTCTCCTTTTCAAGGATTAGGTTATATAAACCTGTTCCGACACCCATTTCTTCCTCGGACGACCACAAATATACAAATATGTATATTTGTATTTATTTGGCATTGCGTATTGAGACTGAAGGCAACGCGGTACGGGACTCTTGAATCAGTAATAAAATAGGGCTTGATTTAAGGGGGGGGGGGATCCAACACGTAAGAGAAATTCCCCTTTCGCCGCTACGATTTTATAAAACCTTATTCCAAAGACCTAGAATATTTGAGAGAAAATCATATAATTACTTTATGTTTTTTCTCTTAAGCTTAATTTTTGTTTATACAATCAAAGACGGCGTTTTAAAGCGTCCTGAACTGTATTTTACATTTTTGATGTAAGATTTTTTTTTTAATCTACGAACTTTTTATTATTAGATTCTAGACTTTTATATAGATCTGCACGACTCCACTTGTTGCCTTTGACGAGTCTGATCTCTCTCGGTAAGCGCTTTTGAACAATTCAGCTCATCACATGGTTTGGTTTTCAATATGATGTAATGATTTTGATGATGATTATTAATTAAATTGTTCGAAAGCGCTTAACAGGAGTCACTAGGACTAGTGGAGAGCATTAGTTGTAAAAAAAAAAAAGAAATTTAAAACAGTAAATGTTTTCTTACGCTTACATTAATTATATACACAACATCCGCTAGGCGTTCGTGTTCCTTTAATTTGCCACCCCATGGCTGTCTCCTGTCTCAATTTTTCCAAGCCACAGTCGATCTTAAATAGTATTTTAATTATCTTGTTGATTCATCCTCTTCGTTCACTTTATTAAATTTATTAATATATATAAACTTTCACGTATGAACTTACTATTCGTTGTCACTTCCCCATATTAATATATATAAACTTTCACGTATGAACTTACTATTCGTCAACGAATAGTAAGTTCATACGTGTAAGTTTATATATATTAATAGTATTTTAAGTGTGATCTTTTGCCAGCTGCAGCTGATATCGTTAATACAAATGATATTCTTAACGCTATTGCGGTATTTGGGAATGTCGTCGTCGTCGTCGTCGTCGTCATCCTTCACGGCTTAGGCTAGTAGCCTAGTTCCAGTTTCAATGGAAGTCATCCAGCCATCACTTACGGGGTCTTACCACACTTCTCCCCCCTTGCATAATATTCAAGGGCTCTTCTTGCAAATCTAGTTGGATCCATTCTCTCTACGTGTAACCGCCACTCCGTTTTGTACCGGGAGATTTTCTCATTTAAGCTTTCAGCTATGCCTAGCTTCGTTCTAATATGATCATTTCTGATAAGATCTCCTCTGGTATAACTCTTTACAACCCTCAAAACCTCATTTCCGCTTCTTGTATTCTAGATATATCTTTGGCCTTTCTAATCCAAGTCTCACTACCATACAGTAGTTGAGGTACGGCCATTACATTATAATATTTCAATAGCGTCTCTTTCCTTGTTTTCTTAATTAAATGTTTAATGATACAGCCATAAAGCGACAGGAAGAGACTAATTTTGCTTTCAATCTCCGAATCATCTCGATATGTGATGCTGCACCCTAGATACTTGAAATATGGCACCTGTTCTATTGGCGACTCCTGTATGACAGTCTTTGTTCTAATATGATTTGCGCCAGAAAAAGCCATAAATTTTGTTTTGGATAAGGAAATGGTTTGATTGTAATCTGTCAAAATGTCACTAAGATAAAACAACGACCTTTTGGTAATGTTGAAAACAAATTATTTTAAAAAAGGTACGGTTCATCCAGTGGATTATATAGAGCACGTGTCTCGTACCCTAACATCCGTTTCTGCTTATTCCTCAAGTCATTTTCTTCCATTCCGGTTCTCCATCATTTTTTCATACTTTCGACACTCGTCGCCTTCATCCTCACCAAAGTTTCAGCGATTCTCTTTTTGTTTTATTACAAAACGAAAAGAAAAATAGTACAAATTTACTCAAAAAAAAAAAAGTTTCCGAATGTTTCCAAGAAGTATTGAACAACGTGAGAACATGGGAACGTCTTTCGGAAACTTGAGGAATCCCAAGCAACTGGGACAGCAGACATTATGCGAGTCACCATCTATCAATTGCAAGTCTTCTAAATCTGCTGTATTCCCTCATATACTGGACACCAGAGAGTCTGTTGTACCAACTACCATTTTTTCAAGTCTCATTTCCCCCCTCTCATCCGTTCTCCTCTAAGTCCTCTTTCCATGATCTATTGGGTCTACCCCGTTTCACTCGTCAAGATGCAATCCAGTCTAGCAACTTTTTGGTCCAACGATCGTGAGACATCCGTTCCACACGCGGCCGTACAGTACGAGACGCTTTGTATTTACGATGTCATTACGATGTCTTCTCAACTTCTCAACATCACGTTGCCTACTGATATCATCATTTCTAATGCACTGGAGCCTGGACACCCCACAAGACCTTCTTCCACAAATCCATTTCCACTGGTTTCATCCTTCGGGAGATTCTTTGATTTATCTTCAAAGTTTCAGAACCATAGATGATGATGACTATAGTTGCTGAGCAAATCATCTTTTGTGGTTTGTCCTTTATTTTCCAATTTCAAAGCGCAGAATTTTGTTAAGTTAAAATTAAGAAAATACATATTATAATATTACCGGTATTCAGTTTCTATACCGGCATAAAACTAACTTGTTTTGTTAGTAACAAATTTAGACTATAAAAAATGTAGTAATATAAAAGCGCAGAAGCGCAGAACCTGCTCTATCACGATTTCCCTTGTTTTATTTTGTTGATGGTATTTTCATCAGTTCTACCAGCTTTTGATAATGTGACTCCAAGATACCAATAAAAGCACTACATTTTATAATGTGCGAACCTACTCTCATGTCGGTTCCTTCAACTTCAATAAAATATGACGAAGTTTGGTTTATCCAAAATTTATATGGAGGTCCAGGATCTGTATCTTCATGAAGTTTTCTTCTTATTCTTCTCCTTTTCAAGGATTAGGTTATATAAACCTGTTCCGACACCCATTTCTTCCTCGGACGACCACAAATATACAAATATGTATATTTGTATTTATTTGGCATTGCGTATTGAGACTGAAGGCAACGCGGTACGGGACTCTTGAATCAGTAATAAAATAGGGCTTGATTTAAGGGGGGGGGGATCCAACACGTAAGAGAAATTCCCCTTTCGCCGCTACGATTTTATAAAACCTTATTCCAAAGACCTAGAATATTTGAGAGAAAATCATATAATTACTTTATGTTTTTTCTCTTAAGCTTAATTTTTGTTTATACAATCAAAGACGGCGTTTTAAAGCGTCCTGAACTGTATTTTACATTTTTGATGTAAGATTTTTTTTTTAATCTACGAACTTTTTATTATTAGATTCTAGACTTTTATATAGATCTGCACGACTCCACTTGTTGCCTTTGACGAGTCTGATCTCTCTCGGTAAGCGCTTTTGAACAATTCAGCTCATCACATGGTTTGGTTTTCAATATGATGTAATGATTTTGATGATGATTATTAATTAAATTGTTCGAAAGCGCTTAACAGGAGTCACTAGGACTAGTGGAGAGCATTAGTTGTACAAAAAAAAAAGAAATTTAAAACAGTAAATGTTTTCTTACGCTTACATTAATTATATACACAACATCCGCTAGGCGTTCGTGTTCCTTTAATTTGCCACCCCATGGCTGTCTCCTGTCTCAATTTTTCCAAGCCACAGTCGATCTTAAATAGTATTTTAATTATCTTGTTGATTCATCCTCTTCGTTCACTTTATTAAATTTATTAATATATATAAACTTTCACGTATGAACTTACTATTCGTTGTCACTTCCCCATATTAATATATATAAACTTTCACGTATGAACTTACTATTCGTCAACGAATAGTAAGTTCATACGTGTAAGTTTATATATATTAATAGTATTTTAAGTGTGATCTTTTGCCAGCTGCAGCTGATATCGTTAATACAAATGATATTCTTAACGCTATTGCGGTATTTGGGAATGTCGTCGTCGTCGTCGTCGTCGTCATCCTTCACGGCTTAGGCTAGTAGCCTAGTTCCAGTTTCAATGGAAGTCATCCAACCATCACTTACGGGGTCTTACCACACTTCTCCCCCCTTGCATAATATTCAAGGGCTCTTCTTGCAAATCTAGTTGGATCCATTCTCTCTACGTGTAACCGCCACTCCGTTTTGTACCGGGAGATTTTCTCATTTAAGCTTTCAGCTATGCCTAGCTTCGTTCTAATATGATCATTTCTGATAAGATCTCCTCTGGTATAACTCTTTACAACCCTCAAAACCTCATTTCCGCTTCTTGTATTCTAGATATATCTTTGGCCTTTCTAATCCAAGTCTCACTACCATACAGTAGTTGAGGTACGGCCATTACATTATAATATTTCAATAGCGTCTCTTTCCTTGTTTTCTTAATTAAATGTTTAATGATACAGCCATAAAGCGACAGGAAGAGACTAATTTTGCTTTCAATCTCCGAATCATCTTGATATGTGATGCTGCACCCTAGATACTTGAAATATGGCACCTGTTCTATTGGCGACTCCTGTATGACAGTCTTTGTTCTAATATGATTTGCGCCAGAAAAAGCCATAAATTTTGTTTTGGATAAGGAAATGGTTTGATTGTAATCTGTCAAAATGTCACTAAGATAAAACAACGACCTTTTGGTAATGTTGAAAACAAATTATTTTAAAAAAGGTACGGTTCATCCAGTGGATTATATAGAGCACGTGTCTCGTACCCTAACATCCGTTTCTGCTTATTCCTCAAGTCATTTTCTTCCATTCCGGTTCTCCATCATTTTTTCATACTTTCGACACTCGTCGCCTTCATCCTCACCAAAGTTTCAGCGATTCTCTTTTTGTTTTATTACAAAACGAAAAGAAAAATAGTACAAATTTACTCAAAAAAAAAAAAGTTTCCGAATGTTTCCAAGAAGTATTGAACAACGTGAGAACATGGGAACGTCTTTCGGAAACTTGAGGAATCCCAAGCAACTGGGACAGCAGACATTATGCGAGTCACCATCTATCAATTGCAAGTCTTCTAAATCTGCTGTATTCCCTCATATACTGGACACCAGAGAGTCTGTTGTACCAACTACCATTTTTTCAAGTCTCATTTCCCCCCTCTCATCCGTTCTCCTCTAAGTCCTCTTTCCATGATCTATTGGGTCTACCCCGTTTCACTCGTCAAGATGCAATCCAGTCTAGCAACTTTTTGGTCCAACGATCGTGAGACATCCGTTCCACACGCGGCCGTACAGTACGAGACGCTTTGTATTTACGATGTCATTACGATGTCTTCTCAACTTCTCAACATCACGTTGCCTACTGATATCATCATTTCTAATGCACTGGAGCCTGGACACCCCACAAGACCTTCTTCCACAAATCCATTTCCACTGGTTTCATCCTTCGGGAGATTCTTTGATTTATCTTCAAAGTTTCAGAACCATAGATGATGATGACTATAGTTGCTGAGCAAATCATCTTTTGTGGTTTGTCCTTTATTTTCCAATTTCAAAGCGCAGAATTTTGTTAAGTTAAAATTAAGAAAATACATATTATAATATTACCGGTATTCAGTTTCTATACCGGCATAAAACTAACTTGTTTTGTTAGTAACAAATTTAGACTATAAAAAATGTAGTAATATAAAAGCGCAGAAGCGCAGAACCTGCTCTATCACGATTTCCCTTGTTTTATTTTGTTGATGGTATTTTCATCAGTTCTACCAGCTTTTGATAATGTGACTCCAAGATACCAATAAAAGCACTACATTTTATAATGTGCGAACCTACTCTCATGTCGGTTCCTTCAACTTCAATAAAATATGACGAAGTTTGGTTTATCCAAAATTTATATGGAGGTCCAGGATCTGTATCTTCATGAAGTTTTCTTCTTATTCTTCTCCTTTTCAAGGATTAGGTTATATAAACCTGTTCCGACACCCATTTCTTCCTCGGACGACCACAAATATACAAATATGTATATTTGTATTTATTTGGCATTGCGTATTGAGACTGAAGGCAACGCGGTACGGGACTCTTGAATCAGTAATAAAATAGGGCTTGATTTAAGGGGGGGGGGATCCAACACGTAAGAGAAATTCCCCTTTCGCCGCTACGATTTTATAAAACCTTATTCCAAAGACCTAGAATATTTGAGAGAAAATCATATAATTACTTTATGTTTTTTCTCTTAAGCTTAATTTTTGTTTATACAATCAAAGACGGCGTTTTAAAGCGTCCTGAACTGTATTTTACATTTTTGATGTAAGATTTTTTTTTTAATCTACGAACTTTTTATTATTAGATTCTAGACTTTTATATAGATCTGCACGACTCCACTTGTTGCCTTTGACGAGTCTGATCTCTCTCGGTAAGCGCTTTTGAACAATTCAGCTCATCACATGGTTTGGTTTTCAATATGATGTAATGATTTTGATGATGATTATTAATTAAATTGTTCGAAAGCGCTTAACAGGAGTCACTAGGACTAGTGGAGAGCATTAGTTGTAAAAAAAAAAAAGAAATTTAAAACAGTAAATGTTTTCTTACGCTTACATTAATTATATACACAACATCCGCTAGGCGTTCGTGTTCCTTTAATTTGCCACCCCATGGCTGTCTCCTGTCTCAATTTTTCCAAGCCACAGTCGATCTTAAATAGTATTTTAATTATCTTGTTGATTCATCCTCTTCGTTCACTTTATTAAATTTATTAATATATATAAACTTTCACGTATGAACTTACTATTCGTTGTCACTTCCCCATATTAATATATATAAACTTTCACGTATGAACTTACTATTCGTCAACGAATAGTAAGTTCATACGTGTAAGTTTATATATATTAATAGTATTTTAAGTGTGATCTTTTGCCAGCTGCAGCTGATATCGTTAATACAAATGATATTCTTAACGCTATTGCGGTATTTGGGAATGTCGTCGTCGTCGTCGTCGTCGTCATCCTTCACGGCTTAGGCTAGTAGCCTAGTTCCAGTTTCAATGGAAGTCATCCAACCATCACTTACGGGGTCTTACCACACTTCTCCCCCCTTGCATAATATTCAAGGGCTCTTCTTGCAAATCTAGTTGGATCCATTCTCTCTACGTGTAACCGCCACTCCGTTTTGTACCGGGAGATTTTCTCATTTAAGCTTTCAGCTATGCCTAGCTTCGTTCTAATATGATCATTTCTGATAAGATCTCCTCTGGTATAACTCTTTACAACCCTCAAAACCTCATTTCCGCTTCTTGTATTCTAGATATATCTTTGGCCTTTCTAATCCAAGTCTCACTACCATACAGTAGTTGAGGTACGGCCATTACATTATAATATTTCAATAGCGTCTCTTTCCTTGTTTTCTTAATTAAATGTTTAATGATACAGCCATAAAGCGACAGGAAGAGACTAATTTTGCTTTCAATCTCCGAATCATCTTGATATGTGATGCTGCACCCTAGATACTTGAAATATGGCACCTGTTCTATTGGCGACTCCTGTATGACAGTCTTTGTTCTAATATGATTTGCGCCAGAAAAAGCCATAAATTTTGTTTTGGATAAGGAAATGGTTTGATTGTAATCTGTCAAAATGTCACTAAGATAAAACAACGACCTTTTGGTAATGTTGAAAACAAATTATTTTAAAAAAGGTACGGTTCATCCAGTGGATTATATAGAGCACGTGTCTCGTACCCTAACATCCGTTTCTGCTTATTCCTCAAGTCATTTTCTTCCATTCCGGTTCTCCATCATTTTTTCATACTTTCGACACTCGTCGCCTTCATCCTCACCAAAGTTTCAGCGATTCTCTTTTTGTTTTATTACAAAACGAAAAGAAAAATAGTACAAATTTACTCAAAAAAAAAAAAGTTTCCGAATGTTTCCAAGAAGTATTGAACAACGTGAGAACATGGGAACGTCTTTCGGAAACTTGAGGAATCCCAAGCAACTGGGACAGCAGACATTATGCGAGTCACCATCTATCAATTGCAAGTCTTCTAAATCTGCTGTATTCCCTCATATACTGGACACCAGAGAGTCTGTTGTACCAACTACCATTTTTTCAAGTCTCATTTCCCCCCTCTCATCCGTTCTCCTCTAAGTCCTCTTTCCATGATCTATTGGGTCTACCCCGTTTCACTCGTCAAGATGCAATCCAGTCTAGCAACTTTTTGGTCCAACGATCGTGAGACATCCGTTCCACACGCGGCCGTACAGTACGAGACGCTTTGTATTTACGATGTCATTACGATGTCTTCTCAACTTCTCAACATCACGTTGCCTACTGATATCATCATTTCTAATGCACTGGAGCCTGGACACCCCACAAGACCTTCTTCCACAAATCCATTTCCACTGGTTTCATCCTTCGGGAGATTCTTTGATTTATCTTCAAAGTTTCAGAACCATAGATGATGATGACTATAGTTGCTGAGCAAATCATCTTTTGTGGTTTGTCCTTTATTTTCCAATTTCAAAGCGCAGAATTTTGTTAAGTTAAAATTAAGAAAATACATATTATAATATTACCGGTATTCAGTTTCTATACCGGCATAAAACTAACTTGTTTTGTTAGTAACAAATTTAGACTATAAAAAATGTAGTAATATAAAAGCGCAGAAGCGCAGAACCTGCTCTATCACGATTTCCCTTGTTTTATTTTGTTGATGGTATTTTCATCAGTTCTACCAGCTTTTGATAATGTGACTCCAAGATACCAATAAAAGCACTACATTTTATAATGTGCGAACCTACTCTCATGTCGGTTCCTTCAACTTCAATAAAATATGACGAAGTTTGGTTTATCCAAAATTTATATGGAGGTCCAGGATCTGTATCTTCATGAAGTTTTCTTCTTATTCTTCTCCTTTTCAAGGATTAGGTTATATAAACCTGTTCCGACACCCATTTCTTCCTCGGACGACCACAAATATACAAATATGTATATTTGTATTTATTTGGCATTGCGTATTGAGACTGAAGGCAACGCGGTACGGGACTCTTGAATCAGTAATAAAATAGGGCTTGATTTAAGGGGGGGGGGATCCAACACGTAAGAGAAATTCCCCTTTCGCCGCTACGATTTTATAAAACCTTATTCCAAAGACCTAGAATATTTGAGAGAAAATCATATAATTACTTTATGTTTTTTCTCTTAAGCTTAATTTTTGTTTATACAATCAAAGACGGCGTTTTAAAGCGTCCTGAACTGTATTTTACATTTTTGATGTAAGATTTTTTTTTTAATCTACGAACTTTTTATTATTAGATTCTAGACTTTTATATAGATCTGCACGACTCCACTTGTTGCCTTTGACGAGTCTGATCTCTCTCGGTAAGCGCTTTTGAACAATTCAGCTCATCACATGGTTTGGTTTTCAATATGATGTAATGATTTTGATGATGATTATTAATTAAATTGTTCGAAAGCGCTTAACAGGAGTCACTAGGACTAGTGGAGAGCATTAGTTGTACAAAAAAAAAAGAAATTTAAAACAGTAAATGTTTTCTTACGCTTACATTAATTATATACACAACATCCGCTAGGCGTTCGTGTTCCTTTAATTTGCCACCCCATGGCTGTCTCCTGTCTCAATTTTTCCAAGCCACAGTCGATCTTAAATAGTATTTTAATTATCTTGTTGATTCATCCTCTTCGTTCACTTTATTAAATTTATTAATATATATAAACTTTCACGTATGAACTTACTATTCGTTGTCACTTCCCCATATTAATATATATAAACTTTCACGTATGAACTTACTATTCGTCAACGAATAGTAAGTTCATACGTGTAAGTTTATATATATTAATAGTATTTTAAGTGTGATCTTTTGCCAGCTGCAGCTGATATCGTTAATACAAATGATATTCTTAACGCTATTGCGGTATTTGGGAATGTCGTCGTCGTCGTCGTCGTCGTCATCCTTCAAGGCTTAGGCTAGTAGCCTAGTTCCAGTTTCAATGGAAGTCATCCAACCATCACTTACGGGGTCTTACCACACTTCTCCCCCCTTGCATAATATTCAAGGGCTCTTCTTGCAAATCTAGTTGGATCCATTCTCTCTACGTGTAACCGCCACTCCGTTTTGTACCGGGAGATTTTCTCATTTAAGCTTTCAGCTATGCCTAGCTTCGTTCTAATATGATCATTTCTGATAAGATCTCCTCTGGTATAACTCTTTACAACCCTCAAAACCTCATTTCCGCTTCTTGTATTCTAGATATATCTTTGGCCTTTCTAATCCAAGTCTCACTACCATACAGTAGTTGAGGTACGGCCATTACATTATAATATTTCAATAGCGTCTCTTTCCTTGTTTTCTTAATTAAATGTTTAATGATACAGCCATAAAGCGACAGGAAGAGACTAATTTTGCTTTCAATCTCCGAATCATCTTGATATGTGATGCTGCACCCTAGATACTTGAAATATGGCACCTGTTCTATTGGCGACTCCTGTATGACAGTCTTTGTTCTAATATGATTTGCGCCAGAAAAAGCCATAAATTTTGTTTTGGATAAGGAAATGGTTTGATTGTAATCTGTCAAAATGTCACTAAGATAAAACAACGACCTTTTGGTAATGTTGAAAACAAATTATTTTAAAAAAGGTACGGTTCATCCAGTGGATTATATAGAGCACGTGTCTCGTACCCTAACATCCGTTTCTGCTTATTCCTCAAGTCATTTTCTTCCATTCCGGTTCTCCATCATTTTTTCATACTTTCGACACTCGTCGCCTTCATCCTTACCAAAGTTTCAGCGATTCTCTTTTTGTTTTATTACAAAACGAAAAGAAAAATAGTACAAATTTACTCAAAAAAAAAAAAGTTTCCGAATGTTTCCAAGAAGTATTGAACAACGTGAGAACATGGGAACGTCTTTCGGAAACTTGAGGAATCCCAAGCAACTGGGACAGCAGACATTATGCGAGTCACCATCTATCAATTGCAAGTCTTCTAAATCTGCTGTATTCCCTCATATACTGGACACCAGAGAGTCTGTTGTACCAACTACCATTTTTTCAAGTCTCATTTCCCCCCTCTCATCCGTTCTCCTCTAAGTCCTCTTTCCATGATCTATTGGGTCTACCCCGTTTCACTCGTCAAGATGCAATCCAGTCTAGCAACTTTTTGGTCCAACGATCGTGAGACATCCGTTCCACACGCGGCCGTACAGTACGAGACGCTTTGTATTTACGATGTCATTACGATGTCTTCTCAACTTCTCAACATCACGTTGCCTACTGATATCATCATTTCTAATGCACTGGAGCCTGGACACCCCACAAGACCTTCTTCCACAAATCCATTTCCACTGGTTTCATCCTTCGGGAGATTCTTTGATTTATCTTCAAAGTTTCAGAACCATAGATGATGATGACTATAGTTGCTGAGCAAATCATCTTTTGTGGTTTGTCCTTTATTTTCCAATTTCAAAGCGCAGAATTTTGTTAAGTTAAAATTAAGAAAATACATATTATAATATTACCGGTATTCAGTTTCTATACCGGCATAAAACTAACTTGTTTTGTTAGTAACAAATTTAGACTATAAAAAATGTAGTAATATAAAAGCGCAGAAGCGCAGAACCTGCTCTATCACGATTTCCCTTGTTTTATTTTGTTGATGGTATTTTCATCAGTTCTACCAGCTTTTGATAATGTGACTCCAAGATACCAATAAAAGCACTACATTTTATAATGTGCGAACCTACTCTCATGTCGGTTCCTTCAACTTCAATAAAATATGACGAAGTTTGGTTTATCCAAAATTTATATGGAGGTCCAGGATCTGTATCTTCATGAAGTTTTCTTCTTATTCTTCTCCTTTTCAAGGATTAGGTTATATAAACCTGTTCCGACACCCATTTCTTCCTCGGACGACCCACATCTCTTCTACCAATGGCTTTAGTTCAGTGCCGCTTTCGGCAATCGATCCTCTGTCATCCTTTGCAGATGATCCCACCATTGTCTTCTGTAAATTGATATAATTTCATTTATGTCCTTTACTTCGAGTTCTGCTCTGAGATCCTCATAACGTATTTTATCTTGCAATGTATAATTTAAAGTATTTCGAATAAACTGCATTTCAGCACTCTGAATCTTGCCGCATTCCTTTTTTGTCATGACCCACACCTCACTCGCATACAGACGGGGGGATCAGAGGGGGGCGCAAAAGGACACCTGCCAGGAGGGCGGCAAAGTGAGCATAGACTTGTAAAATATGTTTTCAGTTTATAAAACTACAAACAACTTGTTTCTTTTATATGACTATTCCTTTCATAAAAGAAGCATAACCAGCCCCTGCTTCTCTGGTTTATGCTTGGCCAAGCGAGACATCTCAGTGCTTGCGAGATATAATGGTGAATACAGGAACATGTCAGTTGTAGAACAAGAACAGCCATTTTCCTGAGGATGAAGCTGAGCAATCCTTAAACAAGTATTGGTTTGATAAAACCTTGCAGAATGGCGAAAAGGTAAATCGCATTTGGATGTATTTTTCTCCAACTATAAAATCTCTATTTTGCTTTCGTTGCACTTTATTTCCACAAAAAAACTATCAAATAAGCAATTTCAACAGTAACAATGGGTTATCGTCGTGGCGAAATTTAATCTCCGTATTCAGGATCATGAAAATAGTTCTGCTCATTGCTTTGCGTTTTTGGAATGGAAGGAACTGGAACGTTCTTTAAACAAATAGGGACTTATTGATGATCTACTTAAGGAACAAATGAGTAAAGCAGCTAAGACATGGAAAGAAATCCTCGAACGTTTCACTGCCACAGTACAAACTCTTGCTCAACAAAATCTGGCACTGAGAGGACATCGAGAATCAATTACTAACAATCCAAATCCGGGAAACTTTCTGGCTTTGTTAAAATACTCTGACGTTCTCTAACAGAAATTTTGGACAAACTGTCAGTTGAAATTTCAAGCCGTTTCTCTAACATAAAAGAGTTAGAAAACGCTTTGGGTTCCTCTATAAATTTGAGGTGTTCGTAACTGATGGGGATATATATTTTAAGGAACAGCTTTCCCAAATCAATATTAAGTGCACAGTGCTTGCATAACTATATCCACATGACCTAGACAGTGAATAATAAATTCTTCAGTGACTTGAAAGACGTCATACTTTTATTAAAAAGGGCAAAATTTCACGGAGAACAAATGGACTTTACACTGAGGGATTGCTACAATACATTTCTTCAATGGGATTAGAAGAAACACTAGTAACAGCTTTAACAATTTTTCTTACTTTACCAGTGTCTGTGTCTTCTTGTGAAAGATCGTTTAGTAAACTTAAATTTATTAAATCTTACCTACGATCAACAGTATCTCAAGACAGGGTATTCAATCTAGCGATACTTTCAATTGAAAACGACATTGCTTCGTCTTTAGATTATAGTGATTTAATAACCGACTTTGCAGCAATTAAGACCAGGAAAGTTACATTTTAAAATGTCTCGTTTTAAATATTTATTAAATATTAAATATAAATATTAAGTGTTTATTAATAGAAGACGGAAGCATTAACTTGTAATGGTAAGTGATTTATTTTATTACTTTTAATGTAGTTATTTGTTTAACTTTATATTGCTTTAGGATATTGTTTTCTTGGATTTCGTTGTCCATGACGTGTCCGTTACTTAACTAAATATAATTATTTCATTACGACTCGGAACACAAAACTTTTTATGGGTAAAAACGTAAAAGTTTTACATTAACCTCTGAAGAAGCTTTTTAAAAGTGAAAACCGGTTCTGGTTAAAGGTAAAACTTTTACGTTTTTACCCATAAAAAGGTGTGTTCCGAGTCGTAGTGAAATAATTATATTTAGATATTGTTTTGACGATGCCCTTAGACATACAAGGAATTTGCATGTTTATTAGAACATTGATATGTTATACATTTTTTATATTACATTTTATATAGTCTACATTTTTTACTAATAAATGTATACAAAATGAATACCGGTAATATTATAATATGTAATTTCTCAATTTTTAACTTAACAAATATTCTTAAAACATTTGCTGGACGTACTTTCATACAAAAATCTACACATTTGCATTTATTAAGAATTTTATTCACTGGATGGGCCTTCATTTTGGGTCTTTTCTCTCTTTTCAATTGTGAAGGCGAGGGCGGTAAAAACCGGGCGCTAAAAAGCGTAGCTATGCCATTGCTCTTATTAACAACCTTACGAATCCGTTCGTCCGCTTGTACTCTTTTAATCTGCATTAGCACAGGTAGATTCGAGGTATTTATACGCTTTATATGGCCATTCCAAAATCTGGTTGTTTTCCAGAATCCAACTCCATCGGCGTATAACCGGTGACGGTATTGTAATTCTCATTTGTAGATTGCTCAAAGAATTGTATATACTGCGGCCAACTACTATGCCGTTTGTGACAGTATACTCAAACAATCTACCTAATTCCCTGTTGACTCCTTCAGCCATATTACAATGTGGACGCCTAATCGCAGTTAAAACAGGTTGAATCCTATGCTGTGTCAAGGTACCGGACCACAACTTATTAGAAAATTGTTTGCCATTATCTGTTAATACCCTCTTGACATGTCCATGTTCAAGGATATATTTGTTGAGAATAACGTTCAATACCGAACGAGTGGTGGGACGCGTTATAGCTTATAACTTTACTAACTTCGTAAAGGCATCAACGCATACAATTAGATGTTTAAGGCCCCGCGTAGCTTTCGGTAAAGGGCCAAGGAAGTCAAGACACAATGTCTCACCTTTACCCTTCGTGATTATGTTGTTCATCTCAACATATGTGTGCTGACTGGGGTACTTCGATGTCTGACAGTCATGGGATACACGCAGAGTTGTCCGTACTTTCTTCATCACGGAGTTCCATATGAAGTTCTCTCGTAATATGCAAATCTCACCTATTGCAATATCTAATTTTCTATATAGCCTACGTAACTCGAAGTTTCTTGCAAGAATTATATAGGCCTAATATTGTGATATTATTTAATAGAGTTTCTTCTGCGAGTAGTGTATTGCGTTTTTGTCGATAAGTAATCAGATTTACTTAAAAACCTCTGATGATGCTATGTTTTTCAGTGAAACGTGCGTCAGGAGTTGAAACGACAAAAACGCAATACTTACAGAAGAAGAAACTATATTAAATATCACAAAAAAATATATGTAGTACTCTATTGTTATTATTAATGTCACAGTATAACACTATTAGCAGTAACAGTACTATGACTAATTACCGATACTATAATATAGGAGCATCAAGCCATAAACCATATAGTAGAGTAACCTTGGCTGCAGTTTTGTATTCCAGAATAACTCATTAAAAAAGTACTTACCGGGTACTTTGGATTCCCTGAAGCTACAACAAACTTGAAATGATAAGAATTAAAAATTCCACAGCAAATGGTAAAAAGTTTTTAAAATTGTAGGTACAGTATTAAAATTTTAAACGTAGGAAAACATTTTAAAATTCCGCCATTTCAAGGAACAGCTGATATATTGCCATGCTGGAACAAGTACAGTGACGGTTTGTGTTTTGTTGTTATGCGTGTTCGTGTCATTTGTTATTTCTGATGGGCTGTAAATTAAATAGTTATCAACAAAATGGAAAAACGAGGCGAGTGTTGTGTTAATACGTGTTTGTATTGTAGAATTTGAAAAAATGTTTATTAGTGTTTGATTTTCAGTTTCAGTTTTTAATAAAGTGTGCTCCGTAATCAACCTGTTAGGTTAAGTGAGATTTAGTATAACAAAATATTAACTAATAGTGATCAGTAGAAACGATTGTAATGTCAGATGTTCAGAGATGTTTATAGTTTAAAGTAAAGAATGTTCTGTATTTCTGTTATTTAACTAACAGTTAGTAATATTAACTGAAAAGGTATGGTGTTGAAATGTTTGTCGAAAATTGTCAGCAGCTGTGCAAGGTTTGACATTTAGTTGATTGTTATTTTCTGATTTTTAACCACATTTCACAAAAGTATCAGAATAATAACAGTTTAATATCAGATTGAAAATTATAGAAAAATTAATGAATTTTGTGTGTAGGGAATATAATCATTATATTTTGTAAAGAAAAAAAAGTATTTACAAAGCTCACACACACAGTTTTTGTAAGCTCTTATTTATATGACAAGGTAATAAACATGAAGCATGTTAAAGATATATCTCACGTTTATTCAGAATGGTTTGCAACACAATAATCACAATAATCTTCATAGTAGTCATTTAATCATTTACAACACTGTTACGATTCAAGTTTGTTTCATGTCAGGTGGAGAAGGTTTCATTGAGGTATAAAAGGTGACATCTTCAGTTTTTCACTAACAAGCTTAAGTACTTGGTTTAAATACTATGCATGCTATAAATGTTGTTTTAGGAATCTGAATTTTTGCAGTATTGTACAAAATGCTGTAAAAATATCTTACACGTAGTAGTAGGCCTACCATACAAAATTAACTGTGATTAAATAATTTTATTCTTCCAACTGAATGACCATGCCATCCTAACTTAAGAAAGCCAATCAACACATTTCAGTTAAAAGGTTTAAAAGTGTTTATTTTCTTAATAATGACTTATCATTTCTTGTTAAAAACCTCAGATTTTACAACAAATTCAGATCCACACAAATATGATCAGTAGCAGTTAAAATAACTGTCATATTTGTTTTAAGAGGTTATTTTTGGTTGAGTATTGTCATGTTAGGACGATGACATGCTTCATTGATATGCCAAATAGGTCTAAGGTGTACACTATAGTTGTTATTAATGTAATACCTAATGAAACAAGATATATTGAAATATTATGAGTTCAAAATTGCATTGCATTCATCGTTTATGAATTCAAAATTTAAGTTACCAATTATGAAGTCAAGTAAGCAGTTTGCAGAGCTAAGGTAGGAGAATTAGCTAATCAATCAGGGTTTTCTGTAGCTTTATTATTTGAATTTTATGAGATTTAAAAACTGATAAATATTAAATGATGGCTCAGAGAACTGGAACAGGTGATTGAGTATGAAGGAGAAATGTCAGGATATTCAGATTGAATGCATTTTCTCAGAGACCATGAAGGTCTAGTGGTTGAAATAGCACAGTTATTCCAATTACTCTTATGTCTTTAATGTTTATGAGAATTGTTACAATTGGCGCACTTGACATTTCAACTTTCAGAATTCAAGATTGTCTTCAGAGTTATACAGTAAAATAAATGAAGTTAGGGGACTGCTGTTTCTAGCTTATGATAATAAACCCACCGCTTTTAAAATAAAGAGATTAAATACTTTGTCTACAAAACATTTTTTGCAATAAAATTTTATGTATGTACATTAGTGCTAACAGCCTTGCTCATCAGGGATTATTTTAAATCCACAACAGGATAAATGGATGAGGTAGTGTTGTTCACACAGAGTTTACAACAGGGCAAACAAATTGTATAAGTTCAGAATGTTTTCTCACTCAGGCAGTTGTTATTTTCTCACTCTGAAAGCCTCAGTTATTATTATGTTTTATTAAATTATTCATTATTTAATATTATTTAATGATATTATTTATTCATTATTAAATTTTATTATGTTATTTAACTTGAATTTAACATTAGTGTAATTTGTTGCAGATAGAACTCGTGACCCAGGGTGGAATGACCCACCACTGTTTTCATATGAAGAGCACGCAGCGCAGTTGAAATCAACGAAACCAAAAACATTACTAAATAAACGTGTTTCGTATCCATTGGGTGGAGCAAAGACAAATAATGTTTCAGTAGTAGATCCAACGCTTCCTCTTCAGCCATGCACAAAGGATACACTGCCACCGCCACCGCCTACCTCTGCCAACTTTTTAAATAGAGACACAGTTAGTGCAATACCTGACTTGTCAAAAAGTGAAGATAAAAGAAACGAGAATGAAGATTTTAATACTGAAGATGCTTTATCACAAACTATGGCCAATTTTAATAATATATTAACAAGTGATTCAATTAGAGTAAGTATTTCAAATACTTTAGTGAAGTTGAGTAGTAACAGAAGTCCAAGCTGACCTCTTTATATATACAAGTACAGTTAAACCTGACCTAACGGCCACCTTTGTTCAGGGGTCACCTGTATGAATGACCACTTTTCTGAGGAATGTATTTTATTTTCCATAAGATCAATTAAATTTCCCTCCATTAAACGGTCATCTCCTCCCTTGGCCAGTGGTCAGCCCATAACAGGTTCGTTCACTTGGTTAAAGTGAATCTTGAATACAGTACAGCAGACAAAATAGTTTGACAATACAGATATTTCTAAGAATGCTCAAGTATAGTTTATACCGGACCAATTGGAACAACCTAGCCACTTGTACTTGAGTACTTTTAAATTTACCAAATGTTATTTGTTGAAGTCTCCATAACGTTGAAACAGTAGTATACGCAATCAGTTAGACGTGAATGTCCGAACTGTTAAAATGGTTATAATGTTGATGTTGGCGTAAACTCTCTGCATGTGCTTAACAAGTGTTTTCATAATTTGTAGTGTAATTTAACAGTATTCAAAAATGTGTAACTAAGGAAGAGTGTATATTAATTTAGAAGCTGAGCGAAGTGTTATTTTTGAAAGCGATAAGGGTATTTCAGTAATGAAACTTACTGCAGTTTTTAAATGAGAAAGAACAAATTAGCAACATAATAAATAAGACAAAATATAATAAGAGTGGGAATCCAATATGAAAAGGGAATAAAATGAAACCGAGAATCAAAATGTGGACAAGTAAATGAAATTCTTCATGAGTGGTTTAAATATGCTTGTGCAAAAAATCTCCCAGTTAGTGGAATTATGTTTTGGGGAGAAGGCATTTGAAATTGCTACTGATTAGCTACCCGGGAGCAGATGTAAACTCTGATCATAATCTCGTGGTGGCGGAAATATATCTGAAATTGAAAAAGACTAAGAAAAGTCAGAAAATAGAAGAATTCT
This sequence comes from Magicicada septendecula, assembly GCA_034769895.1. NCBI lineage: Eukaryota > Metazoa > Arthropoda > Insecta > Hemiptera > Cicadidae > Magicicada > Magicicada septendecula. The sequence continues at coordinate 303,147,804 of CM068368.1, forward strand.
ATTTGGAAAAAGTAAAAGAACAAGGAATAAAGCTTGAATTTGAAAGAAAAATTGTGACAGTGACAACAGATAAACCTAAGAAAACAAATATAAATGAAAGATGGGAAAACATGAAGACTGGTTTAAAGGAAACAGCTAAAGAGGTCTTAGGAACTAGAGTGCGACAAAAAATACGAAAAGATTGGGTAACAGCAGAAATGGTCGACAGAATGGAAGAGAGAAGAAAGTGGAAAAATATTAATACGGAAGAAGGGAAGAAAGCTTACAGAAGACTTAATAATGAGCTACAAAGAGAAACTGAAAGAGCAAAAGAAAACTGGATTAGAGGAAAGTGCGAGGAAATAGAAAAACTGGAAAAAGAAGGGAGATATGAGATACTGTATAAAACAGCCATGGAATTAGTATACAAAGACAAAAATACCAATAATAGCAGAGAGATAGAAGCAGCTGATGGAAGAATGTTGTGTGAGACCAGTGTAGTTTTGGAAAGATGGAAGGAGTATTTAGAGTATCTGTACGACTTAGAACACAAACCTCAAGAAGAAGACATGAATGTTGAAGAGGAAATTGAAGTAGAGGAAGACAGTAAGGGATGTAGTATTCTAGAGAGTGAAGTAATAACATCTATGAAAGAAATGAAAGATAGAAAAGCAATGGGAAGCGATAATATACCAATAGAGTTACTGAAAGCATTAGAAGGAGAAGGAAGGAAAATGTTTACTGAACTTTGTAATGAAATATATAAAAATGGTAAATGGCCAAAGGATTTTAGAGAAATAATTATGATACCAATTGGAAAGAAGAAAAACACTAAAAAGTGTGAAGAACACAGGACCTTAAGTTTAATTTCCCATGCAGCTAAGGTACTACTAAGGACACTAAACAGAAGATTATGTACAAAAATGAATGAAATTGTTGGAGAAGAGCAGTTTGGATTCAGACGAGGAGTTGGGACAAGAGATGCAATAGGATTGTTAAGGAAATATGTGAAAGATATATAGAAAAAAGTAGGAAAGTATATGGAATATTTATAGATCTGGAAAAGGCATTTGATAGAGTTAAATGGGATAAACTAATGGAAATACTTGAAAGACATGGAGTGAATTGGAGAGAAAGAAGACTTACTAAAGATTTATATATAAATAAAACAGTAAAGGTAAGGATAAAGAAAGAATTAACAGAAGATATAGAAATGGGGAGAGGAGTGAGACAGGGATGCTGCCTGTCACCAACCTTGTTTAACATGTATGTAGAGGACATTATAGCCGAATGCTTTAAAGGAACGAGAGGAGTTTGCTTAGGAGGAAGGAGGATTGAATGTATAAGATTTGCTGACGATATGGTAATATTAGGTGAAAGTGAGGAAGAAGTGTGTACGATGCTAGATGACTTAAGCAGTAAGTGTGAACAGTATGGAATGAGGATTAATGAGAAAAAGACAAAATGTATGGTAGTTGGTGGAAAAGGGTAAAGAATAAATATTAGACTGAATAACGAACAAATAGAACAAGTAAACAGTTTCAAATACTTGGGAAGCATAGTTACAGATGACATAAAAAGCACGAAAGAAATAAAAACTAGGATTGCAATAGCAAAAGAAGCATTCAATAAAAAGAAAAATTTGTTAAACGGGCCATTAAACAAAGAACTAAGGAAAAGGTTAGCAAAGTGTTATATATGGAGTGTGGCATTGTATGGAGTGGGGACGTGGACTTTAAGGAAGTAGGATGAAAAAAGGATTGAAGCTTTTGAAATGTGGATGTGGAGAAGAATGGAAGGAGTTAAATGGGAAGACAGAGTACGGAATGAGGAAGTATTAAGACGAGTAGGAGAGAAAAGAGAAATATTAAAAACAATAAGGAAAAGAAAGAAGAACTGGACAGGACGCTGTTTAAGAAGAGATTCTATTATAAAAGACAGTCTAGAAGGCATGGTTAGCAGAAAAAGAAGAAGAGGAAGAAAGAGACGACAGTTGATGGACAACATCAAGGTAGAAAACTACATTACCACGAAAAGGCTGGCAGGAGACAGAGAACAGTGGAGGAGTTCATGAAGAAAACCTGCTATACAGAAGATGAACCTGTGATGATGATGACTGAAATTAAAATCGAAAATTCTGTAGCAGGTAATGAGTGGATGATTGAGGATTGAGGATGATTTACAAAGAGCTGTGTCAATTACAAGAGGTGGCAAGAGAGTACTCACTGACAATTTCAATAAGAAGGACCAAAACCATGGCCTTTAAAGGTAAATATCCAGTGAGGACTAAGATAGTGATTTCTGTGTTCCAGTGAGGACTTCTGTGCACTTTAGAACAAGTGACACGTTTCAGATATCTTGGCTGTGCAGTAAGCTGTGAATCTGAATATGATATAAGAGAGAAGATAAATTAAGGAATATTTGTGTTACGATTCATAGAAATCTTAGAAATAAAACAAGACACAGAAGAAGGATTAAATTTTATAAGACAATTGCAATACTTATATTGATTTATGCGAGTGAGGCATGGGTCATGACAAAAAAATGAAAGCGGCAAGATTGAGAGTGCTGAAATGCAGTTTCTTCGAAATACTTTAAATTATACATTGCAAGATAGAATAAGGAATTAAGACATCAGAGTAGAGCTCGAATAAAGGACATAAATGAAATTATTGCAATTTACAGAAGACAATGGTGTGATCATCTGCATAGGATGATAAGAGGATCGATTGCTGAAGGCGGCATTGAACTATAAAGCCATTGGTAGAAGAGTTGTGGGTCGTCCAAGGATGAGATGGGTGCCGGAACAGGTTTATATAACCTAATCCTTGAAGAGGAGGAGAAGGAGAAGAAGAAGAAGTAATGAGTGGTTGGAGTGTTTTAGAAAGAGGTACAATATATAGTTCAAAACAATTTGGATGAAGATGCGGATGTATCTGTTGCAATTTAAGAGTCTACAATGAAGTCGCTGACTGGAAAGACAAACAGGTCACCAGGTAGTCTGGCAGAATATGAATTAAGTGATATTTACAACGTTAATAAGAGTGGGTTATATTTTAAGGTGTACCAAATAAATCATGAACACTACAAAATGAAGCGTGTAAAGGTGGAAAAATGGCTAAAGAAAGACTAACGATTATGTTATGTCGTAGTGGTGGCAGTGAAAAAGAGCAACCATTAATTATCTGAAAATCATTAAAACCAAGGAGGCAATCATTCAAGAATTTGGAGGGAACATTACTGGGAATTATGTGGTATTCTAACAGAAAAGCATGTATGATGTCCAGCATTTTTGAAGACTGGTTACAAGAATTCAATAAAGAATGCAAACAACAATCACCACATAATTTTATTGTTGCATAAGGCAACATGTCATCCAGTTTCATCACTGTCCATTATCAGAATCCTATTTATTCCACCAAACACGACATCTCATCTTTAGCCCCTGGGCCAAAGAATAAGGTGAAAACGTGCAAATGGAGAGTCTACAATGCTGTGATGATCTGGACGGCAATTGGGAGGATTGACTTCAGGTAGACTGTAAAGGTAGGTCAGAAAAACTTGTGTGTTTACAAACGATACTTTTTTAAATGAATGATTAAAGTCTCTACTATTCCGACATATAGGCTTTTACAACAAAGTAATTTTTCTGCTTTTTGCAGAAACGGGCGATGGTGTACTGTATGAAGAAGAAGAACAAATTGAAGAACCTCCTAGTCTCGTAAGAGGATCAAAGATATTTGCTTTACTCTCGATAAGGAATGTGGGGAGAATGCTGTGAAGAGTGCAGTAAACTGTATAGTAAACTGTGTGTGGCTGAAAATTACATTACTTAAAAGACTAAAAAAACTTTTTCAAAAGTATAACCTTTACCAATCTGTTGTAATACAAGTATTTTCACAGCAAACTTACTGTAAATAGGAATGCAGCAGCTACAAGTGCATAATAAAATGATATAGTTGATCATCCATATTTAATATACTGTATTGATTCCATCCCCACCAACCCCTTTATTAAACAGCCACATTTTATGGAGACCCAAGACTGGTGGCTGAAGACAGGTTTTAGTGTACTAGATAGATGTTTGTAGTTTATTACTAAAAGTAGTATAATTTTTCTATAAGAAACCATGTATCTATATAGTAGCATCCTTGTTTTCAATTTCACAAGAACTTAGTTCTAGGGTTGTCTTTCCTATGACTAAATTATTCTTGCCAGTTGAAGATAAAACTATGCTACTGACATAGTGACATTAAGTTTTTTTTATGTCAAGTTCTTTGCTACTGCATTTTGCAGTAGTTAGAATTTCTTATCAAATGATTTGTTCATAAAATGCCCATAAAGCCTGGAACATAAGGACAGTGGTGTAGCTACGCTTTTTGCCGCTGGGCAAGAAAATAGTCGGCCGCCTCACCTTTACAATTAAAAGGGGACAAAAGAGCAAAAATGAAGGCCCATACAGTGAACAAAGTACTTAATAAATGCAAATGTGTAGATTTTTATATGAAAGCACGTTCTGAAAACGTCTTAAGAATATTTGTTAAGTCAAAATTAAGAAATTACATGTTATAAGTTTCATATTAGGCCTACCGGTATTCAGTTTGTATACATTTATTACTAATAAATGTAGACTACAAAAATGTAGTAATATAACAAATTTATAACATAAAAATGTTATAATAAATATGTAATTTCCTTGTAGGTCTAAAGCGCATCATCAAAAGAATATCCTAAAGCAACATAAAGTTAAACAAAGAACTACATTAAAAGTAATAAAATAAATCACTTACCATTACTTCTAGTAATGGTTCCGTCTTGTATTAATAAAAACTTAATATTTATTTTTAATATTTAATAAAGTCGGTTATTAAATCATATAATCTAAAGAAAGCAGTGTCGTTTTCAATTGAAAGTATCGCTAGATTTGATACCCTGTCCTGAGATATTGTTGACCCTGTCCTGAGATATTGTTGATCGTAGGTACGATTTAATCAATTTAAGTTTACTAAACGATCTTTCACATGAAGACACAGACACTGGTAAGGTAAGAAACATTTTTGAAGGTGTTGTTAGTGTTTTATAGGCTTCTAATCCCATTGAAGAAATGTGCAATTTATCTTTTCGCCATTTTACACTTGTTTAAGGATCGTCAGTCTTCATCTTCAGGAAAATGGCTGTCCTTGTTCTGCAGCTGACGTGTTCCTCTATTCACCGTTATATCTCGGAAGGATTGAGATATCTAGCTTGGCCAAACTTCCATATCTTGTAGAGCAGCACCGAGAACACGGTCTATAGTGCTGCTAGTAATATTCTGTCCTTCATCGCCTGTAATTTCAAGACTGCATGATATGCATGATACAACATCAACCATGGTACTAGAATCAACTGAATATTGTAACTGTACTTTGACACTTTCACAGTTTGAAGTATTCACGTTGTTAACATTATTGTTGTTATCAACAGCCTCATCCTAACAACATTCATTTTATGATCGCAAGTTGATTCCTTGTTAATTGTAATATTTTGACACTCATGGTTCAATTTTCTTTTAATAAAAGACTTCATGAACTCTCTGGAACTTGGTGTAGCTCTTAATCTTTCTTCCCTCCTCTTCCGAAACTGGGTGCCACTGAGTTTACTTCGTTTCATATCAGCTTCAAATAAATTTCAAAAAAATTGATTTTCAATAATAGTATTAGTATGATGACATACACGTGAATATACACGTAGATATACCCACAAGACGCACAAGCCAAAAACAAACCGCACACTCAAGATACTCATAAACAACTGATAATCAACACGTTTGCTGCTTCGAACCGGGAAGAACTGCACATATGTAGCCCACGTAACTTTTTTTATATGTTTATAAATAATATATTCATATGTATATGAATAACAATTAAGAATATCTATACAAAGCTAATACTGTATGATTATTATCAGTTTTCCTTTGGGGCACAACAACTCACTACAAAGTCGCAAAAAATATAGGAGACGGCGAGTGAATACAAAGAGCATGAACAGTGATAAAAACCATATTGACTAAACGTCTACTCATCACTCCCACGCAAGATAACAAAACTAATTTAAAACAGCATGCACTGTTTAAAAACACTGAGACAAGAAACCGCATAGACTAAACATCCGAAATGAAATACTGTATTGTACAGAGAGGGACAAAGAGCCTCTGTTACAGCGTAATTTGTTGTCATAATGAACCGTAATTACGATTCTTGAGTACAAAATAGACTAATACTGTTTATTACACAAGGTATGACAACAGCAAGCTGGCTGGTTATGCTTCTTTTATGAAAGGAATAGTGATATCAAAGAAACAAGTTGTTTGTACTTTTATAAACTGAAAACAATTTTTTCAAGTCTATGCTCACTTTGCCGCCCTCCTGGCTATACCGCTGGGGCAGCAGCCCCCTTGCTACGCCTCTCCATAAGAAGAAACTTCAAATGTATAGTACACATTATTAAGATAAAACTAAACTACACAAAATACATTACATAACATATTTAAGATATTATCCATAAACAGCAGAGCACTTTCAATACTTTTTAAAAAGTTTCTGTACTGAAAGGAGGTACTGATTAAGAAACTTTAGAACCCTTGGTGTGTGTGCGATGGATTTGTTCATATGGTTAATATATGTGGGTTTTACTGAATTTTTATTCAAAAGAAAAAATTGGGAGTTCAGATTCAAAGAATAAGGGCTCATTTTGTGTAGCTATATCACTCTGTAACTTGTTTTTCATAGTGAGTTGGAACAACTTCCAGTTGGAACCATTTTAGGCACTTCGTCAAATGCTGGTATTAACAGCATTATTGAATTGGCAGATAAATATTTCAGATTTTGTTTTGAGGGAAAGTGAAACAAGGCAATGTTGCTTCTGTTGAATGCTCTTGTATATTTCTTCTGTATGAATGCTTGAATGCTCTAGTAGGAGTTATTCAGATATACAGTCTTGTTATTTTATGGTCTGGTTATTTTATGTCCAAGCAATCTTGGTAACAACAGCATGGACAGTACCATGTTTTTCAGTACAACCAGACATTTCATTGAGCTCCCCTGTGAGAGCTTTTTGTGCAGCACTGAATCAGCCACAGTAAAGTAACATGACTGTACTTTTTAACATGAGTTTAGGTCAGTGGTACTCTGCTTTGTTAATTTCTCCATTCACACAAGCATTTGCTGTGCCATAGACTAGTAGACATTGTTGGATTTCCATCCGTTTTGTTCTTAGTTTTAAGGTTCTTGTGAGTAGTATTTTTCAGTACATTACCATTGCTATCTGAAAAATTAATTTTTTTAAAGCTGTAACTGCTTCTATCATAACCATTTCAGTAAAAATATAAGAGTGTAGGGAGAGTTCTGTATACATGTCCGTTTTGTATTTTAATGTCAAGTAGCCTACTCAGTATTTGTTTAACACTTTCAGCCATATACCTGTGAATTCCTGTTGTACGGGTGTCACTTTTACATACCTTTAAAGTGATTTTCAAGCTTTCCGTTTGGGAGCAGGAAAGCATAACTGAAATATAATTATTTTTTTATCTAACAGATGGCGCTAAGTATGTGTATATGAGTAAACAGCAACCATTTTGTGTTTTGTTTACATGCTTTGCATAAGTGTTTAGAGACTATTGTTGGTTAATTCTTTTTTTTTTTTTTGGTATAATAGTTTCTTTATTTTTCATATTTAATATAATGTGTAGTATAGACTAGTGTCCAATAATTATGTAAACCATCATAATTACATGTACAAAAGTGAGGTACAAAAACATACTGTGACTTCAAAATAAAACTTTCTTTTTATTTTGTAGTGTATTGTAACTTTTTTTAATAGGGTAAAAGTATACAATGTTGTAAATCAGATTAAAGAGGAAGAAAGGAACTAAAAGATAGTATAAGGTTCAGTTGACAAAATAGAATTGGCTAAGTTGTAGGGTAACAAGAAATACACTAAAAAACCCCCTGGACACTGTGGGTTAACACCCCATACGGGTCCAGTTCTGGAAGTGTTAATGTACTTGCAGTTCTTTTAATTTTGTAATCAGTTTGGGCTGTGCACTAAGCATAACATTAACTCTTTTAGAATTTAATTCATTATGTCAGTATATCCTTTGTTAGAGAATAACATGTAACAGACCCGTATTTTTATGGGGGAACAAGGTTTTTGCTATTCTTCAGGTGTATATCTGACCTGTGCTACTGTGGTCTCTCTCTCCGTAGTTCTCTCACAAAACACACACACACACACGTATCTCAGGAACAATCTTAGCTGAATTTTGTGAGTTCATGATGATATTTCATGAAACTAGAATATTTATTTTAGTAACCCTTAGTAAAAAGTGTTAATACATCTGTCTTAAATTGTTACTATGTTTTAAGAAATAACTAACTTTAATTTCTGATGTCCAGCTAGTGGGACAAATGTAATGTAACTTGACCCATGTTAATTGATATTGGTAATTTTTTATGCAAAGAATATTATTTGTAGTCATGTACATGATAACTAATGTGTACTTATTATTGTATGTGTAGAATAAAGGCGATGTTGAAAAAAGGCTGGAAATGATAAAAAAAATGTGGAGTGAAGGGAAGTTCACAATTGAAATTCAGAAGAAAATACTTCAGTTATCAGAAGGTAACCTTTGTCATTTATTTTGTTTTTATTACCTGTTAACTTTGATCACTATGTTAATGAATAAATATAGTTTGTTTTTAGTATATGCGACATTTTATATTCAATGTTAATTTCTTGGATTTCGTTGTCCATGACGTGTCCGTTACTTAACTAAATATCACTACTGTATTAACGACTCGGAACACTAAGTTTTTTATAAGTAAATTGTTTGTGTTTATCATCCCCAAACATCCCCATCTCTGAAACAATCACCATCCTACAAAACAAACTCAAACAGAACAACACACCAGACGAACTTATCAACGAAATAACAGAAACTCTGAACATTATCACAAAACAAAACTACTTTACTTATAACAATAAATACTACACACAGAACGATGGCTTACCCATGGGCTCCCCCATATCCAGCATTCTAGCAGAAGTCTTCCTCCAACACTTAGAAAAAACAAAAATACTCACAAGCAACGACAGACACTCACATAAAATACTATATTGGCACAGATACGTTGATGACATTCTAATACTATACAGGGGAAACAAAAGACAGTGTGAACAGTTACTAACGCACATAAACAAAATACATAAAAACATAACCTTCACTGCCGAATACGAACACAACAATACCATAAACTTCTTAGACCTCTCCATCACAAAACTAGAACACAGGCACAAATTCAGTATATACAGAAAACCAACTACAGCTGACACACTAATACACAACACCTCCAATCACCCAATACAACACAAACTAGCTGCTTTTAGAACCATGATACATAGACTTAACAACATCCCCTTAGATGAAAAAGACTACAAAGACGAACTAAACACGATAAAATATCTAGCAGAATCTAACGGATATGACAGAACAATAGTCAGTAAACTCCTACACAAAACACAAAACAAACAACAGACAAAGACAGAAAACAACAAATTCATAACACTAACATACATCAATAAACAAACTGAAAAAATAGCCCAAAAATTCAAAAAAGCAGGATACAGAATCGCTTACAAAACTACTAACAAACCAGAACACACACTATCAAAACGCATGCACAAAGCACAAAACAAATTCGATCTACCCGGTGTATACAAGCTAAATTGCTCAAATTGCAATAAATTCTACATATGCCAGACAGGACGTAGCTTCAAACAGAGATACATTGAACACACAAAGGCACTCCATACCACTACAGAATCCACATTTGCAAACCACCTCATTGAAGCAAACCACACATATAAAAACATCGACAATACATGAACATTCTACACGTACACACAAAAGGCCGAAAACTAGACACTCTAGAACAATTAGAAATATACAAACACACAAAAACAAATAAAAACGACATCCTAAATGAACAAACACAATTCAAATCGCACGCATTATTCGAACACATCTCACCACACACACACAGCATCGATCTTTCGAAAATCTATCCTGTCGCCAACAACAAGACGGACAGCGCTTCCTACGGCAGCCTCTGGAGAAGCCTTTTAAAGGTGAAAGCCGGTTTAGGCTGTAAGGTAAAACTTTACGATTTTACTTATAAAAAACTTAGTGTTCCGAGTCGTTAATACAGTAGTGATATTTAGTCAATGTTAATTGTTGACCATCTCACCTTTTAGGAGCTACAGCATCACCATTGTTCTATGATAGGAGCAAAATATTGTTATCACTTGTAATCACTCATTTGGTTGTACTACATTAATACACGAAATATTGAAAATTCTCTGAGATAACTTAAAAATGTGTACAATTTTAGTAGTTTAGTTGAAAATGTATGTAAAAGTAATTCCTAAAAAAGGAATAACATTTTAGTATTGCTAATCAACTGATAGTACTGTATATAGACAGTATGTTAACAATTTGCAGGCATTGTTTTATGATGGGTTGAGATTGTATAGGTTATTACCAGTATGAATCAACAGCGTTTGTGCCAACAGCGTATGTTATGTAATGCACATGTGTCAGCAGAGACACATATCTCAGTTTTTTCTGAGAAGTGGTAGAGGTTATTGTGTTTGTACTTTTCAAAAAATATCAGTTTTTTAATCAAACACACAGTGTTTAGAATTGTTTAGTTTATTGCACCATTTTCCAGTGTATCTAGTGAAATGAATCAGACTGGAACGCCAACTTCTGTACAAGGAAAGTCATACATAGTCGACTATATATGAAAGGGGAAATAGCTACTAACAAGCTATTTGAGAATCCAAGATTTCTCAAATTATAATGAATTATTTTGTAAATTATGTATTATATGGTGCTTGTATTTTGTTCTTTGAATACAAATCAGCACAAATACAAATATAAGAGCATAAATTGAAAGCATGAGCGCAGTCATGTAAAAATTAAAAATATTATAAAATATTAAAAATGCTCTAAAATTCCCTCAGAAACATCATAAATTCAAAATCTAAAAATTTAACTCCCTCAATGCGTCAAAAACAATTTATAAAATATCGGTGTGGAGAACCATACACGACTTTCATGTTTTAAGATTTATATTTAAAATCACTTACTTTAATGTTATTTTCGAGTCACTTTATCTACAAAAATTAGGTACTTTAATTTTACAAAGAAACTGAACTACATAGATAATCATTCCTCCTCCTAAACCGATCCCCACCATTTACAGTTTCGTAGAATAATAGTTTTAGCATATGTAATTGCTAAGGTATCTTATCCTTCAAAATTAAATGCTCATACTTTACTTGTTAACAGCTAAGTAATTTTCAGAAAATCAGCCTATTCCCCTTCAACTACCTTCTCCATTTATAGATATCTCATTTACCATTTTACAATGGGTTAATATGACTTTATTTTCGGGGCACTTATTTATCAAAATGAAGTACTTTACTCTTGTTAAAACACAAAACAATGCCGGTAAAATGCCCCTCCCCCTTAACCGAACAACCCCCTTTTTGATATTTACACTTTTATTGAGTAATAGTTTCATTATATGTAATTACTAAGCAGGGCAGGCCCCAGCGCTTCTGCCGCCCTGTGCAGTATTTATGAGTGCCCCCCCCCCCTATTTTAACTCTGAACACGTTCATGCGCACTAGACATACTCTAAAGATATGGCGATTGCCTTCAAATCACGATTAGTAATGTTTGCATTATTGTATTTATCAAATAACTAGAACTTTTTCGCGTTTACAATGCGGCGATAAAAATTGTAGAGACATACAAGGAGTCATGAGACAATAAAAATGTATGCCTATGTGATGACTTAAATTTAAAATTCTAACTAAAATTTATTATGATTGAAATATAACAAAAGTAATGTATCATATACCTTAGTTAAAAAATACTCGTCTAGCTTTTGCACTGGCAAACTCCTTTATGACTTCGTTGTAATCAAGTGAATCAGCTAACAGATGTTCTGTAGATATAGTCGCCAGACCACTCAGGCTAGTCTCGGATCTGAGATAAGTTTTAACAAGTTTGAGCTTCGAAAAAGTCAGGTTTACGTTCTCTCGTTCACGAGTTTTCGATTCTTCGTTAAACTCCGCTGACTTTATACATAAAGTAATGCTTACTGATCGTACATATTGTGATGAAATTAAGTGAATAATTTTATTTTTCCCTCAATTTCTAAACTTAACATCCCGGAATCTGCTGCCCTTTAAAATTTGCCGCCCTGGGCGGTGGCACGGTTCGCCCCTGCCTGGAGCCAGGCCTGTTACTAAGGTACCTTATCCTTCAAAATGAAGTAGTTTATTTGCCATCAGAAAGGCAGTTTTCAAAAAATTGCTCCCTCCCCTTTCAACTACCATTTTCATTCATAAATATTTCATCTACCTTTTTACAGTGGATTATTATTATCCTCTTTTCAGGATACTTTATCAAAACTAAGTACTTTACTCGATTTTAAAATTGAGTCTTTCTTTCCATTCATCTTCTGATTTCCTGAGTGATGATTCTGTTTATCCGTATAATTATAAAATTTAACAGAAAAACATTTGTTCCTTAATAAGTTTGTGTCTTCTGTTTGTTTAACACCCACCATTCTGATCCATCTCATAATGCTAAATTCCACACAGGCTGGTAAACTAGTTATCAGGGAGGCCAAAATATTTTCCAGGAGGGGCAAATAATTTTCCAGAGGAGAAAAATATATATTTTTCATACATACATACATACATGCACATATTAGTTGGTAATTCTTGTATCATAATTGAAATAAGTACACAGATTGTATAAATTTATTAAAACATTTATTGCTTTAAATTATTATCTTTCAAAATATGCATACAATTTAAAGGCTTGTGAAAGTTTATGTTTGATCTCCATTAAGTAGTGCTCAAGTCCCCAAAGTTTTAATATTATGATCACCATAATCAAAATATCAGAGCAGGTTTTAGTGTGCATGAGGGTCCACCGTGGACAAAAATTTTCAACATTCCCTATGGAGCATTGCTCAGAGTAAAGCTGCAAATGTACAGTGTATGTTTCACAGAACACAGAGAAAAGAAGGAGCACTCCAGATTCGCTCATGAACCCTTCGCTTATAATACTTCCTTTATTCATGATGGTAGGTTCAACTTTTGTAGATAATTTTATTTGTAGTGGCTTTCAATTCATTTGTGATACGTTGGTGTTGGATGTGTTATATGTATCATTACATATTGCCTCCCTACTAGAATTGATTATTTCTGAGATTCTTCTTTAGTATTGAAGAAATTATCAATTTTTTATTTTACTCTTTAGTCACATATAATGCTTTCATATTTCTATCTACTTTTATACCTGTCTTCACTTCATTAAATGTCTACCTTTTATCTTCCTTCATAATTCTGGAATCTGGTTAAATATCTTCATGGCTGGTGTGTTATCCCTTAAATATTTAGTTTCCCTAACATTTTTCCCTATCATGTGCATTGGTTCAGTCAGGTGGGCACTTTTGGCTCCATTACTCCGCTGTCCATCCTACACCTTCTGAGTACAGAGGGACGTACCGTCTGCTCAGGACAATGATTGCTGGAACATTTCTACAGTCAATTCATTATATAAAAACTTATAAGTAATCGATTGGCGACTGATAAAAAACACTCTTGGGGTTATTCACTCTTTTGCCGTCTATATTTGATTATACATTTTATTCTGGATTCCTTCTTACCTTCTGTAGATCTTTATTAGTTAATGTTGTTGACAAGTAGCATGTGTAAATACTTTTTATTTTTCTTCTTCTTGTGACAGATGTTCTTCGTATTGATTTTTTCTTTCTTCTTCTTTATCAATTCACTTTCTTATAACCTTCTCTATATAATACTCTCTTTGGTGATTTTCTTCTCTACTCCTTCAAATGTCTGATTTTTAACATTTATTCTGGATGATATTTTCTTCTTATTTTGGTTGAAATCATTATTAAAGTATCGGTTTCTTGTATTAAGTTTACTCAATAGTCGTTTGTCTCATCTTTATTTATTTCTTATATTATCATTCTTCTTCTTTATCATTTCCTTTTCTTATAACCTTCTCTTATATAATACTCTCTTTGGTGATTTTCTCCTCTACTCCTTCAAATGTCTGATTTTTTAACATTTATTCTGGATGATTTTTCTTCTTATTGTGGTTGGAATCCTTCTTCTCTGGTTTGCTTTGGTCCATTTCCAAAATTTCCGTCCCTTTTTCTCGATGCGTTGGTGTTCTGGTTATCCATGGTCAATCATCTTAGGTACGTTTGTTGTTTGGATCATCTTCGTGTTCAGATGGTCCTCAGTACTTGTAACGTACCTCACTATCATCTTGTCCTTCCATTTTGTTGTTATCAAAGTTTCCTTTAATTTGAGGTCTGTATTAGTGTTTTGAACTAATCCTGTCTCTGTTAATTCTTTTCCAGTGGATTGGCGTTGCCATTTTTCTTTTGTACCCTTTCGAATGGTATTACTTTTTGGATCAATTGCTTTATCATCTGGTTTGCTTCCCAAATGCATTCCTGGTATCTCAATTATTGATGACGTCGTTGATCTCTGGAGAAGTATTTCTTTTCTGGGTGTATTTAATTTGACTACCCTATTGGTAAAATTTTTCCTCACTGTTTCATGGTGATTTACTTCGAATATCTTTATAACGTTCCTTCTATAATTCTTCATATTAATTCCTTCTCTGTGGTCAACAATTGGAAGGTTAAGTAGATTAATTAGACCACTCCGAGTCATCTCTAACACTTCTGGTGTAATGTTGATTTTCTTAGGACGTATTATTCCTCTTATCTTCATCTTCTTCTCTTCCGTTTTCTTAGTTATTTGGTTCATCTTTTCTCCATTACCTTCTATTTTCTGGTTTGAAAGTCCGATGTTTTCATTGTTTGGTATTTCTTCTATCTCCGTTTTACTATCATCTATTGGCAGATTTTGTTGTTCCAAGTTTTCATCCTCGGGTACTTCTGTTATTGTTACTGTTACTTGTTTATTCTCATTCATTATTTCTTCTGTGTTTTTACTACTCATTTTCCTTTTACGCTTCTTATTTAATTCTTCCCTCCATTTCCAAATATCTTCTCTGGATTGTTCAAACATAACCCTTATCCATTCCTTTAGCTCTGCATTTTCCATTTGTACCGGTTTCTCTGGTTGTCTTATCAATTGTCTCATTTGTTCATACTCCTCCTGTGTATATTGCTCTTTCAAATGTGCGTATATTCCCGTTCTTTCGTTTTTCTCTGGCTGTCTTCCATTTTCTTATTAATCGATTCCATATTTTTATTTAATGATTCATTATTTTTGTTAATTCTCCCTTGAATTCCTTATTATCTTCCATCATTTTCCGGCTGTTTTCCATCAAATTCTTGATCATTTCCATGAGATTCGCTTCCCCTGTCTGTGTAGGCTTCTCGGGTTGTTCCTCTGGTTGTACAGGTCGGTTAGGTTCTGTAGGAGGTAATATTTCTTCTACATCTCCGACTGGCGTCGCCTCCTTGTCTTCCATGTTGATCTCTTTCTCGACTTCCGCCGCACGTTTCTTGGAAGTTGCTCTCCGTTGCATTTTCAGTTTGTGTGTATTGCAGCTGCCTCGAAAATTAGGTCAATTATTTATTTTTTATTGATTAGGTTAAATATTTTTCACCTAATTCACGCCTCAAACGTTGGTCGCCAATTTGTAGGAGTACGAGATGTTGTCTCGTAGAATTTTGTTATAAAGTATTAGTATTGGTTTGATATTTATTATTAGTTTTTTGGTTTAGTGATTTATTCAATCCAATTCAATCTATTATTGAATCCAATATAAATAAATCTGTTCACTTACTCTTGACGTTGTTTATTAAATACATTTAGATTTTTTATAATTTTTGTTCAATGTCTTGAGTTCGTATTTGAATAGTTTGCATTGACTTTTCTGCCATTAGCTGTGGTGATTCGATCGGTGCATTCCTGTACTGAAATTAACATAAGCACAACATTTATATAATACTTACTAGCAGTTGTAGTATGCTAATGATATAAGATAATATTGCTGGTGAGAATCATTAGATTTAAATTCTCGCTCTGGCTCCTGGTACCAACCGTCTCTTGTTGCTCACCTAAGCTGTAATTCTATTCTTTTCAATAAATGTCAATACTTTAATTTGTTCGTGAAATAATAGTTATTTATTTAACTCAAGTTGAAAGATTGTTGTTACAATTCTATTATTTATTTTTTTTAAAAAAATAATTAAAGTTGAGTATGGACTCTTGAAATTATTAAACTCTCAGGGTGGTAAGACTGCATTTTGAAAATCGATTATGTCTGTTTGTAAATAATCTGGTTATTATGCTTTATAAAATTAGCAGGTTCTTTGAGTCTGCAAGATACACTTCAACAATAAAATGCACTACTTTGATAATGAGTAGGCAGAGAATAAAAATATTAATTGTTGCTTTAACGTAACACAAAATATGAACGATTGTTCATTGTTTACAATTGAGGTTAACTACGGTTCATGGTAACCTTACTTATTTGAAATTAATTAATGTATGCTTCTTTGAAGGCATTACTTATTTTGTACAACATTATTATGAATTAAATTCAGTGTTATTTTTCTGAATGATCTCCAAAATTGGATATAAACAAAACAGGTAATTCAAATTAATTCACTACTACTAGGGTTCACTCATGTGTGACCTTGAGTTAAAGTACTACAATTAAATATAATAATATCTTAAAATTATTAATTGTTAGGGTTCATTGTTCCCTCATTGATTATTCAACGTCTCTTCTTAAACTATTACAATTAACTTCAATCTAGAAAGTTAAAATTGTCATTAGCTAAATCTTTCATTTGATTATTGTTTATGTTATTTTTCAGAGTCCCCTTCCTTGTGGAAATCGGGTTATTTGTTATTTAATTTAAACAAATTAAATCCGCTGTTAGCGTTCTTTAATTGATTAATGATTTATTATATAATATAATGATCATTTGCACTGATACTTGCGTATTCTGTTGAGTCGAAGAATTAACACTTTTTAATTTTTAATAATTAATTAATATTTTAATTAATTCTTATTAATTTACATCACACACTGCCTATACGCATGAACTCCGTTATAGAACACTTTGAAAATAGACTTCACTGTCCTTTTGGTCCGACCTAACCTCAACTCAAAGTTTTGAGGTTAGTTGTGCATTATCAGCTGTCGGCTGTCAATTCAATGTTATGATGGCCGCTCTGCTAACGTGGAGTATCTCTCGATTGCCGGTGATGAACTGATTGCTGTTACCTGGTCGGGATTCGGCACTTTGTACTTTTTAATGAGCTCTGATTGGCTAATTGTCTTTATGTCGGGTACTCTCGGCGTGGTTCGTCAAAATAGAAGCTTAAACTAGCGTCAGTGGCTGGGTCCAAGGCTATGATTTACTGGTTACACAGCCACGCGCACGGGCTTGTCATTTATTAATTTTTCTTATAAGTCAAATATCTTATCTATAATTACACTGACAGTATTTTTATAACTCCCATCGTTTCTATTTTTTGATTACGAGTAATTTGCATACCCTCATCATATAGTTCTGATCTGGGGTTGATAAAACCGCACTTGGTACTAATTAATAATACTTCTTAAGTTACCTAATACATTAAATATATTGTTTTTATCCCGTGTGTTCATGGTGATAACATATTATTACTGTATTATGCACTTTTTACACCTGGTCATGTACTAATGACATAATATCCATTTTCCTAGGTTCAAATTCTAGGCCTATTATCACATACATTGTTTATTAATAATATTACAATAATAGTTGTTGATAATACCATTTTATTATGGCCTATGCATAATGCATTGGTCATTATCACTTCTGATAGTGTCCTTTTTATTTATCACTGGGTTTTATTACCTTAATTATAGTCTTTTAGGTGAGTTTTCAATACTCTTGAAAGTTACATTTTTTCGTGAGTTATAATTCTTTCTCATTAATCTCATTATTGTTTTATTATCTATTATCAGTGTTCTGATAACACTGTTAGTACTGTGCAGTAGTTAATTCTGCATTTACATTGACAATTACTTTGGTTTGGAGTTACTCTGACTACTTGCATCTAGCTGTTACTAGGGTTTACTTATTAGTTGTGTTATTATTGTTAATTAGGTTGATATAATCCTTGAATTTACTTATTTAAACGTTATTCTGCCTTATTCAGTGTTATTGGTTGAGTTCGTACTCTTTTATTACAAGTTTACTAGATAATTTTGTTGTCTCATGCAACCATTCTATGTTATGCATATTGTTATATTGAATTACATCAATTCAGCCTTTATGTTTCCTTAATACATTATCTGTTGTACATTAAATGTTCCTTATATTATCCATTTATGTTATACTACAACACATTTTAGTTTAACATTGCTTTAGTCTTATTTTTCTATGGTTTTGTTGAAAACTAGTTGGCCAGATTAGGTTATGTTATCATTTAGTTATTCAACAATGGTTGATTGTCAGTTTTGAATTTCTACATTATACCTGATTTATTTAACTTTATATAGCACTGGTATATTATTGTTTATCACTAGATTTCAATTTGTTTATTTTCATAGTCTTTATCATTGATAATTAGTGGTTATTCACAATTTCAATTCCACTTTACAATCTGTTATTAGTGTTGTGGACATAGTCCTTTTTGTAATGTTTACACATCATTTAGCTATGAAATTATCATACTGTTACTCATTCTCTTTATTAACTTCTGTTTTCAATAATTAACTTTTATTGAGTTCTTTGTGTATTGTATTGTTAAGGAAGGTATTTGATTAATAAGTTTAGGTCAGTGTCAATTTACAGCTTAGGGATTTAAATCATGTTGTTTGTCTCACTTATACTTTCTTTTTCTATAATAATACTTTTGTTTGCATATGTTAATTCATTCTAATTTATATTATCTCCCTTTGGTGTTTGACCTGAATATGTTTTCTTCTTATCTGCACTGATTCCTTCCTTACTCTTAATTGATTTCTTCTTGATGTTGTTGTCATTAGTTTCTTTCTCACTGTTTGATCTATTGGGTAATTAGGTATGTTGTCTCATCGTTAGTCTCGTTTTATTTTCTTTAGTTGTACATTTACTGGTAAGTCATTATTTATTTTATCCCCCTATTTTGGCTTATAATACTTCCTTTATTCATGATGGTAGGTTCAACTTTTGTAGATAATTTTATTTGTAGTGGCTTTCAATTCATTTGTGATACGTTGGTGTTGGATGTGTTATATGTATCATTACAAGATAAACAGCCAAACTTTCGTATTGTACAAGATTTTATATCATGTATGATAAATAGTACCAGAAGCGGGGTAAGCGGAAAATTAAAGAAATAACCGATTACTAACTGATCAGTATTTATTTACAACAATATTTGATCATTTGAAGATGGTGCATTACAGTGTCATATTGCTTTACATCTAACATATTTATATGTCATTTAAAATCTACTTACAATAAAGTTATTTAGACTAACTTAACAATTCTGTGTCTAACATTTATCAGTCAAGTTAACGCTGAACTTGGCTGAAATTTGTGTATTTTTCTCTTTTTGTCCGATTTGACTTCATTCTGAGCATCTTTCCTTTTTTTATTGAATTTGTCATTACGGGATTTTGAATAATTGTTTAATAAGATGTTACAAAAGGAAAATAAACATTTATCGATAAGTTTGTTAAAATTAATTTTACATATATTACAATTTTTCCGTGGATGATGGATGTCAATAAAACCTAAAATAGTGGATTTTAGCGCTACTCTCTGATTAGTGGACAATAAAAACTGTGTTTCGTATCTGTCAGATACAATTAATGTAAACACTTTGAAAGCTAAATTTAGTACTTCCATCGCATAATCTGAAGGGTATTTTAAAGATCCTCTATTAATAACATTAAAATAGTAATTGTCCTTTTGTGGTACAACAGTAGACTCGGTATTTGTTGTAGTAAAGAAATATGTACACCCAGTGCAAGAGTTATTTTTTAAAATACTGTGTACCAAGTAACCACCGTTATAAACAAGGTTTTCAAAAACTGTTGGACATGAGTCTGCAGCTAATTTCACACGTTGTCGTTTTACAGTCAAGTCGGTGCCGTCGGGTCTTGTCACCGAGTCCTCTCGCACGATATAACGTTCGTCGAAGTGACGAATGCAAACAACAGATCGTTTGCTGGGCGTGAAGTTTGCTCTGTAAATGGCATTTAGCCATTTTTGACACTGGATAGGATCCTTCGGGAATCTAAAAACAGTCGCTGAACTATCTGTGTTATAATTGCTTTTGCATCCAGGTACGCAGCATTAAGTTGGCATGTTTTTAATATTATTATCACAAAAGTACGGAATGAAAAAAAGTTGCAACAAAACTTCCGTATATGAATAGAAACACGTGTGTAAGTAGTGTATACTGACTAAAAAACTGACGTTGCGCTGGTGGCGCGAAACCGGTCTACTGGTTAAGTCTATTGTTATGTGTGTAAGTTAGTAGCTTTACAAAAAGTACTCCTGGCAGCTGATGGATTTTGTGACTGGAAACACGCATACCAAAGGTTAGCTGAGCATGAGACAACTAAATCTCATCTAGAATCAGTAACAATCTTGGCGAAGCGGAGAAGGGACAGAGGGCGCATTGACCATGAATTACTGAAGCAGGAAGAGGAAGTACGTGGTTATTGGTGAAAAGTGCTGATGAGGGTTGTCAGTACCATAAAGTTCATTGCGGAACGTGGGCTAGGATTTAGAGGTGACAATGAACTAGTCAGATCACCGAGGAACAGCAACTTTCTTGGTATTATGGAACTGATAGCTCAATATGATCCATTTCTTGCAACTCACATAAAAGAACATGCAAACAAAGGAAGTGGGCATACCAATTATCTCTCATCCTCAGTATATGAAGAAATTGTAAACCTGATGGGGGAGTCTGTACAAAATGAGATAATTGCCAGAATAAAGAAATCTAAATACTACTCTCTTACGGTTGATTCGACTCCTGATGAGGCTCATATTGATCAGTTGACTGTAGTAATTTACTATATGGAAGGTTCATCACCAAAAGAAAGGTTCCTCACTTTTTTGCCAAACTGTGGCCATACTGGATTTTCTATTGCCAATGCTTTACTGGACTTTTTAGGTAAAAGTAACATAGATATTTAAGACTGCCGCGGGCAGTCATATGACAATGCTCCGAACATGTGTGGAAAATATAATGGGATGCAGTCTTTTATTACAGAGAAAAACCATTTAGCAGTATTGGTCCCATGTTGTGGCCATTCCCTTAACTTAGTAGGAAAGGCAGCAGCCAATACGTGCCCTGCAGCTGTGAATTTCTTTGATTTTGTGCAACATGTATATGTGTTTTTCACAGCATGTATTGGGCGCTATAAAATATTAAGAGAAAAGTTGTCACAGTCAGAGGGAAATGTACTAGTACCAAAGAGTTTGAGTGGAACTCATAGGTCATGTCGAGCGGATGCAGTGAAAGCCATCGTCAGTGGGTATGGTAATATAAAGGAAGGACTAGAGGAGATAGCAAATAATGAAGAACAAAAGGACATAGTAAAACATGAAGCGGGTGGACTTTTACGAAAGATGTGTAGTCTTGAAATCACAATATACGCCATATTCTGGAATGATTTATTAGAAAGGTTCAATGCCACAAACAAAATAGTTCAAGACCCAAAATTGGTTCTTCATTCTGCAGTAGCAGCAATTAAATCTCTTAAATCATTTGTAGAATCTGAGAGAGAATTATTTGAAGAATATGAGGAAAAGGCTCAGGAAATTAGTCAAACAAAAGAGTATGCTCAAGAACGTACATGCCAGCGAATGAAAAATGTTAGGCTTAATCCTTTAGAATATGGCAAAGCACCAGAAACCCTGCTATCACAGAGGGAGCGGTTTCGGATAGAAAGTTTCATATCCGTAATTGATAAACTTTCATCATCTTTGTCTGACAGACTATCTGCTTATGATACTGTCATAAAACAGTTTGGATTCCTGAGTCAGCTTGATGTTTTAAATCCATCCGAGATATTATCTACAGCTGCCAATCTTGTCACTGAATACAGGAATGATCTCGAATCGTCCCTGGGGAATGAACTAGTACAGTTTGCAGCACTAGTGGTGGACATGAAAGAAACCTACAAAGACTGTCTTTCAAAGGAAATGTTCTTATATGAAATCCTTAATGAACACAATTTTAGAGCAACATTTCCCAACGTTGAAATACCTTTAAGAATGTATTTAGTACTTATGGTGTCAAACTCTAGTGGGGAAAGGTCATTTTCAAAAATGAAGTTGATAAAAAATCGGCTCCGTACAACCATGAACCAAGATCGTCTAACATACCTTTCCTTACTCAGCATGGAGAATGATATACTTCATGAAATGGACTTCAAAGACATTATTGACATGTTTGCTGCAAAGAAAGCAAGGAAAGTTTGTATATAGCCTAATTAGCGTTTTTATTAAGTCTATGTAGCCTACTTCCTTTTACTTTGTTAATATTACATTTGTGTAAAATCAAACAGTTGCTTAATTTTTACCTTTCCTCAGACACGCTGTGACGTAATTTATATGGGTTTCTGGAGTCCCCCACATGCATGCCGCCCCAGGGCCCCCACATACATAAATCCGGCACTGGGCCTTAGCAACTGATATGTTATAAATTGAATTAAGGGGAGTCCATTATTAGATCTAAACGAGAAAGGTTGATATAAAATATGTGAGACCAATCCAACATATTTTGAATTTAATATCAGTCAACTTAATTAAAGTTAAATTATATCACAAAACTAACTATTTAGAAGAAAGAAGTACAACATTATTCAAAAGAAGGAAACCCATTAACATATGAAGAAACAAAATCAACCTATCCAGGAAGGGAAGTATTTTTGCTAAATAACTAAACTGAAGAAATTACCTTAATGGCCTAAGTTACACTTTTCAAAGACACTGTTTACACTTTTTGATTAAAACTATTTTTGAACTTTCACTGTGAAAATAATTAATGAACAATCTTATTTTCAGTATAAAAAACTATTAATATATGGTAATATAACCATTTAAAGTGTATTAGACATTGAAAATACATAAATCAACATAACCTAGACACTGAACATTGTAAAATTCTTAATAGACTCTTATTAAGACACTCTGTAATTTATTATAAGCCCATGTATTTTGGTACTTTTCCTAAGATATTTGTAGTTTATACCGTAGTCAAAAGGATCTAACGTAAAACCATTCTATTTGTATTTTATGTAGTAATTATTAAAATGCAGATAAGTTTGCCTTGAGAAATAAGAGCAACTGCAACTGCCATCCTGAGCATATTTAAAAAAAAAAAAAAAAAACAGCTGGCCATACTTTGTTAACAATTATAATTGTCTCTTAAAAACATTTAATAAGGAGAATAAAGGATTTGAGTTCAATAACAACAGATAAAAGGTTTTCTTTTCTTTAATTAGTGGATAATCTTAGGTATATGATATTATGTACACCATATGAACAGATGTTAATTTTTTCATCAACTAGCATAGGTTGGTAACACTCTCAACAAGGAAAGTGTGGCACCAGATTTGAATCTGCCTTACTGAGAATTAATAGTCATAATATTATGGTAAATAAAAGATTAAAAAGATATAAATTTAGAAGAAAAAAGAAACCCTTATGCTATATGCAGTGGCGGCTCGTGACTTAAGAGGCTGGAGGGCGCGGCCTTTAGGCTTCTTAATTATTTATCAATATTGAATTTAACGCACAATAGAAATGTCACCAATGTTTTATCGCATAATTTATTAATAAAATAAAAATAGTAACATGTGCAGCATGCAAAGATTATTTAAAAATTTGAACTCACCTCAAATATTGTGAGCTGTTGTGGAGAGTCAGCAGTTTTATTAATAAACGTAACCACAAACTGTCAAAAGTGTCCACAAGAATGTCTATACTGTTTCCACAAAAAACTAATATACTATATTTACATTATATTATTTTTATGATACCTATACTTTAAACAGACCATTTATTTATATACAAAGTCCATTCGCCTTTCTTTTAAATTAACGAACTTTTCTAGCACTCTATCATCAAAGTCTTTAACAAGTTCCATCTTGATAGATAACATCGCAAGGGCATTCAGTCTATAGTTTTTCATTATATTTCTCAAGAAAGTCTTTAGTCTTTTCAGAGTCGAAAAGCAGCGCTCAGGTTCGGCAGTTGTCATGGGGGTAGTTATGATAATTTTCAGGAGTTTCGACACTTCTTTGAAAACTGACGTAAGATTGTTTTCTTCTATAAAGTTAAGAAGTTTCATTGCACCTTTAACATTAAAATCATGCCGTCTGAATAATAGTTCCAATTCACTCCGAAGTTTGCTTTCTTGTAAGAAAGGGTAATGCTGAATCACTCGCTTGAATTTTTCGTCCGGAAAGTTAGTAGAAAAAAGTGGAAATAAGTCATTGGACATCAATGAAGCTACTTCTAGGTGACCCGTGTAAGTAAACCTATCTTTTACGTGGAGTTATAATGATGTCACATACTTCTTTTGCATCCCCTATTCTAGTGCTGCATCCAACATTATTGGTCCTTTTTCTTGGTTGCTCAGGGAACTCTTCATTTATTTGTGTTTCTATTTCATTTATTTTCTCCCTCTCTTCTGCAACTCATTTTCAAAAATTCCGATGTCACTTTGCCACATTACACTGTCTTTGTTCCTACTTTGTAGTTGTTGGTACAGTATGTCCACATGGGGTAGAATTCTATAGAAAAAAGTTAGCCAGAACATGAAATTTTGGTCCTGAAGAGCCCTTCTGTGACCACTTGCCTCATTAACTGTGAGTCTGTTTGTACACTTTTCTTCAAGAACTTCAAAACATTCCTCCAACTTATAACCGTTTTCGTACACAACGTTGACTGTACGAATGTTGTAGTTCCATCTTGTTATAGAAACTCTGGGTAACCTGGTTTGCACTACTTCCTATAAAACATCCATTCGTAGAGATGAATGTGAAAAAAATGCTGGAATGGCAGAGAGATTTGAGAAAAAAACTCTAACTTTGTTGTTTACACTTGTTTCTTTTTCTAATAGCAAATTAAGTTGATGAGCGTAACAGTGTACAAAATATGTGAACGGATACACTTCTCTAATTTTTGCCTGTACACCTCCAATAGAACCACACATAACATAAGCGCCATCATAAGTCTGAGCTATTAACTTTTCCTTTGATGTGTGCAGAAGAGGATTGATGTTGTCCATGATGCACTTAGCTAAGGTTTCTGCACATTTACCTTCAGGAGCGAGAAATCCCCAAAACCTTTTGTATACCGACCCCTTAAACACATACCTAAAAACTAATACCATTTGACAGTGGTTTGTCATGTCAGTTGTCTCGTCACATTCGATTGCCACACATTCAGAAGCGTGTATCTCCTTTTCTATTTCTTCCCTGCAGACACTAAGCATACAGTCCAATATATCATTTTGTATTATTTTCGATGTACCTTTGAATACAGTAGCCGATTCTAAATGGTCTTTCATTGGAGAATCCAGCTCCGCAGTAAAATTAATTAAACCTTTGTTATACACCCGGATTTGTAGATGATGCTGATTCGTCATGACCTCTTAGAGGCAACTCAAAAACACTACAGAATTTGACACACGAAATTAACTTTTTAAAAATATGTCTGTTTTTGCTGACTTGAATATTTTGCTTTTCAATGTTTAGTCTATATTGCGAGTCCAGACTAGACAGTATGTTTACTTTCCCTAGCAAAGAAAGATCAACAACACCATTCATGTGATTGACGGATATTTCATGCTTATTAATTTTTTCTGTAAGATCTTTTACATCATTAACCCCTTTTACAGTCCACAAGCAATCACCATTGTCTCTGGGAGAAAATAAAATACACGGAAAACAGAACAAAGATTTCTGAACGTCACAGGCACAGATCCAGTCATTTTTTTGGTATGCATCTTTCAAAAGCAGTTGCCTTCTGAAAACACGATTCTCACTTTTCTTATTTTCTGTTTGCATCATGCAGAATTCAGGAGTTGGCCTACCTAATGACTTTAGTTCAATTTTTTGATCAAGAGTTAATCTTGCAAAAGTTATTGCTTTAAGCGCCTGCACTGAATTATCCATGTTGGATAAAATGTTAAAACAAAACCTAATAATTCGACACTACAATATTTCCCTAAATTATTCGTGAAGCTATTAAAAAAACACACAAACTCAAAACCTAAACACTAAACAAATGCCCGCACTGAATTATCCATGCCAGAGAAACTACAAATACTAAAAAAAATAAATCTCATATTATCAATAGTCTGCGATTAGTTGTACTGAGGGATTCACGTCACAATCTGCTGAACGCGGCGCGGCAGCCTACGCGCCCGAGTCAACAGTGTAAAGTGGGCTATAAGCTTACAAGTTCATTCAACTTTGGACAGACTGGTGGATTGGAGAAATGGGCGGGATTGACAAAGCGCCGTGTGAGGCATGCTGTTCCGAAAACATTTGTGCTATTACCTAACACGAAAACATTTTCTTGTCCGAAGTATTAAAGAAATACAGTATGTGATGACTTTTCACGATTAGTGATAATAGATTGTTTAATGATACGATTAATAGATTGTTTAATGATACGATTTAAACTGGGGGGGGCGCCTTAGCGCCCTAAGAATGAGGCGCCCCTGGCTATATGAAATATTACTTACTTATGGGAGAATTCCCATAGTGTAACAATATTTAAAATCATTTACTTGAATTCAGTTCAATAATTTCTAAAAAAATATTGCCCACCCTCAAACTATTTTCACTATTTATAGATATTTTTGTTATTATGGGGTAGTCATTTAATATACTGTTATTTTCGAGTCACTTTATCTATAAAAATTAGGTAGGCCTACTTTATTCTTATAAAGAAACTGAACTACGCAGATAATCATCCCTCCTCCTCAACTGATCCCCACCATTAATGATATTTACACTTCATAGAGTAATAGTTTTATCATATGTAATTTCTAAGGTATCTTATCCTTCAAAATTAAATATTCGTCCTTTACTTGATTTCAGGACAGCAATTTTCAAAAAATCACCCCGTCCCTTTTCAACTACCCACTCCATTTATAATTATCTCATTTACCATTTTATGGTGGATTAATATGACTTTATTTATGGGACAGTTATTTATTAAAATTAAGTACTTCACTCTAGTTAAAACACAAAACAGTGCAGGTAAACTACCTCTCCCTCCTAACCGATCAACCTGGTTGCCTGGCAAGAAAATTATTTTATTTTTAACAATTACCATTGTTTGAAAAATTTAATTGAATTTTTAAGTACTTTACTCTTGTTAAAATGTAAAACGTTTTAGGTAACCTACCTCTACCCCTTAAGCGATCATCACCAAAATCAATAGGCCTTGAGTCCTCTACAATTCCGGGATGTATGCAAAAAATTATTTGATTCTGTTTGAATTTGCGGCAGTTATCGTTTGCCATAGAAAAAATTCTACACACAGACACTTTTCAAAATATCGGTATGGAGAACCATACATGACTTCCATATTCTAAGATTTATATTTAAAATCATTTTCGAAATGAAATATTACCATAGAAACTACTTCTTTCTACTTACTGCTTCAGCCTTAACCACAGTACTGTGGTCACTAACGTATACCACCTCACGTTATCGCACTCGATTTTCACTGATGATGGAAGTCGATGGCATTGCCGAAATGTCTGGTTTTGTAGAAAACATTGGACTACGGCCAAATATCCCGGGAAGGAATTTTAACAAAAACTACTTCTTTGTTGCCGATAACGTTGTACACATATATATCAGTGGCGAAGTTACATGGAGGCAATTGAGGCAATGCCTACCCTAAAAAATTCTGTAGAATAAAAATTATAAATACATATGAACTACATAACGTAAAGATTATACATTGTTACTGCGACTGTCAAATTTATTAAACCGAAACGTGCTTTATTGAGCGACCGCTAGATGGTGACAGGTGAGATTCGGCATAGTTCGTTTAAAGCGAATGAGGCAACCTGAACTTGCCTCAGCATTTTTTTGTATACATCGTATGTAAGCAATGTAGTGGTGTGATAGGGAAGTGTAGGGAGGGGAGATTGTCCCGCGCTGTACACATAGAGCGTTGAGGCATGCCTCACTTCTGTGGTCCAAACAGTTAAGTTAAAGCGCCTGTGTTGTTTCTAAGTGTTTATTTTATGCGGTTATTAAAAGTGTCACTGTTATTCTGCTGAACTAACAGATGATCAAGATTGTTATTTGAATTATTTGTAACATTAAACATATATATAGAAACTAATCAAGTTTAAAAATTTGAAGTTCAATCAGTTGTATTATTGTGTATGACTAATACAAGGATTGTTCAATAGAAACACGTATAGAGCTGTAAAGCATTTTTTATTCAACGATTTTAAAAGAAGTCTCCAATAACATTAAGACATGAGTTCCACTGTTGCGCTAACCTGTAGATTCCCTGCTAGTAATATTCTTACGGCTGTTTGTGGAACCATTCGGTTACAGCAAACTCTACCTCAGCGTCCGATTTGAACCACCAGCGTCCGATTGTTTTAGTGATTCCTTAAAAAAAATTTAAGATAAGATTTTTGCCTACCCATTCATTAACTACTAGCTTCGCCAGTAAGCAAATTGATGTCCATTTTTTCGGCTTGCACGCGTTATGTTGGTGTGGGTTTCGACACTTTCCATTTAAAAAGCGTGCAAACGTAAGAAAATAAACATGAGCGAGGCCAGAAATAACGTGAATGGTGTGTGTGTGTGTGTGTGTGTCTGTCTGTCTTACCTGCCCTTTATTGCCGTATTAAATGAAAAATATTATATTACATTAAAATGAAAAAATTTTAATTTTATTGCCTGGCAACAAAATTATTTTATTTTTAACAATTACCATTGTTTCAAAAAGTTTAAATAAATTTTCAAGTACTTTACTCTTGTTAAAACGTAAAAGGTTGCAGGTAAAGTACCCCTTCCCCTTAACCGATCTACACCAAAATCGAAAGTCCTTGAGACCTCTACAATTCAGGGACGTATGAAAAAAATTATTTGATTCTGTTTGAATTTGCGGCTATCGTTTGCCATAGAAAATACGCTTGATAAAAAAACGTTGCAGGTAAACTACCCCTTCCCCTTAACCGATCTTCACCAAAAACAATAGGTCTTGAGTACTCTACAAATCAGGGCTGTATGCAAAACATTATTTGATTCTGTTTGAATTTGCGGCTGTTATCGTTTGCCATAGAAAATACCCTTGTTAAAAAAACGTTGCAGGTAAACTACCCCTTTCCCTCAACCGATCTTCACCAAAAACAATAGGTCTTGAGAACTCTACAATTTAGGGCTGTATGCAAATAATCGTTTGATTCTGTTTGAATTTGCGGCTGTTATCGTTTGCCATAGGAAATACCTTGTTAAAACATAAAACGTTACAGGTAAACTACCCCTTTCCCTTAACCGATCTTCACCAAAAACAATAGGTCTTGAAAACTCTACAATCGAGGGCTGTATACGAAACATTATTTAATTCTGTTTGAATTTGCGGCTGTTATCGTTTGCCAAAAAAAAAATTTCCCTTGATAAAAAAACGTTGCAGGTAAACTACCCCTTTCCCTTAACCGATCTTCACCAAAAACAATAGGTCGTGAGTACTCTACAAATCAGGGCTGTATGCAAAAAATTATTTGATTCTGTTTGAATTTGCGGCAGTTATCGTTTGCCATAGAAAAATATCGGTATGGAGAACCATACATGACTTCCATATTCTAAGATTTATAATCTGAAATATGCTTGCCTGCCAAGCACGATATATTTTCTAATATATACATAACTTACATTAAAATGAAAAAATTATAATTTTATTTCCTGGCAACAAAATTATTTTATTTTAACAATTACCATTGTTTGAAAAAGTTTAAATGAATTTTCATGTACTTTACTCTTGTTAAAACGTAAAAGGTTGCTGGTAAACTACCCCTTCCCCTTAACCGATCGTCACCAAAATCAAAAGGCCTTGAGTCCTCTACAATTCAGTGACGTATGCAAAAAATTATTTGATTCTGTTTGAATATGCGGCAGTTACCGTTCGTCATAGAAAATACGCTTGATAAAAAAACGTTGCAGGTAAACTACCCCTTCCCCTTAACCGATCTTCACCAAAAACAATAGGTCTTGAGTACTCTACAAATCACGGCTGTATGCAAAAAATTATTTGGTTCTGTTTGAATTTGCGGCTGTTATCGTTTGCCATAGAAAATACCCTTGATAAAAAAACGCTGCAGGTAAACTACCCCTTTCCCTTAACCGATCTTCACCAAAAACAATACGTCTTGAGAACTCTGCAATTTAGGGCTGTATACAAATAATCTTTTGATTCTGTTTGAATTTGCGTCTGTTATCGTTTGCCATAGAAAATACCCTTGTTAAAACATAAAATGTTGCAGGTAAACTACCCCTTTCCCTTAACCGATCTTCACCAAAAACCATAGGTCTTGAGAACTCTACAATTCAGGGCTGTGTACGAAACATTATTTAATTTTGTTTGAATTTGCGGCTGTTATCGTTTGCCAAAAAAAAAAAATTTCCCTTGATAAAAAAAACCGTTGCTGGTAAACTACCCCTTTCCCTCAACCGATCTTCACCAAAAGCAATAGGTCGTGAGTACTCTACAAATCAGGGCTGTATGCAAAAAATTATTTGATTCTGTTTGAATTTGCGGCAGTTATCGTTTGCCATAGAAAAAAAATCTACAGACAGACACACACACAGACACTTTTCGGAAAACGACTTTTTTTCATGTTTTGAGTGTAGTAGAATCAGAATCTGTAATAATCTCGAACACGATTTTTTTTGCCATCACCATACTTCCATTCCTTAAGGAATATGGAAGTAAAAACGACTTTTATTTATGTTTTGAGGGTCAGAATCAGCCCTTATCTTGAACATGATTTTTTTTGCCATCACCATACTTCCATTTCCTTAAGGAACATGGAAGTAAAATTCATTTAAACTTTTTCAAACAATGGTAATTGCTAAAAATAAAATATTTTCTTGCCAGGGAATAAAATTATAATTTTTTAAACGAGGAAGCGAGTTCTTAGGGTTTAACTTGACCGTTCGGCATTTATCTGTCTATCTCTCTAACTAGTTGGGTATGTTTCATGATAACTTTTGAATGCATCAACCGATTTTCGTAAAACTTGGCACACATGTCCACACTTTACCTTACAGAACCTTCTTGTTTTTGAGATTGATCACCCCAAAAAGTAGTGGAGTCAAAATAGTGAAAAAATTGCAAAATCCGATGTGAGGTATCAAATTAAAAGGAATTTAAACCACAATCTGAATATAGTATTAATTTTAGAAATGTTCAAAGTTTTTGGATGTCAGAGCCTAAAAGTTGGTGAAATTTTGATAAAATCATGTGGCATATTAAGTTAAAGCAGTTTTGACTAAAATCTGAATGTAATGTTAAGTTTTAAAATTTCAAAATATTTGGACTCTATGTACTAGTAAAGAGATCACAGTTTTTTTTTTAATGTGAAAATCCAACGCTGTCAGATTAAAAGGAATTGTAACCCAAATCCAAGTGTTCCTAAGCATTTGCATTTAATGTGTGATTGTGTGCTCTGCACTCTGTTGTTATGTTACTAAAGAAATATTGGAGTAACCTGATATATGTAATTTTTCCCGGATTTGGAAAATTGTCTAATAACGAAATTTATGTAATAGTAAATGTACTTCGTTCAAAATAATGAGCGGATTCTGCAGTCAGGAAGCATAGGCCTACTAGTTAAACATAATGAGACAAATATATTTAAAAAGAGTTCGATGTACAAACACAGAAATGTTATTATAAGATAGTTGAACATTTAATATAGCTTAAATTTAATAACACTTAAATTTTTGAGCTAATCAGAAGTAGGCCTTGTCAGGATTAGATGCTGTGAGCACACTGCCAGAGCCGTTTTTAGGACCTCAGAGGCCCCCGGCAGACCCAAAAATGAGGCCCAAGTATAGTATATTATGCACACAAGAGTTTTACATTAAACGTCCGAGATATATATGATATTTTTCGTTGCATGTGGGCGTAAAATGTAAATGCAATTTTAAAAAAAATCACATGGTAGTAAAAATGTATTTTTCACGCACTGCAATGAAAAATACAAATTATTAAGTTTTTTGGTTTATTAAATTAATAAATACAGGCTGCTTTACAAAAATCACAACTCAAAATTTTTTAAATAATGATTTTATTTATTTATATTTAACAGATAAGAATATGCTTATAGGTTCTACAGTCGTCTACATAGAAAATGATGTATAAGTAAGTAAGTAACAAATAGGCCCATGCAAAAAGAGACTTAAGTCTATTTGAAAAAATGGTTGGAAAAATTAAAATAAAATTAATTTTTTTAGAATACTAGATTTTGAAAAATTGAGCCTTGAATATTATTGTTTTAAACTAAAAGATATAATTTGTGTGCTTTAATTAAAAAATATATTAAGTATTCCAAAAAAAATAGGCGATTTTCATTTTTTCAATTATTTTTTTAAGTTCTCTTATGTCCCTTTTTGCATGAGACTATTCAATAAATAAATACACTCACATATAAAATTAAAAATTAATGATCAAAAAATAAAAGCTAAAATAAATAAAATTGTTTTAAAACATTTTTTTTCTGCACTTTCTTTCCGCAAAATCATCAATTATTTCATCAAAACTAATTTTACTCATTACACCATTTTCTATGCTGAGAATACTTAAGGCGTTTAATCGCTCTTGTTTAATACTATTCCTAAGGTAATTTTTCACAAGTTTAAGTTTAGAAAATGACCTTTCAGCAGATGCATTAGATACCATCAAGCATAAAAAAATTCTCAAGCAAATTTCAATGTTTGGGAAAACAGATAAAAGTCCATTATCATATAAATATTTATAAGTTTTCTTGAGATTTAGTTTTTTGGATATAAATGAAGCCCCACTATCATGAACATCATCCTTGATAGTCTCTTCTTCATCGTGATTATCGAGTTCATCTTTATCATCCTTTTCTTCATCCTTTTCTGTATCGTCATCTTCTGTTTTTAAAAGAAACTTTTCCAAGTCTACATGCTCTTTTAAAAAACCTTGTAGATGGAGGCATTCTTCAAATAACTCTTTTTCGCAAACATCATTTTTATATATTCTCGAAAAAGTATTGCAGGGAGTCTTTAAGGAACTTTCAGAGAGAACAACAAAATTTTCTAAAAATCCAAATCTCTCAGCTATTACATCATGTTTTGAGGCTCTGTCTTTCAAGTTATTAACTAATTTGTCTATAATAGGTAAAAAAACTTTTATCTTTAGATTCTCCTTCGGTGTAGAAACAGTATCAGGCGTCTGAGAATTGTCAAAAAACTTAATTCTTGAATTGGATTTGGAAACGCGTGTTTCTTTAGTGCATTGTTCGAAAGTACTCAAAGTAGATCCAATAAATTTTTCTGTTTTTGTAAAATGGAAAACTTGCAAGTTCCTACTTAGACTGTGTGACCGATGAAAACTGGTTGAAACAGTTGGCATATTTGGCGGATATTTTCGGTGTCCTCAACGTTCTTAACTTAACTCTGCAGGGCAAGGACGTTCATAGGTTTTTTGTGCAAGACAAAGTAGAAGCAATGATAATCAAACTTCAGCGATGTGCTCAAAAAGTGGAACAAGATTCCTTCGACGTATTTCCAATCCTACATGATTTTCTGGAAACCAACGAAGTCAAAATTGATAAAACAACAGCTACAACCATAAAATATCACCTCAAATCTTTGGCCTCCATTTAAAACAGTAAATTTTTCAAACAGTATGATTTTTAAAACTAATAATAATTTATTTTAGTTACTTGTCTTATACTGTGATTATACATTTTATTCTTCATTCATATGAATGAGAAATCTACTAACTAGACTTACTAGAGCAGTAACTAAGCCTTTTCATAATTAGGGAACTACTTCCGTAAAATTGAAGGTGAAATCCAATGGATCAGAAATCCCTTTGAAGAAGATTACTTAAAAAAATTGAAAATATCATCAAGTGAAGAAGACTCGTTAATTGAACTATCATGTGACCAGTCTCTAAAATCGTTTTTTAAAACACACCATTGGTCCCGTTCTGGATAAATGTTCGGCAAGAGTATCCAGCAATTGCCAAAATTGCACTGAGACACTTGATGGGCTTTTCGACAACCTATCTATGTGAACGAGCCTTTTCAACTTTACATTTTTGAAAAATAAATACAGGAATAAATTGAATGTTGATAGTGATTTGAGGCTAAAACTATCCAGTTTTAATCCAGATATTGACTCTCTTGTGGGGGACAAACAATGTCAAAAATCCCATTGAGTTTT
The DNA here is from genome assembly GCA_034769895.1 of Magicicada septendecula. Taxonomy (NCBI): domain Eukaryota; kingdom Metazoa; phylum Arthropoda; class Insecta; order Hemiptera; family Cicadidae; genus Magicicada; species Magicicada septendecula. The sequence continues at coordinate 303,182,344 of CM068368.1, forward strand.
TTGTTAACTTTGACCACTTGTTTTACTTCCATATTCCTTAAGGAATGGAAGTATGGTGATGGCAAAAAAAATCGTGTTCGAGATTATTGCAGATTCTGATTCTACTACACTCAAAACATGAAAAAAAGTCGTTTTCCGAAAAGTGTCTGTGTGTGTGTCTGTCTGTCTGTGTGTCTGTCTGTAGATTTTTTTTCTATGGCAAACGATAACTGCCGCAAATTCAAACAGAATCAAATAATTTTTTGCATACAGCCCTGATTTGTAGAGTACTCACGACCTATTGTTTTTGGTGAATATCGGTTGAGGGAAAGGGGTAGTTTACCTGCAACGGTTTTTTTTATCAAGGGAAATTTTTTTTTTGGCAAACGATAACAGCCGCAAATTCAAACAAAATTAAATAATGTTTCGTATACAGCCCTGAATTGTAGAGTTTTCAAGACCTATTGTTTTTGGTGAAGATCGGTTAAGGGAAAGGGGTAGTTTACCTGTAACGTTTTATGTTTTAACAAGGGTATTTCCTATGGCAAACGATAACAGCCGCAAATTCAAACAGAATCAAACGATTATTTGCATACAGCCCTAAATTGTAGAGTTCTCAAGACCTATTGTTTTTGGTGAAGATCGGTTAAGGGAAAGGGGTAGTTTACCTGCAACGTTTTTTTAACAAGGGTATTTTCTATGGCAAACGATAACAGCCGCAAATTCAAACAGAATCAAATAATGTTTTGCATACAGCCCTGATTTGTAGAGTACTCAAGACCTATTGCTTTTGGTGAAGATCGGTTAAGGGGAAGGGGTAGTTTACCTGCAACGTTTTTTTATCAAGCGTATTTTCTATGGCAAACGATGACAGCCGCAAATTCAAACAGAATCAAATAATTTTTTGCATACATCCCTGAATTGTAGAGGTCTCAAGGAATTTCGATTTTGGTGAAGATCGGTTAAGGGGAAGGGGTAGTTTACCTGCAACCTTTTACGTTTTAACAAGAGTAAAGTACTTGAAAATTTATTTAAACTTTTTGAAACAATGGTAATTGTTAAAAATAAAATAATTTTGTTGCAAGGCAATAAAATTAAAATTTTTTCATTTTAATGTAATATAATATTTTTCATTTAATACGGCAATAAAAAGGCAGGTAAGACACACACACACACACACACACACACACACACACACACACACACACACACACACACACACACACACACACACACACACACACACACACACACACACACACACACAATTCACGTTATTTCTGGCCTCACTCATGTTTATTTTCTTACGTTTGCACGCTTTTTAAATGGAAAGTGCCGAAACCCACACCAACATAACGCGTGCAAGCCGAAAAAATGGACATCAATTTGCTTACTGGCGAAGCTAGTAGTTAATGAATGGGTAGGCAAAAATTTTATCTTAAATTTTTTTTAAGGAATCACTAAAAGGACGGTGGGTCAAATCGGACGCTGAGGTAGAGTTTGCTGTAACCGAATGGTTCCACAAACAGCCGTAAGAATTTTACTAGCAGGGAATCTACAGGTTAGCGCAACAGTGGAACTCACGTCTTAATGTTATTGGAGACTTCTTTTAAAATCGTTGAATAAAAAATGCTTTACAGCTCTATACGTGTATCTATTGAACAATCCTTGTATTAGTCATACACAATAATACAACTGATTGAACTTCAAATTTTTAAACTTGATTAGTTTCTATATATATGTTTAATGTTACAAATAATTCAAATAACAATCTTGATCATCTGTTAGTTCAGCAGAATAACAGTGACACTTTTAATAACCGCATAAAATAAACACTTAGAAACAACACAGGCGCTTTAACTTAACTGTTTGGACCACAGAAGTGAGGCATGCCTCAACGCTCTATGTGTACAGCGCGGGACAATCCCCCCTCCCTACACTTCCCTATCACACCACTACATTGCTTACATACGATGTATACAAAAAACACTGAGGCAAGTTCAGGTTGCCTCATTCGCTTTAAACGAACTATGCCGAATCTCACCTGTCACCATCTAGCGGTCGCTCAATAAAGCACGTTTCGGTTTAATAAATTTGACAGTCGCAGTAACAATGTATAATCTTTACGTTATGTAGTTCATACGTATTTATAATTTTTATTCTACAGAATTTTTTAGGGTAGGCATTGCCTCAATTGCCTCCATGTAACTTCGCCACTGATATATATGTGTACAATGTTATCGGCAACAAAGAAGTAGTTTTTGTTAAAATTCCTTCCCGGGATATTTGGCCGTAGTCCAATGTTTTCTACAAAACCAGACATTTCGGCAATGCCATCGACTTCCATCATCAGTGAAAATCGAGTGCGATAACGTGAGGTGGTATACGTTAGTGACCACAGTACTGTGGTTAAGGCTGAAGCAGTAAGTAGAAAGAAGTAGTTTCTATGGTAATATTTCATTTCGAAAATGATTTTAAATATAAATCTTAGAATATGGAAGTCATGTATGGTTCTCCATACCGATATTTGAGTTTTCTTATAGTTGTGACAGCTAAGTGAATACAATAAATTTCTTTTCTTTATAAAAATTATTTTTTAATCCTTCTTGTGCAGTACGTTTTACTAATTACTGACATATGTGCACATTATAGATATATATACATACGTCATACGTACATAGGTGTCTATTTGTGTGTGTGTGTGTGTGTGTGTGTGTGTGTGTGTTTATATTTTTTACTTGTATATTTAGTTAGTGGGCCTCAAAGTTTTTTTACAAAATAGGTGGTCCGCACAACTAAAAAGGTTGGGAACTGCTGGCGTAGACTACCAGAGGTTAAATGACGTTACAAAGAAAGACTGCTATCCATTACCTCGTGTTGACGATACACTCGACACGTTGTCAGGAGCACAGTGGTTTTCCACATTGGACCTGAAGAGTGGATATTGGCAAGTGGGTCTTCATCAAGAAGACAAGGAAAAGACCGCTTTCTCGACCCCAAGTGGCTTATTCCAATTTAACGTCATGCCATTTGGACTCTGTAATGCACCGGCAACATTTGGAAGATTGATGGACCTGGTACTCCGAGGCCTGACATGGAAAACTTGCCTTGTTTATTAGGCGATGTCATAAGACTTTGAAAGATCATTTGGAAAACCTTAAGGAGGTTCTAACTAGAATTCACGGTGCCCAACTGAAGCTGAGCCCGAAGAAGTGTTCTGTATTCCAGAAGGAAGTACAGTATCTGGGCCATCTGGTTTCGGCAGCGGGTGTTAACATGGATCCTAATAAAGTAGACACCGTAAGAGACTGGCCAGTGCAGAAGAGTAAACACAAAGTTCGGAGTTTCCTGGGGTTATGCTCATATTACAGACATTTTGTGAAAGGCTTCGCTACTACTGCTAAGCCACTACATGAGCTAATGGAAAATAAACGAAACTTCCAGTGGTCGAGGGAGTGTGATCAAGCATTTAGGACTTTGAAAATTACATTATGTTCGCAGCCAATTCTCACTTTCCCAGCTTCCAAAGGGAAGTACATTGTGGACACAGATGCAAGCAATACTGGTCTAGGAGCAGTTTTGTCTCAAGTGCAAAATGGTGAAGAATGAGTAATAGCGTATTACAGCAAGACACTTTCTAAACCGGAGAGAAATTATTGCATTACAAGGAGAGAGTTGCTGGCAATCGTCCGAGCGTTGGAGCACTTCCATAAATACCTCTATGGAAGAGAGTTTTCACTACGTACCGACCATGCCACGCTTGCATGGCTCTTGAGATTTAAAAATCCGGAAGGACAGTTGCCAAGGTGGCTTGAACGTCTGCAAGAGTACAACTTCAAGGTAAAACATCGACGGGGGCGCCTGCATGGTAATGCAGATGGCTTATCACGAAGACCGTGCCCAGAAGACTGCTGATATTGCCACAGAAAGGAAGAACAAAACTCAAGTGAACATGTTCAAGCCATCACTGTAGATTTCTTGGCACAAGACTGTCGACAAGAACAGATGACTGATGAAGACATTGGACTGATCTTGACAGCAAAAGAGGAAGGTCGCCGCCCGGATTGGCAAGATATCTGCCATGGTTCCGAAGGGCTACTGGGCACAATGGGAATCTCTCACCTTAGAAAACGGATTGCTGAAAAGGGCTTGGGAAAGTGCAGATGGACAAGACGTGGTCATGCAGTTTGATAGTTCCCCGAAGTAAAGTGCAGTCTGTTTTGAAGGAGATGCATGATGGAACATCTGGAGGCCATCTTGGCGTTAACAAAACCCTTGACAAAATACAGAAGCGATTCTATTGGCTTCATCTTCGCCACAACGTAGAGGAATGGGTTTGGATGTGTGAAATATGTACTGCAAGCAAGGTCCCACAAACCAGAAGCCGGGGAAAAATGGGACAGTATAACATTGGACTACCTTTCGAGAGAATTGCCATAGACATTGCTGGACCATTCCCAGTTACTGACGATGGAAACCGGTACATTATGGTTGTAGGTGACTACTTTACTAAGTGGGTGGAAGCCTACGCAATTCCAAATCAGGAGGTTACCACTGTGGCAAAGCAGTTAGTTTACAACTTCTGTTGCCGTTATGGAGCCCCTGTGGAAATCCATACGGATCAAGGGAGAAATTTCGAATCAGGAGTGTTTAAAGAATTATACCATCTACTCGGAATTCGAAAGACCAGGACAATGGCTCTGCATCCTCAGTAGGACGGGATGGTTGAGTGATTCAATAGGACACTTGAGCAGCATCTTTTGAAGGTTGTTGACGAGAACCAAACAGACTGGGACCAACATATACCACTATTCCTCACGGTGTATAGATCATCAGTACACGACACAACCGGCATGATTCCAGCAAAATTGGTGTTTGGGTGGGAGATTCATCTTCCTGCGGACCTAATGTTCGGATCACCTGAGACTCAGTCCCAAGAGCCGCAGAACTATTCCTCGCAATTAGAAAACCAACTGCGAGAAATGAATCGCTTGGTAAGAGGATGGCTGAAGATTGTCAGTGATAAAATGAAAACTCGGTATGACATTCGCAGCAATAGTGTGGGTTTCCAAGAAGGAGATCAAGTCTGGTTGTTCAACGCAAAGCACCGTCGTCGTGGTCGCTCACCTAAGCTTCAGTCTAACTGGGAAGGACCCTACACTGTAAAAAAAAGAATCAACGATATTGTTTATTGGATTCAACAGGAAGGGCAGCAAAAGTTCAAGGTCGTCCACCTAGATCGCCTGGCTAAGTACTACTTCAGAGACGGTTTGCCAGTTTCGGGACGAACAGTGTTACGATATCACAGAACAATCTACGTGTTTATTGAACGTTCCAGAGAGATCTAGAATGTAATGCGGTTGTGTACGTGCTGATTGATGCATTTGTGAGATTTTTCTGTAGGTCGCCAGCCGCGTGGACTGTGTCAAGGCCGTAATTAATTACGTAGTACACTGGCGCTAAGATGCAATTAGGAATGTTCTCATCTGTGAGCGTGGGTATAAATATATGGTGGCAGCGGCCTTAGTTTTCAGTATTAGTGCTATATATTTACAGTGCGTTTCGAGAGTCATTGTCGCGTGATTACAAGCGATATTACTGTGTGCGTTCAAATGGTTATTAGTTAAGTGTTGTGTTTTATAATCGGATGGTATATTGTAATACAATTGTGTTTTAATATTAGTTGACATTTATTTGCGTGTGAACAATTTTTATTTGATTTGTTATAAGCGACTGTGTTGTTAATTACGAACTGTTTAACTGTGAACATTAAAGCTGATGATTAGTGACTTAATTGGTGTCTTGTACTTATTTTGTTTTCCACTGTACCTACGACGATCGAGTAGACCGTCATAACAATATATTAGTATTTTGTGTATTTTCTATGTTGAGTGCTTTGAAAATTGTGTCATGTTTTGTATTGATTTGTATTTGTTCAGGTATTAGTTTGTTTTGTGTTTTATGTTTGCATATTAGTAAATTTTCCCAAATGTTCATTATGGTCCCTTTGTGTGGTATGTGTTTTATTAGTGTCATATTTGTTATGTCTGGGAATTCATGTCCAGCATTTATTGCATGTGTGGCCAAATTAGATATATATATTTCGGTTTTTTTTTTGGTATGCATTTAGGTGTTCAAAATAATGTTTTTTCAGCTGTTTATTTGTTTGCCCTATGGTATTTTGTATGGTATATACAAAATTGAATGCCAAGATTGCAATAAATGTTACATAGGACAAACAAAAAAACAACTGAGAAAACGTTATTTTGAACACCTTAAATGCATACAAAAAAAACAGAAATATATAACTCTATTTTTAGGGGGTCCTTTGGGGTCTTCCACGTCTCCTCCTAAACCACTAGACCGATTTCAACCAAACTTGGCACAAATATTTTACGCAACGGGAGAACCAACATAGGACAGGTATTTTTTTCGATACGATCCTTTGGGGTCTTAAAAAAATCTATTAGATCTGGTTACCATGGCAACCCAATAGAATACATTCTGGTTGCCATAGCATAGGTGGAAGCCTCCCGCGTAGGGAATAGCGCGAGAGTCATCCAACGGGCCTTCCCCAGAGTCCGTCCAAGGAACCCGGGGAGTCTTAGGTCGGATCTCGCGAAAAAACGGCCGGGCCAGAGTCCCAGCTCCTTGCCCGGCATGTCGATGGCTTTCCCGGGCTTCGGAGAACCTTCCGTACCCCGGGGAGGTCTCTGACCAAGTCCTAGCATGGGAGTTTGACCGGCCTGGATGCCGGAAAAAGCAGGCGGTGTCCCGGCATAGGACAGTTGTTTTTTTTCGATACGATCCTTTGGGGGGCCCTTTAGGGTCTTTAAAAAATCTATTAGATCTGGTTACCATGGCAACCCAATAGAATACATTCTGGTTGCCATAGCATAGGTGGAAGCCTCCCGCGTAAGGAATAGCACGGGAGACGTCCGACGGGCCTTCCCCGGAGTCCGTCCACAGAACCCGGGGAGTCTTAGGTCGGATCCCGCGAAAGACGGCTGGGCCAGAGTCCACGGTTCTTATAAATAAAGGTATAGGTTATGATATCGAAGGTGGTATATGCATCTTAAGAATTGTTGAGTTGTTTCAGTTTGAATTTAAAAGTGGATAAGTTAAGATCGAAGTAAGTTATAAGCGAGTATAAAAAACAACATTTTGATAGTGAATGTATTCAGATCATAGTGTTCAGACAATATAAATGCGCTTGCTTCAGTTTGAATTTAAAAATTGATAACCTGATGTCTATAGAGGTATTTTATTGTTAGAATAAGTTTAGGAGATACTAATTTAACAAATACCTTATTTCAACATTAACACAATGAATTATAAAACGACAGTTAAATACGCAGCGCGTGCAACTACTGTAGACATTTTATTGAAAACTAATTTAGCTGTTCGCCCTCTCCCAGAGTTAGAAATCGAGCAGGAGCATCACGCGCAACAGAATTCTTCTCCAGATATAAGAATAAAGCTTATGACATGTTCTTAAACAGGTGCGCTACAGAGTATTCCTCCAGTGAGAATGTGAACATAACAATATAAGGAAGATTATACAATATAGAAGTAATATAACGTTAGAACAAGAATAGGTGCGTATGAGCTTATGAATAAATTATGAACCCGAGCAACGCTGGGTAAATTGGCTAGTTATTTATAAGCATAATTTTAAAACACAACTGGCTTAGACATAAGCCTATATTAAGTGATTATGGAATTTCATTGAAATTTTAATAGCACAGGGGAGGGGTAATTTCTGATCTCCCTCTGTACTTACACGTCTCATTCTCACAATACATATTGTGTTCCCTAGTAATATTGTATGAACCAGTTAGTAGAGTTTTGTTATGTTGATACACAGATAAAATGATAGTGTGCGTGGCTACATAATGCTTTCCACGCATTGTGTGAGGAACAGGACTGCAATGCTCTCACACATTCTTGACCTTTCCAAATGCACCTTCCAGATAATGGTCAATTATTGTACCAGCATCCAGGAAAGTTTTGTCACATACTTTAACATGCAGGCTGAGAATAAAAGGCCTGTTTCGGAAGTGGAGGTCAGGTTTAAATTGTGATTTAATGTGAGTGTAGACACGTTCTAATGTAAAGCAGTTTAATGAAAGTCAAAAAGTGAGTGAATGGTAAAAGCACTCTTACTGGAAACATAAGAATGCCAGAAAGAGTAATTTTTGGAGTCAGAATGGTGACAATAAGGAAAACATAAGCAGGAAGAAGAGAAAACTGAAGCACTGTATGAAGCTATATAAAATGGGATATGAGAATGTATCACAGTAGAACAGCTTGTATTGCAATAAACAGATTACTAGAATATCTAATACAGAAGCATCAGATGTCTACAAATAGATGTTTACAAATCAGATATATATTGTAATAAAACAAATGTTTTATTTACAAATAATTAATAAAAATAAAATTTTATTATGGAGTTTAATTTTTCTATTATATTTGATTATGTATTGAATTAATTTTAATTGGTGTAATTGTTTTATGTTCAATTAATAAAAAATACTGTTTAATAACTGTGTTAGCTCTGATGAAGAATTATTTGTTTCTTCACGTTAAATGGATTATCGTGGCCAAACCGATTGCATGTAGCGGCCGATTCAGTATCTGTACTTCTTCTGCTCGTTCCTTTCCTTCAGAAGTTCACGTTAATATTTAATAATCAATGTAATTTAATTTATGACTCAAATAATCATCATAATCAACGTTTAAACAATAATTAAGTTTATTAGTTTCAAAGTAATGGTTTGAATTGCCGCGACTGGCTCGAGTCTGATTCGAGATTAAGTTCCAGTTCGATTAGTACATATAAATAAATATTCAATAGTATAAGGGTTCTTTTAACTGTAGAAATAGTCAGGAAAGGCAAGAGAATTCAATACTTACAAATTATTAAAAACTTGTTCATGAAACAGACAAAATAATAAAGTATAATGTATAGAAAATGTTAATATTACGATACAGATGGTTTCTCTGACGTCACTCGTCACGCTCCCATCAGCCTCTTCGAATGGAATGACAAAATGGCCGCCTTGCTGAGTTGATCTGCTATGTAAATTCAGCTCCAAGATTTCGTTCAAATAAATGTCTCCGTTGGTTAATTCCTTTTCAGTGATGTTGTTCTTGGAATATCCACAAGTGGTAGAGTGTAGTTGTATTCGCCCACTGGATTTTGTTCGGTAATAGTTGTGTTGTGTCCAAATGGTTACTTTCACTCTTTCTGGTTATCTGAGTTTAAATTTATTTTTTCAATCTCGTTCATATGTAGTGACAGTTCTATTTAGTATTGGTTAATTTAGTTTAAGGTTTCACTAATCGTTATTATATTATTAGTCACTTTATTTTATATTCTTTTATAACTGTTGTAAACTCATCATATATCTTGGTTGTGTTAGTCTAAAATTTCCGTTCACAATTCTCTGAGATGTATTCTGACACGCTTGTCTCGTTTGGCTTTTAACAATCAACTAACTGATATTTGTTCCTTCATATATAAAATTCCATAAGATTTTGGTATCATTTCTCATTGTTTATGAATCAGCTGTTCCTATCAAATAATTCAATCTTATTGAAAAAACTGTCATATTTTACATTTAATTGGCTATAAATTATTTGTTTAGTACTTTTATGTAATTCTAATTATAGAACAATATTCCTGTTTTTATTTAACACAAGTTAATACTAAATTTGATCTGGTTTGGTTTGAATTAAGTTTCAGAATTACATTCTTTGAAATTTATCTATAGGCCTTATTTTGAGTCACATAAATACCTAGTATGTAAATGGTTTCCAATAGGTTTTATGTTACAATTTTACTCACACTTGATTACTAATTAAATCCTGGTAATTTACCTTTTATGTCTGGCTATTATTTTAAATATTTAACAAGTTATTTGCATTTTACCAGTGCTGGCTTACTGCTGTTAGGCCTGCTCTTGTGCAATCACCATTTAAGTCAATTTTACTTGTTGATTCCTTTAATCACTATTATATGTCGTTGTTATCATTAGGATATAGTATTTGTATTCTGAAGATGATAATTTATATCAATTTAATCTAGGTTCTATAAATTTATATTCTCTGATTTAGTTTATATGGTCAAAGTTGAATTTGTCTTGGTCATCAATTTTCAAATTTACTAGCAATGGTATTATGAATTCATCTTATTAGTTTTATCTTTTTTGATGTACTATTTATGGGTCGTTTGAATTCCTTATGGGTATTCCTTATTTATGGGTATTTTGCCTTTCCTTACTTTACAAAAATACAACATTAATTAACATGGTTCAAATACAATACATTCTTATATACTAACATCTAGTATTTCCTAGTATACACAAAAATAATAACACAAAATAATTATATAAATAAACACATTAAAACTTTATATTAATAATTGTCTTTTTGTTGTCATTTTTAAAACTGGTTTGGGGTGTTCCCCTTAATCACATTTATTTTAATTATAATTAATTTTTCAACATTTCTCATTATTTGTATTGGATTCTCTTATTTTATTAGTTTTGGTTCTAAATTTGTATAGCTAATAGGGTTTAAGTTCTTTCATTTATGTGGTTTGCTGCTGTAGAGGTTTCTATCTTTACAATAGGTTTTTTAGGTATTTTGCTATTATTCCATTTCAATTCATTGGTTATGGGTTGTTACTCCTTACTACTTCATATCTTGAAGACTGTCATTTTAATTTATTTATTCTGGGCTGTGACTCCTCACTACTCCGTATCTTACTGGGTCTACTAATTATTTTATTGACATGATATTCATACTATTTGTTTTTTAACACCTTTTGGCTATAAATTGACTATATATAAATTCTTTGAATCGATTTGTTTAGTTCTGTTAAGTTCTTTTATTGATGATTGTAATTACTTTTCTCTGCTACTTTTATTCAAGTTGATATTACTCCTTCGAGATGACTTCTTCCCTTTTTTTCCCTATATGATCTTATTTTGTAAAATGAGGTAAAAACTTCGTTGTGCTACAAATGCCCCCCTGTAAAAGTGATTAGTTCAGCTCATACTTTTAGTGTGGGTGAACTAATTGCTTCTGACATTCGTCTTTGTTATATTCTTGGCTTGGTTTACCCAGATATACCTGTTGCATTTGGTTGAGCTCTAAGTTGATATATATTTTTGCTGTCTTTACTTTTTATTTTACTCTTATGAGATAGTTCTTTTTAATCTGATTTATCCTATTATTATTTAATATATATATATATTTTCCTTTTTATTTTGTGTTTCTTCATTTATATATTTACTCCCTAGCATTCCCTAACATGTGAGCTGGAACAGTTCAGAGTGGCACTTTTTCGGCAACATGCTCTGCTGATCAACTTCACTCATTTGAGCTCAGAGGAATTATCATCTCTGCTCAATAATAAAGAACTGGTGGAATTATCTACATCCAGTTATCAATTATAAAAAGTAGTCCATTTTGACTAATAATAAATATATTTAGATTCCTCACTTCATAATTATTCAGATTACTTAATATTTCTATCCATATGGTTATCCTTACATTTTTAAAGCTCATTCTATATTACTTATCACTAGGTACATGTCATAATATCCATTTCAGCCTTCCTTTTGGTGAAATTCTGCTATTTTAGTTAGTTGTTGGCATAGCCTGTTTCTCGTTTACTTTTTTTGGGTAGCACATGTTTATGTATATAGTTTTTTTTTCATTTGTTGTTTTATTAATTATGTTATTGCCCATGGCATAATGTCTGGTTTTAATACCCTTTCCTTATCTGCTTTGGTTAATTGGTTCTCCTATTTTTTCTTCTATGATCTTATTTTGTTTTGGGGTTTCATCAACTTATTACATCGAAAATATATACACTATATGGATTCTTATTTACTTTTTAATTAACAGTTCTGTAACATTATTGTTTCGATAAGTAATTCATTTATATTTTTGGTTCGAATAGTCTTGTTCAGCCTTCATAATTGTGATAAAAATTTCTTGGTAAAATTATTTCAATTCAATTTCTTTAACTATGTTGTACTTATTATTTTTTAAGCCTTTGATATCTTATTTCTTTCTTTCTCTTTATTAATTGATACACAACAAAGTACTTCTGAAATGTATTCTGTAAATTGTTTTTATTTATTTTAGTATTGAGATAATTTATTTATTTTCTTTTCTTGTTGCATTTAAAATAATTTCCTTGATATATAATATAAGATGTCCTTATTTATTCTTAGAATTTAGATGGTTTATCATATTTGATCCAACATATTTTTCCTGATATTAACTGCAAGATGGTCTTACTCGTCTTAGAATTTTCTTATGGTATTTATTTAATTCAAAATATCTTCTCCTAGATAATCTTTAACATGTCCTTACTCATTTTAGAATTTTTTGTGTTATTTATTTAATTCAAAATATCTTCTCCTAGATAATCTGTAAGATGTCCTTACTTATTTTAGAATTTTTATCTTTTTTATTTAATTCAAAATATCTTCTTCTAGATAAGCTGTAAGATGTCCTTACTCATTTTAGAATTTTTATGTTATTTATTTAATTCAAAATATCTTCTCCTAGATAATCTGTAAGATGTCCTTACTTATTTTAGAATTTTTGTTTTTTATTTAATTCAAAATATCTTCTTCTAGATAAGCTGTAAGATGTCCTTACTCATTTTAGAATTTTTATGTTATTTATTTAATTCAAAATATCTTCTTCTAGATAAGCTGTGAGATGTCCTTACTTATTTTAGAATTTTTATGTTTCTCCTTCATTAAAATATTTTTTTATTGATAATTGGTTATAGGTACCTTTTATCTTTGGTGAATTAATCTCCTTCAACTCGTACGTGTTATTTTTATTATCCTTAGTAATCACGTATGGTCCCGTATACAACAGTAATAGTTTTTTAGTAATCCCTTCCATAGTACTGGGTAGTTCCCGGTTTTTAAGCAACACCTTTTCCCCAATTTGGTATTTTAGTACTTTTTTAACTGCTTTCTTATAAAATGTTAATTCGCCTTTCCTGGTCCTCGGCTACTTTATTATAAAATCTTATCTGATCAAATTTATATTCCTTGTGGGTCGGAAATTCAATAATTTCTTGTATCGCTCGGGGGGGGTCCATGCATTGCCGTATATGGGGTAATCCCTATAGCTGGGTGATGTGCTAGATTGAGAAATTCTTCGGTGGCTAATAGGTATTCTTGCCATTTTTTCTGTTGATGGTGGCAGTATGTTCTAAGTATCCTACCTACCTCTCTGCTGGATTACTGTTTGGGTGGTAAACAGATGTTTTATAGGTCTTTATACCGAGCGCCAATAACGTATCTTTCCATCTTTTACCTTTAAATTGGGTTCCGTGGTCTGTAATTATTGATATAGGTTTTCCTACCTCAGGAAGATATTGATTTGTAATTACTCCCACAACCTTTAAAGTGGTGGCTCGGTTCACAGGATATAATTTTATGAATTTAGTAAAATGGTCCATCATTATTATGATATATTTATACCGATGGCATCCGCCACTACGGGGAAATGGCCCGCATATATCCAAGAAAATCTCCAATTTCTTCTGTGAGGTTATAGGTATCATCACACCCTCCTTTTTATCGTTATTGGTTTTTACTAGCTGGCAAATAAAACAATTCTTGATATACCTCCTTACCTTCCGATTGATGTCCTTTATGTGACAATTTTCCTCGAACGCCTTTACTACCATCATGGCTCCCATATGGCCGTACTGGATATGGTAGTCCATGATGATTTCCTTTTCAATATCAGTAGGGATTATTATCTTCCATATTTCCTCATCAAGGGATGGCTTTATAAACAACACATTATTATGCATACAGTAAAATTTTGTTATGGTGTCATCTTGATCGGCTAGACGTCTTTGAATACTGCTTAGCTTTGGGTCAGACTGCTGGTGTGTGCTGATGTTCTGTACTATTTTTTCCAAATCGGACCTATCTCTGATAATATTGTAAATTTTCAGTATACTTTCCTTCTCACCCTCAAAGGTTTGGTTTTGTAAATCCACTCGTGACAATACGTCGGCTACCACGTTCTTGCTTCCTGGAATATATTCCCACTGTAGGTTATATTCTTGCAAGGCCAGTATCCACCTGGTCAGCCTACCATGATTTAACTTACACCTTCTCAAGAACGATATCGATTTATGGTCTGTGCGGACGGTCACTGGATATCCTAAGATATAAGTCCGGAATTTTCTGCAAGCAAACATGACACTGAGCAATTCCTTTTCTGTGACGTTGTAGTTTTTCTCACATTAGTTCAGTGTTATGCTAGCGAAACTAATGACGAGATGATGGTCATTTTCGTCCTCTTGGTATAAAGTTGTTCCCAGACTAATATTACTGGCGTCGCAGTTCAAGAAAAAGGGCTTGTTAAAATTTGGGTGATGGAGTATTACTACTTCTAAAAACTTATCTTTAATTGACTGTAAAGTCTCGTCTTGCTCTTTACACCATCTCCATTTATTTTTAGCAGATAACTGGTATTGGAATCTGGCAGTTAGCTCTGAGTAATTACTGTGAAATTTTCGGTAATAATTACACAAACCCAAAAAGGATTGTAATTGTTTCCGATTTTTAGGTTGAGGGAATTTCTGTATAGCGTATACTTTTTCTGAGGATGGGGATATTCCTTGGTTATTCAGATTGAATCCTAAAAACTGAACCTCATTGGCTATAAGCTTGGATTTTTCTAATTTCAACGTAATATTATTATCGGCGAGTTTCTTTAATACATGCTCCACTCGGTTGCAATGTTCTTCCCAGTTAGCTGAGGTTATTAACAAATCGTCAACGTATGCCGTTGTAAACTGGAGTGCTTCTGGGCCGAGTATTTGGTCGATGCAGGCCACAAAGATGGCTACTGAATTTACTAAACCGAAGGGCAACCTCTTAAATTGGTAATTGCGCCCTTCGAAGATAAATGCCATGTATTGACGACTTTGTGGGTGCAACTCCACTTGCCAATATCCGCACACGGTGTCCCATGTTGTAATAAATTTAGTACCATGAAATTTCTTTAAGATTTCTTCGATTTCTCCGGGCGAAGTTCGATCGTTTACAATCATTTTGTTAATTTCTTGTGCGTCTAGACAGAGTTGGACCTTACCGTTTTTCTTTTGAATAGCCACAATCGGACTGGTGAATGGTGACTGACTGCTTTCTATGATATCACGGCTTATCATATTATTAATTTCAGTTCGGACCGCCTCCTTCAGTGATTGCGCTATCGGGTAGGATTTATGGTTGAACTCTACTGGTTCTCTAAATCGGATCTTACATTGATAATTCTTGATCTTTCCTGGCTCATCAGAAAATACGGTATGATATTTCTCGTATATTCCTATCAGATGATTTACTTGGTTTTTAGTTAGTTTTTCCGTCGTGTTTTCGCACTGGAAATCTCGTATCTCCTGTATTTTCTGCGTCCACAGTTTATCTTCAGTCTCCCGGTATACTAAGTTATTGTATGCTGATTTATCCGCTACATAATTTAATTAAATCTGTCGGTTGTGACCCGGTTGGGAATTTATTATTCCGTTACTTATTAAATCGGCTATCCATGTTGAATCTCCTGAAAACAATGACACCTTCCTTCTGCACAGATCAATAACAGCAGAGTTTCTCCTTAACAGGTCGCACCCTATTAAGAAATTAAATGGTAACCCGGATGCAATGAGAAACACCATGTCCAAACTTACCCCCTTACTTGTAACGTTCAATGATACTTGTTTACGTATCGTTTTATTTTGCCGACCAGTGGCACCTATAAGTACAACATTATTTATTGGTAATACCGGTAATGTTCTGTGACATTCTTGTTGTATACGGTCTAATTCGTTATTGCTAATTATTGAGACATTCGCTCCGGTGTCTATCATGATTTGCGCTGAAATACCTTCTACTTCTGCCATTACGTATATTATTTCATTACTTTGATTATTAATTTGTATATCTTTTCTTCCAACAAATCTGTTCTAATATCTTTAAGATAATTATTGTAAATTCCTTACTCTCGTTTTGTTCATTTAACTCTTGTTCATACCCAGTAGATAGGAGGAGTGAAGGGTTGTGATTGTCTATCACCGCCTCCTCTAGTTTAAAGGTGGAGTATTATCGCTAATTGGGCCGACTGCAACGTCGGTCTGAAAACCTTGGGCTGGTTATTGTCGCTCCACGTGATCATCAAATGACACTTCACTCCTCTGTTGTCGATTTGGTCCTCCAGGCTGAAACTTCGCCTGTGTACATAACTTCCCCGATCATCCCCTTCGTGGTTTACCTGTTGTTCTCTGTAGTCGTGGAAACTATTCCTCCTTTGGTTTTGATACCTCCGTTGTCCACTGCCTACTGCTCTTATATAGTTCACTTTTGGTCGGTACGTTCTATTATAATAATTACTACCTGGTTGATAGTTTCTATTGTTATTTTGATAAGGGTAATTATTATTTTGATTTGAATTTCTCTGACTATTTCTATTAGTTTCACCGTTATGATAATAGGTATTTCTATTTGATTGGAGGTTGTCATTTCCACCATTGTGGTTATTATGATTATTATTATTATTATTATTATTATTATTATTACTACTGCGATTATTATAGTAATTATTATTCCGGTTCGAAGGGTTAAACTGATTGTTATTCACGTTATTTTGATTGTTATTCACATAGCTACTACTATTCCTCGATTCTGGCCTATCAGTTCTTCTTCTACTCTGTCGGTAATAGTCTTCATGCTCGTACATCTCGAGTAACTCCGTCATAGCTTGTACGGTTTAATTTGACTACTCCTACGTGCTCTAATTATATCCTCCTCATAGTGATAGGACAGTTTGCTGACTAGACACTCCTCGGGTATTTGAGGTTCTAGGTGTTTGGCTATGCACACCTTTCCCAGGAAATATGAAGTCAAGGTGTTACCCCAATATGGGTTATATTTCCCATGGCATACATTGTCTTTTGCTATATTTTGCGTCGACTCTGACCAATACTTGGCCTTAAACAATTTCTTAAACATTTGGTAGTCAGTGACGTCATCTCTAATGGCCATCCACCAATTATCGGTCATCTCTTTAAATGACTCATCGAGTACTTCTTTATTTGTATTCCATCGGTTACTCTTATGTTTCGCAAAATGTTCTTCTACCCGAGATATAAATTCCATGGGCTTCCTTTGGTATAACCGGAAATTAACACCTTCTCGGTTTTCTGTAGTGGAACAGTGGGTGATGTTAGTCGGTCTGTTCAGACAAGTTTCTATGTCCGCTTGGTTCTGGCGAACCTGGCCATTTATATTGGTAACGGCCGCTTCTGTCCTGTCACATTTTTCTGTGAATCGGTTCTTCACTTTTTCCCATTCTTCACGCGTTTCCTTTTGTTTATCTTCTATATTGGTAACCTTGGTGTTTACCTCTGCTTTAAAACTCTGTACGTCGGTGTTTACTTCTGCTTTAAGATTCTGTACTTCTCGCTCAGTCTGACTACATCTTTCGTCAGCTTTTGTAATCCTTAGTTCTATTACTGTTATTTCCTCTTCTACCTTCTTGCTGATTGTTTCATTGTTCTCTACTATCTTCTGACTCAACTCTTCCTTCAATAATTCTATCCTTCCGTCTAATCTGTCCATATTTTCTTGGTTAACCTCCCTTAATTCTTCTCTTAATAGTTGGTTATCCTCTTTCAATTCTTCCAATTTCTCCCCCATCTTTTCTTCCATCTTATTATTATTTTCCTCCATCTTCTCTTCCATCTTCCTACTATTCTCCCTTAACTCTTCCCTCAACTTTGGTTGTCATCTTCCATTTTCTTACTGGTTTCCTCTATTTTCTTATTTGTATCTCCAATTCCTTCCTGGTTTCTCCAATTTGGTTACTTAATTCTTCCTTTGTCGATTTGAATTCTTCCTTTGTCGATTTGTTATTCTCATCCATTTTCTGACTCAATTTCTCTTTTGTGGATTGGTTGCCTCCTTTCAATTCTTCCATTTTCTCCTCCATCTTCTTACTCATGGATTTGTTATCCTCTCTCATTTCCATCATAAGCCTTAACATTTCTTGCATAGTTGTTCTCTGTTTGTTTTGGTTTTTCCAGTTGTTCCTCTTGTTGTGGTATGGGTTGGTTAGGTTCCGCCGGAGGTAATAATATCTCCATATCTTCCACTGGAGTCGCTTCCTTGTTCTCCATGTCTATCTCCTTTTCGAGTTCTGCCGCCCTTTTCTTCGATGTTGATCTCTTCGGCATTTCGATTGCTTTCCTGACTTGTTAACAGCTGCCAAGCTAAAATAGGAAATTGAGCAACTAGTCTTTCTCTTATAGGCCTACCAATTCCTATTTTCAGCGCCTAAAGTTGAGCGCCAATTTGTAATGAAACAAATGTTAATTACAAATAATTAATAAAAATAAAATTGTATTATGGAGTTTAATTTTTCTATTAAATTTGATTATGTATTTAATTAATTTTAATTGGTGTAATTGTTTTATGTTCAATTAATAAAAAATACTGTTTAATAACTGTGTTAGCTCTGATGAAGAATTATTTGTTTCTTCACGTTAAATGGATTATCGTGGCCAAACCGATTGCATGTAGCGGCCGATTCAGTCTCTGTACTTCTTCTGCTCATTCCTTTCCTTCAGAAGTTCATGTTAATATTTAATAATCAATGTAATTTAATTTATGACTCAAATAATCATCATAATCAACGTTTAAACAATAATTAAGTTTATTAGTTTCAAAGTAATGGTTTGAATTGCCGCGACTGGCTCGAGTCTGATTTGAGATTAAGTTCCAGTTCGATTAGTATATATAAATAAATATTCAATAGTATAAGGGTTCTTTTAACTGTAGAAATAGTCAGGAAAGGCAAGAGAATTCAATAATTACAAATTATTAAAAACTTGTTCATGAAACAGACAAAATAATAAAGTATAATGTATAGAAAATGTTAATATTACGATACAGATGGTTTCTCTGACGTCACTCGTCACGCTCCCATCAGCCTCTTCGAATGGAATGACAAAATGGCCGCCTTGCTGAGTTGATCTGCTATGTAAATTCAGCTCCAAGATTTCGTTCAAATAAATGTCTCCGTTGGTTAATTCCTTTTCAGTGATGTTGTTCTTGGAATATCCACAAGTGGTAGAGTGTAGTTGTATTCGCCCACTGGATTTTGTTCGGTAATAGTTGTGTTGTGTCCAAATGGTTACTTTCACTCGTTCTGGTTATCTGAGTTTAAATTTATTTTTTCAATCTCGTTCATATGTAGTGACAGTTCTTTTTAGTATTGGTTAATTTAGTTTAAGGTTTCACTGATCGTTATTATATTATTAGTCACTTTATTTTATATTCTTTTATAACTGTTGTAAACTCATCATATATCTTGGTTGTGTTAGTCAAAAATTTCCGTTTACAATTCTCTGAGATGTATTCTGACACGTCTGTCTCGTTTGGCTTTTAACAATCAACTAACTGATATTTGTTCCTTCATATATAAAATTCCATAAGATTTTGGTATCATTTCTCATTGTTTATGAATCAGCTGTTCCTATCAAATAATTCAATCTTATTGAAAAAACTGTCATATTTTACATTTAATTGGCTATAAATTATTTGTTTAGTACTTTTATGTAATTCTAATTATAGAACAATATTCCTGATTTTATTTTACACAAGTTAATACTAAATTTGATCTGGTTTGGTTTGAATTAAGCTTCAGAATTACATTCTTTGAAATTTATCTATAGGCCTTATTTTGAGTCACATAAATACCTAGTATGTAAATGGTTTCCAATAGGTTTTATGTTACAATTTTACTCACACTTGATTACTAATTAAATCCTGGAATTTACCTTTTATGTCTGGCTATTATTTTAAATATTTAACAAGTTATTTGCATTTTACTAGTGCTGGCTTACTGCTGTTAGGCCTGCTCTTGTGCAATCACCATTTAAGTCAATTTTACTTGTTGATTCCTTTAATCACTATTATATGTCGTTGTTATCATTAGGATATAGTATTTGTATTCTGAAGATGATAATTTATATCAATTTAATCTAGGTTCTATAAATTTATATTCTCTGATTTAGTTTATATGGTCAAAGTTGAATTTGTCTTGGTCATCAATTTTCAATTTTACTAGCAATGGTATTATGAATTCATCTTATTAGTTTTATCTTTTTTGATGTACTATTTATGGGTCGTTTGAATTATTATTTTGCCTTTCCTTACTTTACAAAAATACAACATTAATTAACATGGTTCAAATACAATAAATTCTTATATACTAACATCTAGTATTTCCTAGTATACACAAAAATAATAACACAAAATAATTATATGAATAAACACATTAAAACCTTATATTAATAATTGTCTTTTTGTTGTCCTTTTTAAAACTGGTTTGGGGTGTTCCCCTTAATCACATTTATTTTAATTATAATTAATTTTTCAACATTTCTCATTATTTGTATTGGATTCTCTTATTTTATTAGTTTTGGTTTTAAATTTGTATAGCTAATAGGGTTTAAGTTATTTCATATATGTGGTTTGCTGCTATAGAGGTTTCTATCTTTACAATAGGTTTTTTAGGTATTTTGCTATTATTCCATTTCAATTCATTGGTTATGGGTTGTTACTCCTTACTACTTCATATCTTGAAGACTGTCATTTTAATTTATTTATTCTGGGCTGTGACTCCTCACTACTCCGTATCTTACTGGGTCTACTAATTATTTTATTGACATGATATTCATACTATTTGTTTTTTAACACCTTTTGGCTATAAGTTGACTATATATAAATTCTTTGAATTGATTTGTTTAGTTCTGTTAAGTTCTTTTATTGACAATTGTAATTACTTTTCTCTGCTACTTGTATTTAAGTTGATATCACTCCTTCCAGATGACTTCTTCCCTTTTTTTCCCTATATGATCTTATTTTGTAAAATGAGGTAAAAACTTTGTTGTGCTACAATAGAAATCAGATATATATTGTAACGTTACATATCATCACCATACTTCTGAACCAAATTTTGAACCTAACATAACAATTAAATGAAACAAAACCTACCTAGGATTAAGAATTGTGTACCAAGTATTAAAATCAGTTGAAGAATTAATAACTAAAGGACGAATTTACAAATAATGAATAAATGTAGTAATGAGAACTAAACAAAGAAGAAAATATATTAAATGTGATTAACCCAATGACCCAATAGATTAGGTAAGTGAGTAAACAAAAAACATAGATAATAAAAAATGAATAGAAGTGAATGACATTATGATAGAACTCAAATAAAAAGATAAACAAAGGAAGAGACAAGACATCTCCCACAATCTACAACAAAAGAGGTACGACAGTGAGATAAATAAAATAAAACAAGTGAATTACAGAGTGAAAGACTATTAACGACATCAAACCACTGACAGACTATTTTAGGTGACTTGACTGTGACCATAACTCTAATTTAAAATAATGGTAATCAGTAATGATCAGGAGAGAGATTAAACCTTGTATTAGTATGATTTAATAATGTATAAAAGATAACAACAAGATTGTATCTTATCTACTATTTATGTAAGTGATATAGACACAGGGATATCAGAAAAACTAATAATCACCTATAATGTTGTAAAGATAATATAAAAGAGACTGGAAAATAAGTACCAAACAATAAGTAGTAATTAATAAGTATTAGTACATTTAAATAATTGAGTAAAATGTATAGAAACAAACCACCAAAATGAACCCATTGTTGTAAACCAGAATAGGGGCACACATAACCTAGCTCAACAAGCATTTTGCACCTATAATGACAAGGATTAATAGTAAAAAGGTTATCAAACCATATTCTATTATACTGTACTTAAACTCGATGTTATAAGGATCATACCAGTAACAAGATTAGTTCCCAAAGGAAGATTTATATTGTGATTAGTCTAAATTAACATACTGAAAATGGACAGCATAGAATTTACCCAATAACCAATCTAAAAAACCTTTAGAAATACTAATAAAAGAGAAAGATGTTGATATCAGTATAATCAATGATGTGTAATACAACTAATATGATGTAAACCAATAATTATTATAATGAAATTGAGTCATAATAATGTAAATTAAATATACTTGTCATGTAGCACTAGATGCAAGAACTATTGATGAATTAACAGCAAATGGGAATATCCTGGTGCAAACCAAAACATTGTAAAACTTTGTAGTTATTGTAGTGATCATTTATGTAAGAAATAATGACTTAAAAACAACTAGGTAATTTATAATGAAGGTAATTCATGTAACACCCTATAGTGCAAAACTATGGGTGATGATTATAAAGACTAAAATCAACAAAAGAAAGGTGTAATAACAAAAACTGAGGTGATCAGAAGTTGTAATGGTCATCTCAGAGTAATTGTGAGATAAGAGAAGTTGGTCAAAAACCACTATTAAGATATAATAAGTAAATCTAGTTTGTAGTGTCATAGGCCTACTAAAAGCCTAGGCATAGCTTATGAATTTTATGGATAATTGTAAATAAATACTGTGTAAAGAGTACACAAAAGGACTTGGAAAGCATCATCTCAATGAGATATGATAGCCATGTGGTAATTTAAGTTAAATAATATATAAATTCAGTAAAAATTGTGTTAGTTGTAAGTTCAAAAACTATATCTGTTAATAGTGAATGAAAGGATTTCATGTGAGGACTCTAAATAATGAGCCAGATGATCGCCATATCATGGTAAGGCTAGATCAGCAATTAAAAGTAACGTAAGAGTTTTATATCAGTTGGAATGTATTTGCATCAATGTTGACAAAATATTTGGCGTCACTTTCTTAATCTCAACCCCAGAAACCCAAGCATTCTTAATAATTTGGTAAAGGGGGTAGCCACGCTCGATGGAATGTCATCAACCTTTCCACCAATCAGAAGGGTTAAATCGAGATTTGGTCAGGAAACAGAAGCCAAATTTGAATTCATTATTGTATTGTCGGCGAAGCAAGTCAGACGCCAGCTCCGTACACCAAAAGTCGCGAATTAACCTATAACCAGTGCGGGCATCGAACCGTAAACATCGGTCAACATAACCTAATTTTTTTAGAAAATGTTTCAAAAATTTTAATTAACAAAGTTCAATGAAAGAGTGATAGTGCAACAACAATTGCAAAGTGTACAATAAATTGCGATTGTGTGAATAAAGGGAGTATAGTGACAGTTATAGGAATAGAGGAATAGTGACAATTATTAGCATACTTAGAGGAATTATAAACTTAGACGATAAAAATGTATCGAGTATAATTAATAAGATGATTTGATTTGAACACAAAAAGGAGTTTGGACCTTATTATATCAATCGATTTATTTAAAGTTAAAGAGATTTAACGACAGCTGATTATACTTTTAAGAGTTGTCTGTTGACCTGATGTATCTTTACCAGAATTAGTAAATAAGATGATTTATAATGAACATTAAGAAAGCTATGGACCGTATGACATTTGTTAATTTGTTTCTAGTTAAAAATATTTTATAACAAGCTAATCATGCTTACAAGAGTTATCAATTTACCTGATTAAATTTATCCAATCTAGCGAATCAGATGATTTTGTTTTATGAACACTAAAGGAACTTATAACCTTATTATACCTGTATTTTGAATGTTGTTAAAGAGTTATTATTAATTTAAAGTTAACTGGTGTCTATTCAGATATGCCAGGTTAACCTACAATGTTGACGCCAGACGTCTTTTGAATTTTTATGTTAGTAATTAAGATTTATTTTTTATGTAATCACTCTCCTACTACACAATTATTATGGTAGTATAATTCTTCAAGTTTTTGTATTTTGCAGTCTCAAAGAACCTACATTTTAGATAAACCTGTGAACCAAAAAACCACATGCAGTGTTATGGTTATTAAGAATCAGAATAACAAACCCTGAGACAAGAGATTTTTATAAAATTAATCATTATTGTAAAAATGAACGATTATTAATCTAATTATTTAACCTAGTTTCATGAGTATTATCGAAGAATAAACCATATTTTTACCAGATAAAAGAGTTAACCAAATTATTTCATTAGACTAGACGATTACAGGTTAAGTGAACCGCTCCCAACAGTTGGCACCACTCGCGACGGCAATTGAGATAATTTTAAGTTGTCATCTCAACTCTGTTAACAGAACGATTAACCCATTCGCTGACTTTGATGAGTGTAGCTCACACCATTTTATCAGTACCGTGGAGACTTTGACGAGTGTAGCTCGCGCCACTTGTTCAGTTCACTGACTTTGACGGCAATCACTCGCCCACATTGTTTCAATGTAAGAACTGCTTTGTAGTAGTTTTATGAATCTCCAACAGATGTCGGGCAAATATAAGTGCTTTCTACATGTGTTTTTATTTACTGCTATGTAGCATTGTTTTCCATATTTGTAGGTATTAATCTGCAATAAAAAAATACATTTTTTGAAAACTAATTCCTTAAAAAAATAGTGAGTGAATGGGTTAACAAGTCAGACCTTCACTAAAAATAAGTGCTGAACTAATAAATAAATCTAATTTCAGTGAGAAGTCAACTTATAAACTGTTAACCTAAAATTACGACGTCTGAATAAATCAACAGGTGCCAATGGCAGAGTCAACTTAGCCAATTCGTCTCAACAACTAAAGAACATTGAATTAAAAACCAACGATGAATTTAAACCACCATTAATACATGCGAAATATAAAAGGAATTTAAATAAAAGAAAACACTGACTCTGTGTTATATCTTTGGTAATTTGAAGCCACCTGCTTGTGCAGATCATTGGACAGAGAAACAGAGAAGTGATTTCACTCATTCCTGCTTCAAAAGGACCTGCTGTGGAGCTATAGTTTAAGACCGTGATTCAGTACAGGTGTAGACAGTGGTGTAAAATGATTGTTGTGAATTATTATGTGTGGACATAAGTAAATACAGTACTTATATTATTTATTGCAACAGTGTTATTTAGGCGACATTTATTGTTTTATTATTTAGTATGTGTTAGATAGTCATAAACTTGAAGAATTTAACAGCTCAGTTACGTTTTATCTAAATTTCATAAACAAGGTATTGTTCAATTAAGAATAAACAATAAACATGGTGTTTTTTCCATAATATGCAATTTTTCTATTATTTATCAATTTTTATAAAATTTAGACGTAAAATTTTAAATCAGCCACCATTTTGAAATGTTTAAGATAACATTTTGGTTAGTGCTGTACTTACAATAAATGGCAAACTTATAGTTATATTGAACTCAACTATATCTCATCCATTAGGCAGTAATTTGGGTTAAAAAAAACCAAAAAAAAACCATTACTTGTATATTCTTATTGGGCATTTTTCTTTCAGTTTAGTCAATCGAATAATTTTCCAAAGTTTGATACCACCTTGAGGCAACATTGTGTATTTAATATAGTAAATCAACAATTGTTTATTTATTCATTTCGATTCTTGTTTATTTATTTACAAACCTCTGATGATGCTGATGTGTTTCAGTGAAACATGTGTCAGGTATTTAAACAACAGAAACATAATACACAACTTGCAGAAGAGACTATATTGAATAATATAATATTAAATCAATAATATATCGTAGATAATGTGTATGTGCGTGTGTGTGTATGATAGGTATTCAAAAACTTGTTTGTATAACCTGACCTTCATAATCTCACATAAATCACATATAGATCTACGAAGATACAACTCATTGTCTTTATATTTGTTGCAGCTGTAAGTGAGAATGATTCTGTAAAAGCTGATCATTTACAGAAAAGTTTGATGGTTGACCATCCATCATTGTGTAGCACATGGATGTCAGGAATAAGGTGTTTGATTCACAGGGATGAAATAGACGATTCAGTCAACGAGAGTCAAGATTATGAAGGAACACCATCAGTGGAATCATAGTATTCTTATTTTGATAGTATTTTTGCAATAATATTCTTCGTAGCAAAAAGGAACAATGTGCTTATGAATATCACTAAGCACAAGAGCCTTTATAGCTTGTGCATTCAAGTTTTTCAAATAGAGGTATTTCTGTAACAGACTATTTCTTCAATACTGTGGTCAGCATATAATAATACGATATCAGTTAATGAAAGTAATGAAGTGTCTTATATAAAATTGTAATGTTTCTTACTTCAGCTTTGTAATTGACAGTTTTAGTTGATTTCAAAGTTGTGGTTGCAATAATTAATGTATGAAATTTATGAAGCTTATACAGTAACAATAAATTTATTTTCAAAAACAGTATTCACAAAAAATGACAAGAGAGCATTATGATGAATTGCATAAAATATATGAAAAATTGTTCTTGCGTAACTCTCTTTTGAATCATATGGAAGTTTTAAGCATTTATAGCTTAGAATGAAAAACAAGACAACTCCCCCCCCCCCACACACACACAAAGTAACATGTTTTTACATACCTCTAAAACCATAGTAGGCCTACCAATTTATACATTAAAACTATCCATTAATACAAATTTGAAAAATATAATGGTTACTATTTTATTAGCTGTTATTTTTAGACAAAATGATCATGGACATGGGAAGTTGACTGAAAAGAACTGTAAGTCGTGTGTTCTTATCACTGTAACTGCATAAACATAGTTTAAATTCACTTTATATGATTGTACTTTGTGGTAAATACTCCCATTTGCGTTAAGCTGTGCATAATTCCAGTCAGACAAAAGATTTTGTAAGTATAATGTATACAGTTGTAATTATGTACAAAATGTATAATTATGTTAATGGTTAGTTTCTTAAGTAACTTGTTGAGTGAGGTTATGTTAATTTTGTATTCAGTTTTTATTAACATAAGAAATTAATGGAGAATGAGATAAAAAATTAAGAATTTAAACATATATTCTTCCAAAGAAAAGTATGTAGATTAATCTGTTTAGTACTGTATATTGGGTAATTATTTTTGTAAATGTATAATGTAAGAAATGGCTTGAATTTGAAATTTCCAAGCTGAAAGGTCATGGGTCCAATTCCACTCATTAAACAATTTTTATCTTTTAAAATAATTTGTTACTTACAGCTTGGAAACAAAGATGTTTCTTGTGACACGATTGTTACCAGTGACAAAATTATTACTAATAACATATAATGTACAATAGTTTGTTAATCAGTTTGAAAAAAGTTCATAAAGTACCGTTTCCCAAATGGTAAAAGCTTAAAAGCATGATAATGTATTTCAGCCGCCAGCTAAACGCAACATTATTATGGTTACTGACTGACTGATTGGTTACATACCTATCTACAGCTATGCAGCGTTGTTTGCTTGTTAGGTCTTTAATCTGCGACGACGTTAGCATGTTAGCGGTCGCAGTTTTAGTTAACGATTCCTGGCTGGTAAATTGTGCTAACACTTGATTTTAAACTTTCAGGACGCTTTACAAATCTGGTTTAATTGTTTGCAGTGATATTATTTTTAACACATTATATATATATATATATATATATATATATAATATCAATCACTTTCTGCTACAGTCCATTTCTTGATGTATATAATACATTTAATATTTATAAATAAATTTACCTCAAGATATACTTTTTTTCCTTATTAGGAACATGTTTCGAGAGCTCCTATCTAGGAAGATGAGAGCACGGGAGCTCTCAAAACATGTTCCTAATAAGGAAAAAAAGTATATCTTGAGGTAAATTTATTTATAAATATTAAATGTAATATATATATTGCGACGTATCAAAACAAACCTTTATTTACAACAATCCCAATGACGTCATGCAATGATGACGTCATACAGCGTGACGGTAAATAAAATGTTACAGAAAGTTTCAAAAGATGTCCAGCTAAAAGACATTATCATGTCAAAACAAATAGCAATTCCTTAACTATAATGCTGTTACAACAAAAAATTAATGAAGTCTGTAATTTGATCTTATTTTTATAACAAACTTTCATTTAAAATACAGTAACACAATACTGTATTTAATAGCCTTTAATAGTATTTTATGTGGTAAGAGTAAGGTTCGCTAAATATGTCTTTACGGTTTTGTCTTTACCACATAAAAACAATTTCAATGTAGTATAATTACTGTGTTAGGTACAGTCTACAGAAATATTATTCCTTCCACCATGTCCTTGGCTTGTGTAAAATTAAATAGCTACATTTTAATTTAATTATTTTCCATAATACAACAGTTATTATACAACAGTTGTTACAATTATTTACCACAAAATATATTATTTTTAATTTTCATAGTACATTTTATTTTTTTCACCATTGCAGGAATGTGTACACATATGTATCTCTTTTTAACTTTTCAAAATGACATTCTACATTCGTATGAAAGTTTGTTTGACTCACTTTGTTTTTATTATTAATAGACATAAGCTTTGTTTTTATACTTGTAAAAAATTGCATTCACATGAATTAACCAAGAACATCATTGTATTGTCTACTTATGTTTAATAATGTTAAAACTAATTTAGCAACTACTTTAGCAAGTCTGCTAATTTAGCAACACTGAACCCTTGACTGTGATGAACATCTACAGTATCATCAGTATCAGAGACTGTGGTTAGTTGAAGAGATCTTGGCTGTGGCTTGTTTCTGATTTTCTGTTACTGTAGTCACCATCACTACACAGCTAAATAGCGTCATTCTACATCTTTTTGTAGGTTTATAACAGTTTGTGTACAAGTACAAAATAAATAAATAAACCTGTTTAAATTAATCAGATGTTTGGTTTGAGTGACAATAAAAACTAGTATATTGTTACTTATATTACTCTCAGAATTAATTTATTACAGAAATTAAAATTTTCAGTTATTAATATTTGTTCATTTAAGCTAAAAATTAAGATTTTTTTTAAAAAGAATTTTTGTTTTCAATTTTTGTTCAGTAAAATTTCCGAATATAATGTCTTTAATGGGGCATATTCAATACATTTTATTTTGGTAGTAAACTATAATACAGCCTAAAATTTTGTACTGTATTCATTAATTCTGAATTAATTGCCACTTTGTAAACACTTTTACTTTGTAAATTATATACAGCTTTTTAATACATTGTAATTGAAATCTGCTGATAACCTGTGAAGGATATTTCTGTTGACCTGTGAACAGATTTGTGAGATTGTATTGTAAATTACACAAGAGATAGTAATAGTTCAGGAACGTGTTTCTAAACTAATGATCCGAATACCTGATCAATAACTTGCAGCAAAACTAGACATTGTAAGATTACTTTTACATGTCTTAACGTAATATTTTATTTTGATAATACATTTCTACTGAAACATATTTTTAAAAATGGAATCAATTTCCAAGATAGGTTAGACTTAACTGACTTCACAGAAGGAGACTCTAATATCTTCCCTAACAATGGGGTACAGATTTGTAAATTTAGTACCGGTATTTCATGTTTCCTGCAGTATGAGGTAGTATGGAGACTTGCTGTATGTAACGTGTGTGTGTGTGTGTGTGTGTGTGTGTGTGTGTGTGTGTGTGTGTGTGTGTGTGTGTGTGTGTGTGTGTGTGTGTGTGTGTGTGTGTGTGTGTGTGTGTGTGTGTGTGTGTGTGTGTGTGTGTGAAGAATTTTCTCAGTTGTGATCATCTCTTTCAACCAATCAAGAATAGCTGATTCAAAATAATAATAAACCTTTTATAGAAGTACAGTGGTCTTTGGGTCAGCCACTTTATTTTCTTGAAACACAATCTGGAAGCTCATTACTTACAAAAAAGCATTTAGCATACACGCCTTTAGAAAACACTCTTGTTAAGATCAGATTTTAGAAAAAAAAAATTGTACGTACAACTTTCTATATTATAAAACAAAATTAAAAAGAAGTTTTGTGCAAATCTGAAAATTACTGATTTGCTAATTGTATAATATATATTTAAATAATTTAAAGCTTTAAATTATGTAAAATTATGTAAGTTGATTTATAATTTGTATTTATTATATGCAGTGCTTTAACAGTTGAAATAAATATTTATAGTTTGTGCATATTTGTATTTTTATTAATCCTTTATGATGATATTATATCTGTGTATAAACAAGACTGGGCTTTAGTGGCATACACATAAATAATACCCTTAATTTCTAGTTCTAGTGATCCACAGTTATCCACAGTGTGGTGGTGTAACCTTAATCTATTGAGCCTTCTTACATCCATTAAAAATCTTGTTTCTTATCAGTACATAATTTCTCATTCATAACCTTTCTCCTAATCTTGTAATTGGTCTTCCTAAGTTATAACTAAAAATTTACAAGTTTCTTGTCAATGCTGTAAGCTATGTCATCATTCCTCCATAATTAAAATGGCAACCTCTTCTAATTGTATTAACAGTTATTGCACATTGTGTTATAGGGGCTATGGTTATTTTATCCTGTACGGATTACTATGTGGATTATTTTTATCCCTTACAGGCTACAGGCTCTAATATCTTAAAGCCATTATTTTTGCTTTATTTGTCAACATCTTCATACTGTATGCAGTTGATATCCTGTGCAGCTTTTATTGGTAACTGAGTTATCTACCTTATCAATGCACCCAGTATTGAATGCAGTTCTCTCTATTTTGACTTCTCCCTCTCAGGATTTTTTAGCAATAACATTCTATCTGTTGTGTTCACCCTGTGCTGTGATCACTGTCGTCTGATTTCAAGTAAGTTGCTCTCCTTTTTACATAGTTCATCTTGTACCATGTCTAATTCACATATCTGGCTTATTTTGTTATCTGGCTAGAAATGTCCAACATTCATCTTTTCAAAACTCTTAAGTTATTTCCAACTTAATTATTATCTCTTCATAAGGATTCAGATTTGAGCAACATATAATAGAGAGATCAACACAGGTTTGATTCTTTGGACATCAAATATTGTTACTGCATTCTTGAAAACAAAGTAAGCTTACCAAAAGCTTCGCAAGCCACTTATCTTCATCGTTAAATATCTAAATGTTCATTCTATTTTTCAATGTTATTTAGGCTACTTATTAATATTCAGAACCTGAATTCAGTTGACAAGTCACTATGAATCCTTGTGTCTTGGTTTCACTCTATCTTTCTTAGATTTGTAATAAATTGCAAACATTCATTTATTTTTCTCTGTACATATACTTTTACAGTATGTAAAATTTAGTGTAGATTGAATTGAAATTTAGTGTATTTTTATATTATACAGTTTGTCAGTTTATATGTTCAATAAGGCAGTTGACAACACCCTTGTACAAATGAGTGTTCTAAAATATACAGTGTTTTGTTATCTTGTGAACTGTCTGAATTTTCCTTTGTTTCTGTATGCTCTTCGCACAATTTAAATGACATGACTAATGACCTTTTTGTGATTCATATGATATACAAACTTATTATATGACATTATGAGTTTTATTTGTTGCTCTTTCTTTGGCAGGTGTACACCTGGACCGGTCATGGTGAAGAGGGGAGGAAGTTCCCTGCAGTGACTGTAGGCATTGTAATTGTCACCTTAGCCTCCTACCACTGTGATAATTGTAGAATATTTTACAGTTCGTGCATTGTATTGTGACAGTTATTTATATGTTCTGTAATGTGTTATCTTAAATTTTTTAGATTATTATACCACATTATGTCTGCGGGCTAATTATATAAAGAAAAATACATTCCATTCAAAACGTTTTAAAAACTTCTCTTGGTTTTGAAACCAATTTTTCAAACCAAATTGAAAGAGCTATGGTCACTAAGTCCAGACCTCAAAAGCAGAAAAACACGTAAGATAAAAGCTTTAGGCCTACTAGAAATTCCTGAAAGGCCTGGTTATGCGGTTGCAAAAATTAAATAAAAAATCTTTTTTTGCTTTATTAATGTTCATCGTAAAACAAATAATACTACATAAAACATGAACGTAGTTACTGACTTAAACATTTCCACGCTAAGGTAAAAAAGTAAGAATTTTCTGTGCTGGAGAAATGGATATTAGGTGTCAGGCAGCGCTTATTGTTTAAAAATTAAACAGTTTAATTAAAATGTCTAAAATCGGTAAATATATATATTGTATTAGGTTTTGTGTGGCAAGTTCGAACTCGTCTGACTAATATAATGTCCGAACTTGATGGTTTCTTAAAGTAGCATATGGAAAACCAGTTTTCTTAGGTCTCTTGAAAACAATCCAAAATTAATTATTTGACTAAATTTTTGAGGTGTGCCTTATTTTGATAAAAAAGTTAAATATTGAAAGTTATTTTTTCACAAGTAATTGTTTGGTTGAAACCTTCATGGTCAACATCAAATTCAAAACAGTTTTTTTCAGGCCACACCCTAAAATCCAGCCCTATCTATGGTCACTGTGGTACGAGCTCTATTTGAAGCTCGGGATGCAGCACACGAGCGGGCGATGGCCATGCCCTTCGTCCTGCACACCCCTTGGTAAAAAAAAACAGTTTTATATATTGAAAAACGTTTGTTTTTATTCATTACCGTATTAATTTTGATCAGCAATTTATGTGCATTGATTAGATGTATAGTGCCAAATTGTAGTACCATCTGTATTATATTAAATATTGTATATGAATTATTTAATGTGTTTTATTGAACATTTGAAGCAAAATATCAAATTTTATAGTAACCTGTGTTCTCTTGTTTGTTAATAAATTATTTTATATTTTCAAAATATATAAACTTTCCCAAATGTTCATTTTTTCACTTTTTGAACTATTTTTGATCCAAAAATGTACGTCAATTATTTATTGAATGTGTCGCTCAATTTTATTGATAAAGAAAAAATATGTACTTGCATAAGAATAGATTTATAATGAAGTAAAGAATTCATATAAATATGCAAGAAAACGTTAAATAATAATTATTCAATATAAAAACCAGTTATATTTTAACTGGCGGTTGTAAAACGTTATTATAATTGGGATTTATAATTCTACAGGAACTAAGCAGAAAAATAAAGTTCGTATGCATCAGGCAGCCAAAGTATCACAGTGAAAAAGACAAAAGTGAGACGACCTTATCTGTACTTGATAAAATTAATGTAAATAACACCTCTGAAAAACGCATTGTGCTAAGTTATGACAGCGCTCCTGTTATCAGCTGCCCAAAAATTCCAATTTAGGCCAGAGTTATATCAGAATGCATTTCGTGTTCATCCCATCAACTGAATTTAACTGTGTTGGAAGTTGTGCATTTGGAAATAAACAAGTACACATTTTTTTGAAAGGTTTTCTGCTTTAGTCATCGCACTGTATTTCTTTACGACATAGTAAAATAATGTATTGCTATACTCCGGGCCACCTTTTGAGCAGACTAAAGCGGAAGTGAGGGAGTAGGCCAGGGTAAGGTGCAGGTGAAAGGGGCAGCGCCTAAGGTGTCAGATGGTAGGATGGGGCACAGGGGCGTACGCCTGTCAGCCATAGATATATATATATATATATATATATATATATATACTACTGGATTGCTAACGCTGTGCTATGAATTCGGTCCGCGGCTGTTCAGCTCTCCCCACCACTCTGTAGTGGTTCCACCAGCTGCGCTGCATTGAAACTCGATAACGAAACATCGAGTTTATTCATTTATTCGCTTCAAAACTGACACAACTGAAGTCAAGATACATTTTTTGCAGTCTCCAGATCGCTATTATGATTAACTTAAGAATTTTTTACCTTGTATAATCCACTAGGCGATCTCAGTTTATCTATATCGGACAAACGGGGAGGAAATTTATCAAGAGATTTAAAGAACACGTACCAAAAAAGAAACCCCAAACCACCTCATCAAATTACGCACTCCACCTCATAAACGAAAACCATAATTACACCGGATTCAAAGAGAACATGGAGCCGATACATGTTTGTAATAAAGGTCATTTCCTGAATGCTTTAGAAGAGTTTGAAATGTACAAGGCATCCAAAGTAAATAAAGAGCAGTTACTCAACGATCAGCTATCATTTAAATCCAATAAATTATATGATACCGCGTTGATGATAAGCAATGAAGCACGAACACAGGCTAGTTGACGATCGGAGGTCGACCGGTGCACCGAGTCGCTTTTAACGTGTTCATGTGTTTGTGTTATATGTTAATTTATTCAGAGATTTTTGTGCGTGTGTTTTTATGTATAAACATTTTAATCATTTCGACGACCCCTATGTATTAGGGGAATAATAATTTTTTACTGTACCTGAAGATGGGGATTTAGTCCCTGAAACATGTTAAAAAAGTATGTAAAAAACTGAGATCGCCTAGTGGATTATACAAGGTAAAAAATTCTTAAGTTAACAACTGAAGTAATTTTTAATAAACAAAAGACAGTAGGTATTCAATAAACAGAGGAGAAATGTACACATTGTTTTAAAATGCCACGTAATTTATTATTGCAATTTTACAAATGTTTAAACTTAGATATCTTTTAAAACTTTATATATTCAATTATTTTATTATCATTTACTTTACAATTTTAATGTAAGTATTAATTTTGAATTTTTTAGGTATAAGAGTACATTTTTTATGCATATTTTTATGTATATTAAATATTATTAAACAAAATAATTTTGTTTAATTTCTGATGTACCCCTAACTTTGATTTATTTAACAGTGCAGTTTTTTCTTTTGCAAATGCATTGAAAACTATTTTAAAACACACACTACCTATTAATTTTATCAATTTGAGCTCATGGCTGTTATCTGTAAAATCAAAGTTAGAAATATGCCCCTTAAACAAACTCCTTTTAAAATATCTACAAGCTAATGAAATGCAGTGATTAGAATTAAAATTTTGTTTATCCCTTAATGCTATAAATAAATTACTTAACAATTTTTGTAGTTTAAATACTTCATAAGATGCTCTTATCAATTTTCCCTTTGATATAAACAAACTGAATTGACTACAGGGAAGTTCAATTTC
Source organism: Magicicada septendecula (assembly GCA_034769895.1). Classification (NCBI taxonomy): domain Eukaryota; kingdom Metazoa; phylum Arthropoda; class Insecta; order Hemiptera; family Cicadidae; genus Magicicada; species Magicicada septendecula. The sequence continues at coordinate 303,217,265 of CM068368.1, forward strand.
ATCTTGTAACAAATCACTACACTCTGTACATTTCATGATCTTATCTACTTGTTTAACAATAAAACCACTTATGTAATAAAGTATATTTTCTTTGTAATAAGACAGCTCACACTGTTTTACACTATCATGTTCTATATGATCTAATAATTCTTCCTCTTCTTCATCATTATCAACCGTTGTGTTACCTGGTCCGTAAAAACTAAGAATACAATTTTGATGATTTATATCAAACTCTAAACTATTACTTGTCTTTGAAGCCTGAACACTATTCCTAAACACTAATTTCCTTAATGCATGACGAAACTGATTAACATTAGGGTTATTATTATGAGCTCCCCTTAATAGAATGGACGAGTAAAGCAATTCAAGGTGGTCTTGAGAAAATTTGTAACTTAAAATGTATTTGAACCCTAGCTCATTTAGTAATGTTGTACTCAAAATGCCAATTGAGTTAATGTTAGTAAGAAATCCTAACACAAAAGTCTTTCTGGGATGTTTTAAAATATCTTCACCCTCAATTTTTAATTTACTTAAATAATCATAGCTGGTTGATAGGACCATTTTACTGTAGTCAGCATTACTTTTTTTATAGGTTCTTTAAAGTGTTTACCAAAGGGACTCAGTGAGTGCGCGGTCGGTTTTCATACGATGTACATCGGTAACCTTCGTACTCGTTGTAAATATTATAATATGTTATATTAAGTTATTTTATATTAGATTTTAATATTTTAAGTGTTTGACAAGTGTATCATATTTAAATGATACACAATTACTTTTAAATTCTGATGATGGGACAAGGGTCCCGAAACATGTAAATTTATAAAGACGCTGTTTCTGGAAAGCCGCAGACGGTAAGTTCCAATATATTTGATTAAACAGTATGCTTAAAAACACTAAAGAACGACAATATGTATTATTCAATAGTTGCTACGTAAATGATTACACACTTCTTAGTTTACATCACTATATACAAAATTAAAAACAATTTGTAAACTCAACAAAAACAAATATTCACTACGCGAGCACAATGAAACAAACACAGGTGGCCAGGCGAGAATTCTATGCTCTTTAGTGTGGGGGAGACCGTCTTCTAATGTGATGTACGGGGCACATTTTTATGCTGCGCGCGCGGGTCCTACCCCGTTGTCGCCAACTGAAGCCCTCCTCACCATCAGCCTTGTTAAAAAAAGACATTTCAAGTAACGTCACGTCTACCCTGATACTCCGCGTACAATTGCATCGCACAACAAGATTCCATGGCTCACACTCGCGTCAAGTCGCGTGACATTTAACTTCTTAAATTAGTTTTATACTCTTTCTGAGTAACTTACGCAACTTAAGTCATAAATAAAAATTAATTATTTTATGAATTAATTATTTGGAGAGACACTGTCTACCTTGTCTCCTCTGACGCCTCGCCACTGAACCCACAAGCATTTTGAAACGAATGAAGTGATTGTAATACACAATCGAATTTTGCAAATGCAACGGGCGCGTTACCTTGCTAAACTGCCTTCATGAAAACAAGATGAATCTTTTATCTGACACCCTGAACTTTTACAATTCTTAGTGACCGTACTTATGACAAGTGAGAGGGAGCACGGTGCTTCTCTTCATTTAAATCAAAAAACGTTTACGCGGACAATCGACGAGCAGTAGCGTACCAAGGGGGAGCGTACCGCCCCAGGCCTCCGCCTGGGAGGGGCCCCACGACGAGACGAATTTGTATTTAAAATTTAAAGTGTGTCTCATAAAAAACTTAAATCACGTTTTTTACAACCCATTCTATTCATAGATTATTGCGGGTAATTCTAAATTCTAAGAGGCCTTCGAATATATATATTTTTATGACATAAGAAATAAATCATATAACCTAGTTTACGTTTCTGACTATAAGGAATATTATTATTATTTTATTTATTTAACATTTTTACGGGATATACCCATTTACAATTAAAACCCTAATCCTACTCATTATGGGTCATAACTCCCCATAATGACGGGTCCTACTGCTTATAGTGGAATCCGAACCACTTGAGTACAGCGGTTATTGTCATACAGCACATAGCATTGTTTTTTCGAAAAAAAGCCAGAGGTGCCGGGCCGGGATTCGAACCTCGGTCCTCCGAATGAGAAGACCTATCGTTCTATCCACTAAGCCACCGCGGACTCTTATGTTTCATTGAAATAAAAGACAACATAAAAAAATTACGCATGGATTGGCATCACTGCCATGAGTCGCGGCTGGACATGACCTTGAAGAAGGTTGCGGTGGCCAGGCGCTGCGTGGTTTACAAACACGAAAACAGTTGGGTCAGTCCGCAGTTGACTTCGTCTTGTTGACTAGGTGTGCTATTTTCCTTACTTATGATAAATGTGCCAAAGTTATTTTTGTAAGCAATTTACTGTAGTTCATTACGTTTTTTCTGCAGTCCTTCCTTCATTTATAAATTTATTGGCTTACCGTCATCTGATCTGACAAAGTAAGTGCAAAATAGAAGTGTATTAAAACAACTACAGTGGTCGTCAGTTATACCGCCCTTCGGTATACCGCAACCGCGGATTCGGGTACGACGTGGTTTCGTCTTTTCTCCCTTTCTTTTTACAGTTTTTCTTAATTACTTATTTATCTAAGACGACAAGAACGAAACATGTGTCATATCGGTATGTATACAGTAATTTAGTGTTCATCAAAATGTTTTTGTTAATTTTTAATTTGTCTTGATCATACGATAATTTTGAGTGGTAATGAAAGAGAACAGTTTCCTGATTTGCACGGACTGTTAATGAGAGAGGGAAGGAAAGAAAGCAGTGCGTACGATAATTTTGTTTGCGCAACTTATTGACTGGTTCCCTGCTACAGTATACGTACAATCTGAACAGCATTCAAATACATCTGAATTCAACTTTTAATACGGTCTAAAAACACAATGCTTGGTGTTTTGCTTTATAGGCTGTTTTAAATCATATCGGTCAACCGGTGTTCTCCGTTAATGCAGCAGTCGGTCTTATGACGCGGGTTTGTTTTGTCATCGAGAAACCGCGGTATAACCGGCGACCACCAATATAGCTTAGTACAAGTACAACATGCATATTAAAGAATAAAATAATGATGCTTTGTTTAAGCATTAAAATTTGTAAAATGAATTGCGCCATGCCGCCATATTCTTTTTATGGTTAATTGTGATATTGCACAAACAATGAAAATTAGCACCAAGTACTGCTATGCGAGGGCTATTGTTTTGCTTGTTCTTATCTTATTATACTTTTGCATGGTTTTTCCCAATTAATAGTTTTTTATAAACTTGTTCTTTCTAAAAGATTTTATTTAGGATCACCGTATAATTTTATAATAAAAATACAAAATAATACAATAATAAAAACCTTTACAAAAAATGTAACTTTATAATTTTATAAAGATTTTATAATTATCTTGTTGGTACATCCTCTTCGTTCACTTTTATAAATATTATATATATATATATATATATATATAAACTTTCACTATGAACTTACTTTATGGTTTTATTTCCCAAACGTTTCAACGTGGTATACGTCTTCTTCAGTGGGAGTAAATACTGAATGTCTTTACAGAGTAACGGTTATGGACTGTAGGTGTGTGTGGTGGGGGTTGATGGTGGGAGGGAATTGGCGCTGGGGTTCAAATTGTGTGTTTGAATCAGTGTATCGAAAAGTATGTGTGATCTATAATGTAATTGTTCATTTAATATGTTGTTTGGTTGTAGTGCGTGATATCTGTATATTTCAAATTGTTCTGCTGTGTTTAGTTTTCTACTTTTTGGTAAGTAGTGTAGTATTTCCATGTTGTGCTCTATGTTTGTGTAACTGTGGTTTTCATTTTGTAAATGTGTGGCAAATGTGGAATGTATGTAGTTTGTGGTAAGGGCTTTTAAATGTTCTGAAAATCTCGAGGAAAAAGATCTTCCCGTCTGGCCGATGTAGAATTGGTGACAATCATTGCAGTTTAATTTATAAACCCCTGTTTTGCTGTATGTGTCTGTGTTTTTGTTAGTATTATTTATGTGTTTCCTAATTGTGTTGCTAGTTCTGTAGGCTACTTTATAATTGTGTTTCCTAAATGTGTTAGCAATTTTGTGTGTATTGGAATTGTAGTATGTAAGTGTGATGTATTTACTGGGTTGTGTGCTGTTGGTTTGATGTGTTTTACTTTTTGTGTTTAGGATGCGTTTGTGTAGTTTGTTTATTAAATCGGGATTGTATCCATTTTTGCCTGATATATATTTGATTGTGTTTAATTCTTCTTGGTAGTCATGTGTGTTTAGGGGTATTGAAGTGAGCCTGTGGAGCATGTCGTTGAAAGCTGCATGTTTGTGTTGAGTTGGGTGGTTGGATGAGTTATGTATGACCATGTCTGATGTGGTAAATACATTCAGTATTTACTCCCACTGAAGAAGACGTATACCACGTTGAAACGTTTGGGAAATAAAACCATAAAGTAAGTTCATAGTGAAAGTTTAAATATATATAAAGATTTTATCATATGCAATACATACGCAGAGCAGTATTTTAATTATAATAATTCTCTTGCAGACATACTGCAATGAAGCGTCATTATCCTAGTGGTGCAGAGAAAAAAAAATTTAAAAAATCAAGAGAACAAGCAGAAAAGTCAATCAAAGGATCAATTTTGAAATTTGTGCGTCAGTCTTCGAACACTAGTGATCAGGGTCAGGGAGAGTGCAGCACCAGCACGTCTATTGGTCTTGAAGTGCCAGCCGCCATAGAAGAAGAGCTAGCAGCTCCCCAAGAAGGGGAAGAGTATTTAAGTGAACAAGACCCAGAAAACAGTGTTTACGCACCACCGCAGCAATCTGACGAACAACATGAAGGTCTAGTTATGCCACAAACGGAAAGTGCTGATGGTGACTCAACAGATGGAGTCAATATCGACACATTGCTTCTTGACTCTGACGTAGGAAATTGGGCAATCCTTGTTACAGATGGTCTAAGAATTGATATAGTAAAAAGAGGATCCGAGTATTTTCAAAACCGAGAGGGTCCATTTGAATCTGTACAAAGAACTGGGACAAACCTGAAAGGATTAAATCGCCAGCTAACCAGCAATTGGTTTTACAAGCACCTTCCGAATGGAGAAAAAGTTTTAAGAAAATGGATGGTTTATTCTCCATCAAAGAAAAGTCTGTTTTGCTTTTGTTGTAAACTATTTAGTACAGATGAAAAAACAGCTGACACATCAAAATTCATTACAGGATTTCAAAACTGGTGGAAACTAAATCCTAAGGTGTCTCTGCATGAAAACTCGGACCAACATTTGTCCAATCTCGAAACATGGAAAACTTTAGGATCAAGGCTATTGCACAATAAAACTATCGATTGTGTACAACAGGAAGTTCTAGAAAGAGAAAAAAAAGTGGAACAATATGTTACATAGACTACTTGATATCACTATGTTTTTAGCAAAACAAAACTTGCCTTTCCGAGGACATAGGGAGCATCAACTTTCTGAAAACAGGGGAAACTTCTTAGAATTAGTCGAACTCCTTTCACATTATGATCCTGTGCTAAAAGAACATTTGGTGAGAATCCAGCAACAGACTGTACCAAAAGGGGAAGTTTTAACGTCATATTTGTCCCCTAAAATTCAAAATGAGTTTATTTCACTTTTGGGGAAAATTGTCAAAGAGAAAATCATTGAAGATGTAAATAAGGCGATGTACTATGGAATACTTTTTGACAGTACACCTGATGTATCTCACCAAGATCAGATGAGCGAAGTAATCAGGTATGTGCATATTGAAGGCGGAAAAGTTGAGGTGAGAGAGTAGTTCTTAGGATTTTTCCCTCTTGCTGGTAAGAAGGCTCTTGATGTTACAGAAGAAATATTGAATGCACTTAACAGTGACGGACTGGACTTGAATCTATGCCGAAGTCAAGGCTACGATAACGCTTCCACTATGGCAGGTGTGCACTCCGGTGTTCAAACAAGGATTCGCCAGTTGAATTCAAAAGCAATGTTTGTCCCATGTGCCAATCATTCGCTCAATTTGTGCGGAGTTCACGCTTTTGGAAGTGTCCCTTCTTGTATTACATTTTTTGGTACACTAGAAAGCATTTACAACTTCTTTTCGTGTTCAACTCACAGATGGGATGTACTAGATGAAACCTTAGGAGTAACAGTAAAAAAGTTGTCACAAACTAGATGGAGTGCACATCATGAGGCAGTAAAACCTGTGATGAAATACTATGAAAAGTTGGTAAAGGCTGTAGAAAAGTTGTGCAAACCAACTGAAAATGTTGACACAAGAGGTTCAGCAGAAATTTTATGGACGAACATCTGCAACTTCACGTTCCTTGCCTACCTTCATTTGTGGTGTCACGTTCTTGAAGAAGTCAACCATGCTCAAAAATATCTTCAGATAAAGGGGATAACACTTGACAAATGTGTACAAAAGTTGAAAACTTTGAAACTTTTTTTACAAGAAAACCGAGAAGAGATGGTTGGAAGTGCGCTTGATTTTGCAACAAACACTTGTAATGACTTGGACATACCAGTTGAAAAAAGTGGACGTAGAAGATTCAAGAAAATGATGCCGGGAGAAAACGCAAGAGACGAAGGCCTTTCTGTACAACAAGATTTAAGAAGATGCATGTTTGAATGTATAGATAAATTTTATCAAGAGCTTCAATGGAAACTATGAATGAACGATTCGCTGCTATACAGTCTGCTCATCTTATGGAGACAGATGTTGAAGAACTCCCTCAGCTCATTTCAAACCTAACCCAGACATTTGATGAACTCCAAAAGGAAGAAATGTTACCCGAAATACAGCGGCTACGACGTTACGTTCAAGCTGCAGACATCAAAAAAGAAGTGGCAAAACAATGGTCATCATTGAAAATGTTGGATTTTATTATCGAAATGGACTTACAAGAATCAGTTTCCAACCTTTGTGTATCACTTAGGATATATTTAACGATATGTGTATCCATTGCTTCTTGTGAAAGAAGTTTTTCAAAGTTAAATATAATAAAAAGTTATCTTCGCTCAACAATGAGTCAATCAAGACTGAATAGTTTAGCCATACTTTCTATAGAAAGTAAAGTAGCTAATACAATAAATTTTGACGAATGTATCAAAATATTTGCAGAAGCAAAAGCTCGTAAAAAGTAGTTTCTATAAATCATTGAGAGTATTTTATTTTGTGTAAGTTTTTGCTGTCTTATAATACATATTTTGTAGGACATAATTATCAGTACAACACTTTCATTTACAACTAACAATGGTTGAAAATGTTTTTCAGCAAATAATGCTCACAATATAGGGATTCAGTACTGAAGTTAATTAAATATTTTGCCTAGTTTTATAATACGTCAGAACATGTAGAGGAGAGTGGGGGAATGGTGCGCAGCGGGTAATCGTGCGCATCAATATTTTTGATATTTCCAAGCATGTAGGACATCTCTGAATGGTGCCACAACCAAGCGGCAGATTCGCCAACTACTGTGCCACGCCAACCACTCCCGCCAAATCACTTTTGTAGGTATGTGAGTGTGAAACATTATAGTGTAGTGCACGTTGTTATTTTCACTCTCCAGATTTTAGGAAGGTAAGCCTCAAATATTTCTCTGTATGGATTAAACTAAGTATATTTATAAATGGCAGTTTCTGCTTTGGTGTTTGGTGCAGTTAGTTTTGTGTTTAAGGCAGTATTTCTGTAAGCTTTAAGCAAAAATAATTTACAATGCGCGATCGGGTTATGGTGCGCAGCAGTGCGCACAATTCCCCCCCAAGCAATCTTATGGCGACAGTTAACATTAATTCCCCCTTTCGTTTCTTTGTTCCCAGATGCCTAGAAACTATGTCAGAAAAACAAAAATTAACTCCTATAACCAGGATAACTTATTCAAGGCTCTTGACGCAGTGAGAAAAGATGGAAGAAAGATAAGGGAGGTGGGAAGATCGTTTGGTATTCCAGAATCAACTTTAAGAAAAAATTTGATATTAGATCGTCCTCAGTGCCCACGACTAGGAAGAAAGTCCGTGTTTTCGCCAGAGATCGAGCTAGAGCTGAAAGAATATATATTAAAACTTTGTACTTTGTTTTACGGCTTAACTCCAAAAGAACTGCGCAGGTTAGCTTTTAGATATGCTGAGAAGAAAAATATTTCTAACAATTTTAACAAGAATCTAGGGTTAGCCGGTAAAGACTGGTTATATTGTTTTTTGAAAAGACATCCCAGTGTGAGGCTTCGTCAACCACAGGGAACTAGTCTCAATAGAATTGCTGGTTTTGTAAAGAAGAAGTGCAGTTGTTTTATTCAAACCTTGAAGCAGTGATGCAGAAGCACAAATTCCCTGCCCACAGAATTTATAATCAGGACGAGACTGGCATTACCACTGTACAGAAAAAGTGCCCTAAGATATATGGACCAAAAGGCGTAAAAAGAGTGGGAGCTGTTACCTCGGCAGAGCGAGGAAGAAATATTACAGCCATTTTTACCATGAGCGCTTCTGGACACTTCCCTCCGCCTATTCTTGTCTACCCTCACACCAGAATGTCACCTCTTCTTGGAAGAAATGGCCCTATCGGCGCTGTTTATCTCTGCTCAAAAAACGGATGGAGCAACTCTGATATATTCCTTCAGTGGCTCTCGCACTTTAAGAACCACGTTCACCCTACCGAGAACGAACCGGTTTTACTTGTTTTGGACAATCACTCTAGTCACATATCGATTGAAGTGTTTGAATTTTGTCGAAACAACTTCATTCATATGGTTTCCCTTCCACCACATACTTCCCATAGACTCCAACCACTGGACCTTACATTTTTTGGCCCATTGAAGAACGCTTTTTATAGAGAATGTGATTTCCACCTGACATCTTCTGGCCACACAAAAATCCAAGAATACGATGTGGCGGAGCTTCTTAACAAATCATTTGTTAAAGCTGCTAGCATAAGCAATGCTGTTTCGGGGTTCAGAGTATCTGGGATTCATCCATTTCATCCAGAAAAATTCTCTGATAAAGATTTCGAGGCTGCAAGGGAAATTGTGGATCAGCAAATTTTAGTAGACGTAGATGTTTCTGCTATTCCTGAGACTCCTGATTCTGCCAAACGTCCTCCTGACACGCCTCAAAACAACATAGATGAAAGCACTGAACCACCTGCAGCTTCCGAAGAAATTGGCACAGTCAACACAAACCTGTATGATAACCCTATCCCATCTACATCAAAAGATAATTATTTTTTTGTTTTTGCTCAATCTATCACTAAAAACAATCCAAGATCTACGGAGGGAAAAGCTAGGCCTAAGCCTCATGAAAAACAACACTCAGAAATATTGACAAGCACTCCAATCAAGGTAAAACTTGAAAATGACAAAGAGAGACGAATCATCAATGAAGAAAAGAAGAATCGAAAAGAAAGAAAACTCGTAGCACAGCGTTTAGGTTTTGAGGATAAAATTCAAAAAAAGAAAATGAAGATCGCCAAGAAAGAAAAAAAGCCTAGCTCTACCAAATTGAAGAGGAAAATAAAAATAGAAGAAGAGTCATCTGACGAATGTGATAATAGGTCTATTGATTATAAAAATCTTTGTCAAGATGATGAATTTGATGATATTGAATTGAACTTGGGAACTACTGCTATAGAAAAGACCACTGACGAAATTTGCAATATTTGTGGAGACATCGGGAAAGACCGTGAATTATGGTTCAGATGTGTCTACTGTTCATCGTGGAGCCACGCTAAGTGTTCTGGTGCAGATTCAGCTGTCGATTATATCTGTGAATATTGTAAATATTAAATTTAAGATTTGACAAATGTAGGCCTATATTAAATTCATTTAACGTATTGTGCCTAAAACCCAACAATTTAATACTGCAAAGATTTTGTACTTTTATAAGCATATCAACTGTATTGTAAAATAAATGATTGACTGATAAGACTTGTTAAAATTCATTAATGTAACCTAACCCCTGTTGCGCACCATTACCCAACCATATGCGCATGATTACCCCACGGGGTGGGTAAATGTGCGCAAGTGCATGTTTTTATCTTATGCAACATATCTTGTTGTTGGTTTGTCATTTCCTGGTAACTTTTTTTCCTGGCAAACTACATTAACTAAAGAAGTGTTTTACGTAGTTATTATTAATTTTTATCTTAAAGTGTTATCTTGAGAACAGTCTATACTTAGGTGCGCACCATTCCCCCACTCTCCTCTACGTAGTAAGGATTTAAGTTGAAAAATTAAGCATTTTTCTACATGTTGTCATTAATTTTAATTGAAATAAAAACTACATATTTGAAAAAGTAATAAAAAAACGCAAAATCTGTGTTTTTATTTTAGTTTTCCTTTAAGTTCTGTTAATACTTACATAGTTCTTTCCACGTATTTTTTCCAATAGTTTTTATGGATATAAGATTATGACTCAGTTTTGTGGTGCCGATAGTAGAGGCACAATATGGGGAGTGATTAATAATGGGGGGGCCACGGCCAGGAACTCCCGCCCCGGGCCTCCTAAGGCGTTGGTACGCCACTGTCGACGAGCGGGGCGAGCAGAAACGGCTCGTTAAAGGCCCTAGCATTGCGATATAATGCTGCGACGTCTGTGACACGAGTGATGTTTTCAGTAACAGGTAAATCAAACGGCGACCGAAAAGGCCGAAGGTTGCCTATGTAGGGCGAGCGAATCGAGATCTGTCACATAAATGGGGTTTGCAAATTTTCTGTAAAAAAATATCAAGTTTACTTCGTCCGCAGCTAATTTAGACGTGAATGAGAATGAGAATAATTAAATACGTAGAAAATGAGAAAACGTCCATTGTTGGAGATGCGAGCGGGGGCGTATTTACGGGGAGGGGCGAACGGGAACGGACCCTCCCCCCGAGGATAGAAAAAGTTGAATTTTGTTAATCTTTTAATTTTTAGGCAGTTTGATTATTTTTTCAGCTGTGTGCGCTAATATAGTAGTAATTCTTATTTAAATATACAAACAGGTTTGTTACACAGAATTAGTGTAGAGTAGCCTATACGTTTGAAATATGAAGTAATTGAAAATCAATTCAGTCAGTAAGTAGGGTCTATCTTCTAAACAATGTTTCAATAATAAGTATTTTTATTGTGTTATCACTGTTTACTTTAATGGGACTGGTTTCAGCCAGTTTAAAGATAGTAATATTGTAAAATTCCTGTGCTTTGTAAATAGTATATTCATTAGTTTGAATACTGTCTGCGCTAGACGAAAACATTCATTACGCCTGCTTACTACTTGGTACTCACTAAACTGAAAAATGTCGACTAATCAATGAAGGGCACAGTAAACTGAAGCATGTAGAACGAAAAGGAAAACGGGCAGAGCCCTGTTTACTGATAATGACACAGCGTTTTCCGTTGGTGAAAGGATAACGGAGAAGTAAACATAGGGTAAAAAAAAAAAAAAAGCGTACCATACTTTTGTTTGCGACAATGATTTTCGTTAGTGGACACATAACAGATAAGATCCTACATTTATTTTGTTTTACAAACAACATGAAATACATGACTGTAAGGCGGAGTGGCTTGCGGGTCAATATAATAGACTGCTGTTATGTTACAGAACTCGTTTTTTAATTTGAACTTTTCACTACTGACTTTTTTATTTTTCATATCGTACGTCTTTTACGCCTCCCGAGAAACCTAAGTTCTTAGATTTGCATGGTCTGGGAGTTAAGAAAAATGAATTTGTTAACATTCCGTTGTTACGCTACTTACACTATTTAGAGGGATTGTCCCAGGATCCAAGCACATTGAAAATGAATCAACCTGAAGATGGCAAAGGTGTATCTGCCGAAACGTTGTGGTAAACTTTTCCGTAAAAACAGAAATTCATGCGGGACTAAACCTGAAAACAGGACTCATCCATCACACTCTCGAAAATCGAGAATTTCACACACACACACACACACACACTTAAAGTTAAATTGTAACTTTAAAGTTTCTTGTAGTTATACTGTAAATACAATATATTATATTTTCTTATGCATTTATAAATGCAATTTATACAATCACGCTATATTTGTAGAATGCATTATATTTATACACTTAATATAGGCCTATATCCATTCATTGTCATGCCTGTGTACGTGCTTCGTATAGTCTATAATTTGAATATGTTTCTTAGCATAAAACTACAACAGTAAGAGAATATTCTTGCAACGCTTAGTTTACGGAAACAACAGTATGACTGGTAAGCCATACGCAACAGTCATAAGAATGTTTTGGCGATCTGTTCTGAAGTACGGAATACGAGGTAACATTTTTTTGTTCTCGTTTTAATATCCCTGTTCTTCAGCAATTCCAACACTATCTTAGCCCCCCCCCCACAGATTGTCCGATAAAATAGTGTTAAAATTCATGATAAACCTTTGTGTGTCTAATGTTGCTTAAGTGTTCATTAAAAATTAGTATATTATATATTTATACAAATAAAGTATTTTTGATATCTATGTAATGATATACTGTACACGAAAAAACATTACCTAATATAGGCCTATACGTACAATGGATTTAAAGTTTTAGGATCGTACTTGAAGAAACACGCGTCGCGAGAGGGCAAACATGAGAATCGCATAGAAACATTTTCACCTGGCGCGCATAAGCGGGTAGCGGCGGCGGGATAGAACGCTCGTGTGGTTTAGTCTGGTTGTTGTTAGCGTCGCGATGCGTTGTCCGAGGAGCGTCTTCATCGGAGTGGCCATACTTCTCTCCCTCGTACTGCTAGCGATCTTCACGCTGTACCTCAGTCAAGGTATTGTAACTGGTGTAACAGAATTACTTAACGCTGAATGTTTTAACATGCACATCAACATTTAGTTCTTACGATAATACTTTTTTAAAATAACACTTGTTGATTTAAAAGCATAAAAATACTGTCGTGTGTGATATCAAAGCTACGATACGAGTTTTTCTTTATTAATATAGGCTTAATAATTTTTGACATCATGTGTCGAATACTATACATTGATTGATATTACAATACTGATCAAATAATATTACGTCATTAGCGCTGATAAAATACAAAATTTTGATTTACTTAAGCATACTAACATTTGTAATGTTATAGCGTAGTAAGATGTGGTCACACACACACACCAACATGATGTACAGATGCTGTTTATATACATATTACATATGTATTTTATATCATATTTACAGATTATATATCTTTTTTTTTGTGTGTGTACACGCTTGTTTTTTCGTGCAGGAATATTCGATCTGTTAACCATTGGTGTAGTTTCTCCTCTTCCTACATTGTTATATAAATAGACAAATATGTTTAGCCTACATCTAACGTATACTATAATAATATTATTACAGTATAACAAACTATTATTATATAACAGATACAATATAATAATAATAATAATAATAATAATTTTCTACAAGTGACCTAAAATACACTATTGTAGCCATTAAAAAATGTCAATAAAATTTAGGTAGGTAAAGTGTAATTAATACGAATAACAATATACGTAATAAACCAAGTAAAACAACAATTGGTAAATATTATCGTCCGCAGGAGCAACATATTCAATATGAACAGAGTTTTAGAACTGCTATACCGTTTATGTATGTTTGTAGGTGTGCACCATTTTACATTCTACTTTAGTTTTTATTCATATACTGCTGTCAACCAAATAAACAAATAACAAAACCCAAATACAGAATCCATGTTTTATTATTTTAATACGTATAGGTCAACTGACTTATTATAGATAGCAACATGCTCCACATTTTTTAAATATGTTTAAAAAACATATACATTACCTGTATCCACAATACATTATCTGTTTAGTGTATAATATATATAGTGTGCAGTATTAACTAATATACTAATATTAGCAAAAATTCGGTTTGCTTTAAACTATAAAATTTATATTATAGTTATTGTTTAAAACGTCCAGGCTGGTTGACCATGTTCTATTCTTGTTAAAGTTTTCTAAACGCTGACGTTTCGGCAACACTCGCGTCAGTCATCCTCAGAACAAGGCCTGGATTGTGTATGTCCAAAACTTTAACAACTATGTATTTTCCATCTGAAAGAGATGGAAACAAAACACATTGTTTATTACAATGTTTGCGACATGAACGATACAGTTTCTACTCTGAAGATGGCTGCAGCTATTGCTGCCGAAACGTCAGCGTTTGGGAAATTTTAACAATAACTGACTGTTAAAATAGTTTCACGTGCCGTGAAAGTGTTTGTAACTTAATACAGAAAACCCTCCCATATCCGGACTTCTCATTTCCGGAAACTCTCATAACCGGAAAGAAAATCGGAAAAAATACAAATTCGAAAAATTTAGTACTGGGTCATTTTAAGATTCGTTAACGGTAATATAGTGTAAGAAAACCGGTTGTTTTCAAAACAGCGTGTAAATAGAACATACGAATATAACTAATGGAAAATTAGATAGGCTACTGTTATTTTTGTTTGTATGACTAAACAATTTCTACAAGGTCATACTATGACTTCTAGGAATTTGTATAAGCATGGTGTAAACACAGTACAGGTACAACAGTCAGACCAGTCTGTCTTAGTCTATTGTACTGAGAAGGTATTTTCGTTCGTGTCTGTTATTGAATTTCTTGTTGGATAGTGAAGTTACTTTTACAGTAGGTTAAAAGTGTTGTGATTAAGTTTACGGTTAATTATTTTACTGTTTGCCGCTTGCAATGCATGTAAATCACCTGAGATGTCAAAAAAAAGTAGTGATTAAAATGAATAAAACCTGAAAGCCATAAACAGGGTTGTTAAGTGTGAACTGTGGCAGCTGATTTAAACGTCGGAACGTCAGCTATTAGAGGCTGGATGAAGGGAAAGAAAGTTAATAAAATTTTCATCAAAACACGGTAGTGGGGAATCACATTTCACATTTTAAAATTACGAAGAACTGTAACTATGAAATTTTAAAAGAAGCTCTGTATGTCTGGTTTCTTAACCATAGAGAAAAACGTGTCCCTCTTTCAAGGCCTTTTGTACAGGAAAAAAGCAAAAACTTTGGCTTCTAAACTAGGTGACAGTTATAAAGTCTTCTGTGCTAGTTCCGTATGTTTCGACGGATGGAAATCTCGCTACGGCATTAGACAATTAACTGTAAGTGGAGAACAATTATCCAGCGATAAAGTGGCGCAATTGAATTTAAAGAAAAGTTAAAAAAAATAACAGAATTATATACGAAGGATCAAATATATAATGCTGATGAGACGGGCCTTAATTTAAAGATTCTACCTGCAAAAAGTCTCGTTAGTAAACAATGAAGAAAGCACCTGGTTGCAAAAGGAGTAAAGCGAGGGTAACTATTCTCTTGTGCAGTAATGCATCAGATCACCGGTTTCTACTTATGGTAATAGGAATATATAAAAAAATCACAGGCAATCAAAAACATAATCCAAATTCGCTGCCAGCGTATTATTGAAGCCATAAAAGTCGATAGATATCATCTGAATTGTTTAAAGAATGGTGTCTGAGCAGTTTGTGCCGTACGTCATCAGTTTCCTAGCATCTAAAAAACTGCCGCCTAAAGCAGTTTTTTCTTCATGACAGTAGTCCTTCGCTCTCAAATTTTACCGAATTGAGATCCAACGAAATTGTGGCTTATTTCCTTCCATCAAACGTGACCCGTTTACTTCAGTCCCTAGACCAGAGGGTTATCGAAAACTCTAAAAGAAATTATACAAAATTACCGTCACAATCCGTAGTAACTGACGAATCCCAGTCTTTGTTAAAAATCATTTAATATAAAACAGGTAATGTTCTGGGCCGCTGAAGCATGGAATCTGGTGAAAAATCTACGCTCGTGAGATCATGGAACAAAATTAATGATGAGAAATGTAAAGACATTACTGATGAAGACGCTTCTGATAATCTCGTGAAATTAGTTCATTGGATTAATGGTTATGCAGGCATGACTGAAACTGAGATTGCCGAGTGGATTAGCAGTCACATTGAACGCGACCTCACTGACCAAGAGATTATAAGATTGCAACTGAAGAAGAAGAGGAATAACCCACTGATAGCGAAGGTAGAAACCGTCTCTATACTATGTCCACTTCTATGCTCCTCCATAAAAAGACTGTCTGAAAAGGTGACGCCCATATCCAGCTGTAATGGTAGTAGTGTGTTTTTAGCACGTTCAGTTGATTAACAGGAGTGAGGTGGTGGCTCAATGGTCATCGTTTTCAACCACACAATTTCTCTCGCTGCGGTTATGTCGTTTTATCGGTCCACGGCTCAGTTAAATCAACGCCACTTCTCATTACTTAGTCTGTTGACTCACGTTATGAGCTAGGATCGCCTACACAAAGTGCAAAAATACAACGTAGTGGAAGAGGACGTTGGAAACAAGCTTTCCACCTTTTTCCCGGAAAAATACCGTCTTAGTGTCCAAGAGATCTATTAAAAATAAAAAGACAAATCGATTAATATCGTTATACAAATTCTGTACAGTAAATGGCACTTGTAGAACAGGTGAGTAATTACTGCCACTGTTCGAACAAACAGTATCAGTACTGCCGAACGAAATGTCGACGCTACCCTGAACTTTGTCAAACTATTATGCGAAAGGTATTCTGCAGAAAACTACTTAAGAATGTTATTAAAACTTTTATTATACATGGTTTGGCTGACGCTAGTATATGGTTACATAGCTGCATCGTGAAACCAAAATCGAGACTACAGTTACTTGCAGTCAAGACTGCTTTACAATTGGTGGATTCACAATTTTATAATTTACTTATTTTTTTCTTGTAGTAGAGACGGCGATGAAAAGTGTTTGTAAATAATGTTGAGAAATCGCGAAAAGAGGACGAAAAGTGCAAAGCGTTACGAAAAAACGAAGTCTTGTGTATTAAATTGCTTTTATATACGAAGCGATATGACATTTCAACTTTACAAATATTACAAATTGAAAATCAGTTGGATTCACTCAGGATAAGTTTTGTAACATCGACTGACACTCTAAAGGTTCAAGCCGGCAAGTAAGTTGACTATGTCTCTATAGTCCATGCTTTCATTGATGTATGTATTCCGATATGTACGCGTATACCGGTGGAACTTGCATTATTGCCTACAGTATACAATTTCAAGGTAACACTATATAAGTAGACTCCACCATTTTCATATATCTCATATTTCCACAGTTTGCCTTCATTGTCACTGATCTCAGTATACCGTTTAAGCTTTTATTAGAGACTGACATTCTAAGTTTAAACTCAACAATTTGATTCCGTCACTATACTCCATTCTCCATTGTCTCATCTGTATGCCAAGATAATTGTTGCTAATCGAGTGGTCGCTCGGCACTTCATTTTAACATCATACCACAGTTCAAGTCTAACCTCTGATATTGTCAGGGGAATGAAACATATCTGTAGAACTATACAAAGTGTTTACTTGTTAAATTCAAAATATTGCAAATTTCGTTTAGCAGAATACGTATAGATTCCGATTCTCATGATAACAACCACACAACTAAAGAAATAATTCCATTTATTTGAGAGAGTGCCATTTCTATCAGTCCCAAAACGATTTTGACAGCGCACATTTTATCGGGAACTGTTACGGACACGATCTGAATGTTCTAGGCTTCAAGCCGGCGCCGCGTAGTACCGTTCTGTTGTAATCTAAAGCATACCACAGACAGGCGCTCAAGAGTGAGAGTGTAATTTTAAATGTACACGCCAGGAGTGTCGCTCAAGACTGTAGTTTAGTGATATGTGTGTTTGTGTGTGTTACTTCCGGAATTTGAGTAAAACATGAAGTGTGACGTGTTCTTACAATATGACGTGTGGTTGTATTACACTGTGTATTTATATCTGATATTACAGCGTATAAAAAAAAAACAAGATATAATAATACCTCTTTACCGCAATAAAACGCACTTTTATGAAAACGGTTTTCTCATGTCTTAGGCTATCTTATTTTTTTTTGACTGTATCTGACTTTCAAATCTTTTTCGAGTTTACGTTTCCAATTTACATGAGAGCCTTGTGTACTTTTCAAACCACAAATCGCGTCTGATGTTATTTTTTACTTTTCAGGTACAAAATAAATGAAAGATGACTTAAACGATTTTACGAATTATCGAGGAATTTCCTTCAGAAATATAAGAGGTAAATTGTTTGCGGGGCTTCTATTAAATCGACTTTCAATTTGGGCTGATGCACAAGCCGTTCTCAAAGAATTTCAGGCTGGATTTATGAAAGCCTAGTCTACAGCAAACAATATATTTAGGCAGTTATCTATTATTAAATTAAGACTGAGGGTGAAGAGTCTATACTTTACGCTTTATTTGTTGATTTGTCAGCCGCATTCGACCGAATAGACTATCATGCTTTGGTTTACAAATCAATTTTTTTAACTTTATTGTAACTAGTTAGAAACTATCTAGCAATCTTATTCTAATAAATAACTTAACATTGCGTAGGATAAGCTCCCACTGGAGCATTCCTCAGTACAGTTACACTTTGTTCATGTGCTGAGAATTACTATACATATTTAGTTCACTAATTCAAATGGTTTCTGTCTCTGCAGTCGCCGAACGAGTCCAGCATGATCAAGCAGTTTTAGTATAGACTTCAAAGTTTTCGTGTTCATGAAGTCTTCTTTCATATTTATCCGCAACCGGTTTAATCTCGTAGGCATTTTCAGGTCCCGATGGATGTCATCATTTCTTACGTACAATGGTGCATCAATAATACTGCAAAGAAGCTTATTTTTAAAAATCCGAATTTTTTTATATATTAGATTTCATAGTACAACCGCAAAGCTGTACACCATACACCCAAACTGTTTTCAAGACTTGTTTGCATAACAGTAGCTTGTTATGTAGCGATAGCTCAGAATGTCTTCCAAGCAGCCATCACATTTTCTTCAATTTAATCCTAGTTCTTCTCGTTTCTTCTTAATTGTCTTAATATGTTCTTACCACCTAAGTTTGGCATCCAGAGTCATGCCCAAATACTTCACTGAGCTTGCGTGTGGAATTCTTTGCTGATCGATTACGAATAATCTGTTTTCTGGTTGGTGAAATTGATATGAGTAGACTTGGTTTCGTTCAGCTTGAGGCGCCATTTTTTGTCCATCTTTTGACGTACACAACTGCTGATTGTAGAGCATGTGTTGCTGTTTCTATACTAACATCAGTAGCTAGTAAAGCAGTGTCATCAGCGAAAGTAACTGTTGTCACCCCATCACATTTAGGCATATCTCCTGTATACAATAAATACAGAATAGGTCCAAGGACACTGACTTTTTGTACACCAGCTGAAATATACTTTAAATTAGAATAATTATCACCACACTTAACTCTGAACCTACGTTCTGAGATATATGATTTAAGTAGTTGGCTCATCTGTTTAGGCAGGTTTACTTTCATCTTGTATACCAGTCCCTCATGCCACACTTTATCAAAAGCTTGGGCCACATCCAAGATTACTGCGGATCATATTTTATTTTCTTCCAGTGATCGCTCAATTACATCTGTAATCCGATGCACTTGTTACAAATAAAATGACCTGAAAATTTTTCGTATAGGATGATATTAGCTATGAAAAGTCTTAGGAAACACGGGCTATCAGAAAGTTTTGAAACTACTATGGACGTGAAACAAGGCTGTATTTTGAGTCATCTTTTATATACCTTATTCATATTCGATATAGCAGATTATTGGGACAGGAGAATTAGAGTTAATGGTGTAAATATTAAGTTATTGACGATTGCAGACGATATTGTCTTATTGCTACAGACAAATTTGCACCACAAAATATAATAAATAGTTTAGAGGAATATTATAGGAAATGGAATCTAGTTGTGAGCCTTAACAAATCAAAAATTCTTGTTTTCAGAAATGGAGGAAGGGGTGCGACATATGAACATTTTTTTTAAAAGATGAACGACTTGACGTATTAGTAGTCGTGTGCATTTAGGAGTAAATTTTACAACATCAATGTCTTTAAATGAACATATACAAAGTATGTCTTCAAAGAGCTGAATATGCCATAAATTCCTTCAGTAATACAATTTCTGATAGGAGCGTTCAGTTTTCTGCAAAACGTAAAATATTGAACGCTGTCTGTAGCACAAGTGTGGGGGGTACAATATGTGTAGATCTGTTAATGGATTTCAATGTTTCTTCATAAAAAAGTTGCCCAGAAATTGTCCGGATTATTGTCTGTACTTAGAGACCATTGATTCCCTACATTTCTGCACACGCTGTCATTGCATTTATCGGACCTTAGTCTAACTAGATCCTAAGTTCTGTTGCAAGAGATAATCATAAAGAAAGTATATTTCTGTAATGATTCGAGGAAATTACAGAAATAGACTTAACTTGAAATAGAAATGGACCATTTTCAAAATACACATTTTAGTTTTAATGCTGCTATTGAAAAGTTGAAGAATCGCTATTTGGATAAGTGTAAATTACAAGTTAGGAAGCGTCAGAAACGAATACTGTATTTAGATCTGGAATATGTAGACAGCACTGTTAATAGTTTCTTAATAAATTGGTTATTTAAAGCCAGAGCGGAGCTGTTGCAACTAAGTAGAGAAGAGGAGAAGTCCACTTCGTCTGTGATTGTTCAATATTAAAAGAGTACCATTTAAAATATTTAAAAAATCTGTGTTAAGTGTTGAAGAGGCGAAAGACTTGATAAATGGTAAACGCTGGATGTTACTGAGTGAATACTGTACATCACCATGGCCATATCGGTATGAACTAATTGAAAAATTTAATTAATAAGGTGCCAAGAGTAAACATGTAGCGTTATTCTTTAATGAGAGTAGTCTCTGATATGTTATCATGTTCTTTCGTGTTCTTCTGCAACTGTTCTGTTTATTTCATTTTTATGTGACGAATGCATTAAGACTTTAGAAGCTTTGCTTAATTGTTTTTAAGCAAAACAGTTCATCATACGTTATTATACTATTTCTTAAAGCTGCACAGTGCATGCTTGCATTTTTATAATGCAATTTTAGTTTCTTTTATAACAATTGTTCAGTCCAAAAATATATTACATAATAGGCTACGCAGCTCCTCGGACGATCTTTTGATCAAGGGTTGTAGTTTTAAGAATACTTTTGTTTTTCGGTTGTATTTGCTTGTCAATAAAACACTTTTATTATTATTATTATTATTATTATTATTATAAAATAAATGATCAATTATTTTATCGATCGATAAATTAGACGTGAGACTTTTTTATGTGTAACAGTGTGTAATACACATTTAGTGTTTGTCTGCACTATTTTAAAATGAGTGTGAAAATATTGTTCGTTTATTCAGTATGTTATTTATTATGAGAAAATATTTTACTTTATACATTCTTTTGCTTCTGAGGAAATTACGTTAATTACAATATTTTAATTAAAAATAGGCACTTATCTGTTAAAAACGATTACATTTTCAAAGAATTTTGGGTTCTTGTCTGTTAACCAAACGAACAAGCTATCCGAATGACATCGGACAAGCGACAAGCATCGATTCCCAATTTGTATCTACATACATTCGGTGTCTACATCAGTCCGAGACAATTGAACAAAAAAAAATATTTTAATAACTAAACTAAATCCTGTACAAAATGTGTGGCTTGAACTATTTCTCTGTACCCATCATCACCACTGCGTTTTGTCGAATAGAATTAAACTAATTCGGTGAAATAAGACATTACAGTATTACAATATGAGCTGGTATTATGTTTAATATATTACAGTAAAGTCTGGTCATTTCGAATTTTTGGATAATTTGAACAGTTTTCCTTTTTGTGAATTCCCTATTCAAATTAGTATGAAAATATTACGGTTAATTCGAACTTTTTACGAAGTCACAGTACTTCTTACGTCAATAATTTCTTTAAAATTATGCATTTAATAACAGTAAAAGTGTGAACTACGAAAAACGTGACATCATTAAAAGTAACCGTTAGATTTGTGCAATATAACTCCAGGCAGAGACCAATGATTGACATGCAATAAACAGAAAACATGAGTACTGACGTTTAAACCAACTTGCAGTTTTAATATCTTAGTGGCTGAAGTCAGTTACGAAATCTACGTAGACATTAACAATGAAATAGCCGTTTCTGGAGAGATAGTGACATTCTTGAGGAAGTGACATTCTTGACATTCATAAAACAATACCGAATCCTTTTATGAAAACATCGAAAATGACCACTGTGTAATTTTCCGTAAAAAAATAGCGAAATTCATGCGGGATCTAACCTTAGATCACACCCTTGAAATTCTAAGGAATGTATGCGTATAATAGGTCTATAAAGTTATACTGTAACTTTAAAGTTTCGTGTATTATAATTACCACAATGTATATTTTCCTATGCATTTACAAATACAATTAATATAGTATATGTTTGTACAAATATATTATTTTTGATATACGAGTATATGTAATTAGTATAGAAGTAAACACATTACCTAATATTACCAGTACAACCGATTTAAAGTTTTAGGGTCATACCCAACAGAAACACGCGTTGCAAGACGGTAAATATGAGAATCGCATATAAATATTTTCACCTGGCGCGCATAAGGGTGACACCGCGGCAACATAGAAGGCTCGTGTGATTTAATCTGGTTGTTAGTGTCGCGGATGCGTTGTCCGAGGAGCGTCTTCATCGGAGTGGCCATGCTTCTCTCCCTCGTACTGTACGTTCTAATCAGACAAGGTACTATTGTGGTATTGTGGACAAGTTTTGTAACTGGTATGAAAAAATTAGAGCGATAACTGATTACTTAACGCTGAACGTTTTACACACGTAGGGTACATGGATATTTATTTCTTCTTACGATAATACTTTCTTAAAATAACGCTTGATGATTTAAAAGCGTAAAAATACCGCCGTGTGTAACAGCAGAGGTATGCTATAATTTTTCTTATTAATATAGGCTTAATAATTTTTGACATCATGTGTCAAATACTACTTACTTATAAATACTGCTGATTTATGTTAAAATACTGTTGAAATAAAATAACGTCAATGGTGGTGATAAAATACACATTTTGATATACTTGCATATATGCGAAAGAGACTAGAGAAATAAGGGAGAATAATAATTATCAGAAATAATTATTAGCGTTGTTACACCTTTGCTGAGGCGTAAAATACCGTACATTCTTACAGAATGAATAAAATATTTTATACAAAATGTAAAACGATGGTTTTTAAGAACTAGCGGATTTGTATGACGGGTTAGTAAATTAGAGGAACAAGGTGCAAAAAGAAAATTGTAAATTGTACCGATAATTTTCAAATTTTTAGATTTATGAGCAGAAACACATACACTCACCGACCCATTCACATACGCGTACGTGAGCGCTTTCTCTTCCTCCCTCTTGGAATTAGAATAACCACATTGTTCGCTTTGAATGTCGCAGATTTCGAGTCTGCCTGTATATGGAATACCGTTTTTTAATGTCATATCAATTTTCTATTTATTGTGAGCTACTGAAGTGAAAATTCTTCACTTACTTGGAGTGCGACACTCAGTAATATCACGGTGTTTGGGATATTTACAGTTAAATTCAACTTACTGCAGTCACTGTTCTAGAAATGAATCGTTGTAGCTATCACTTTCTTGCAGCGATTTTGTTTCAGGCTACACACATCAGCTGACTGATGTAATATGGAAACACGTGTACATAATCAACCCTTCAATTGATTCTTCCGGTCGATTTGTTACGTAGGTCAGGTGTGCACAATGAATGCGTCTAGTACTACTGTACCAGTTTTTTCTTTCTGCAAAACCTTTACCAGTTAATAAGTTGCTACTATTCTTGCAATTTCAAACCGTTGTTTGATGGGTGGTCATATTCTGAAGTCGTCAGGGCACTTTTTTGATCATCCACAGTTTAAAATTCCTTTAATTTTTCAAACACGTTTCTGCCGTTACTTGATCTTTTTGGGCGTTTTCGTAGCATTCTCTCATTAACGTGTCTGCCTCGTGTAGCTATTGCGCCTAATTAGCTGACCCACCTGTCGAGCTTTCCCGTAATATTTTCCAAGTATCCTTTTAAACACTTCCACAGGTCATTTGCATTCTATTTTACCAACAGTTCTCATTCTCTAATCCTCATAATAATTCAGAACCAAACAGATCCACAGATGGCCTTTTGAAGCAGTCTCCGAAATCATTTCTGAATTATCGTATGATGAATTACTGTTTTATTTACTAAATTTATTTCTATTCTTATCATGTATATCCTGATGTTCTATTACTACAGTGATATATGCCTGTGGCACTGTGTTCCCGTTCTTTGTGCAGAAACCAGTATCATCCGTCCCTCGTTTCACTTAAAAAATAACCCAATAGTCATCGATCAAAAAACCATTGCTGAGGCTACTTCCGTTATTCCAAATCACGCTTACATAGGGTGCAACCTATTAGCGCGGAACAATTTGTTGACTAGTGAAGCTCTGAGTAAAGAGTCGTTCTGTGCTAAGTACGATTGGTCCCTTCGGATATCGACTGAGCATACAAAGGGGCCAGAGCACCATCTTATTCTTGGGGTGAAGAACTGCGCCTTAATGCTATATGGTGCAGATGCAAGAAAAACAAAATTTTTAACCTATTCCAAACTCTGTGGTCAATGTAATTTCTCAATATACTAATAATAAAATTAATGAAATATATTATGTTCTGTCCGGAAATCAGAAAGCTGGTTAGGTAGATAGAAACGCATAAGGAACTGAAAAATCAAAGGTGTGATGGATTTCAATTATATCCATCTTTGGACACAAGAAATAATCTAATGCGCATGCACTAAGTAAAAATGGTTTTTGTACGGCGTAAGTTATGTCTACTAGTTGAGAGGATAACCGAAGTCGGCTGCATTTAGGCATTCAATAAGAACACCATGTTGTGATCCTGAAAAAAATGAAGTAAAACGTGTATAGATTATTCAGTTGCAAAAGGTAAATTGACGGATGATGTAGGAATTGGGACAAAATCGTGTGTGTTTTGTTGATCATCACAATCGTTCGTACATGTAACCTCCTTGCTTGTGTTCCGAGACTGTTATCAACAAATACAACGGAGCTTCACGCGCGCACACACACATTACTTGTGCAAACACTGCTGGACAAAGCGTTTGGATTTACACAGGTGGTGTCATCATTGTGTCATCTGAGATCATACAAACGTATGTTATCATACCCCTATGAAAACGTACATATGTTCAGCAGCGCAAACAAATGGCATAGCAAGATAGTATCATACACACGTTACGTAGATGACACCTTCATCATTTTTAACGGTACCATAAGACAGATCAATAATTTAAAAAACTATTTGAATAACATAAACAAGAACATACAATTTACCCTCGAGGTAGAAATAGAAAATAAACTCGATCTAACAATAACAAGGTTGGACAATAGTTTTCAATACCAAATATATAGAAAACCTACCACCACCGACGCCACAATACACGCGGATTCCCATCACCCTCTTCCGCAAAAAATGGCCGCCTATAACAGTTTCATACATAGATTGCTCACCATACCGTTAGAAATCAGTGACTTTCATGAGGAAATGAACACCATTAAACACATAGCAAAGGCCAATGGATATACGTGCTCTATGATCGATACTTTAATCAAAAGACACCGGAAAAAGTTACATAACAAGATAACAAAACCGAGTAGTAACCGAGACAGCACATACGTGACTTCTATTTACGGCCGAACTTTACCCCATACATTAACCAACATTTTTAGAAAAAGGAATATAACTTTAACTTTCCGGACTGATAACAACATTAAGAAAATTCTTCACCATAAATCTGTCAAACCAATAAAACAGAGGACAGGTGTGATGTTTGCAACAGCTTTTATATCGGACAAACCGGCAGAGCGTTCAAAAAACGCTTCCAAGAACATTTACCAAAAAACGACATCCATAATATCAAATCCAACTTTGCACGTCACCTCGTGAATAACAATCATAACTACACCGATTTCGACACCAACTTTAAACCATTACACATTTGCAAAAAAGGCAGATACATGGACACATTAGAAGAATTCGAAATTTACAAGGCCTTCAAACAGTCTAAAAAGACGAACAAGCCACAAGACGGCGGATTCATATTAAACGATCAACTCAACTTCAAGTCAAATCCCTTGTACGACACGGCCATTGGGATACAAGATGCGTTGCACAGATAACAGTTTACTCGGACAGTCAGTGCGCAAGTAACATCGCGGCGGTGTACACCGGCTATAAACGCAACGCGAACACATCATGGTGTGACAGTGCGTGCTCCTCTGTGTTTTTAGTGTGTTTTAATATTTTGATGCTTTAATGTTTTAACTATTGATTTTAATTTTAATTTATTATATTTTGATCTTAATGTCTGACGTTCTTTAAAGAGAAATTATTCTGAAGATGGGGCATATGCCTCGAAACGCGTCAAGTTAAGCGAAATTACAAGTAAGTCACTTGACGGATATTATTTATTTAATACAAGTGACTTGGATACTTTAAAAATGAATATTAAATATGTAAATATATATTTTTTGCTATATTGCAATATGTTTTTATGCACTGTAACCTATATGTGCTCGAAATAAAGCATATGATGAATAGAGAGTTTATGAAATGTTAAACATAAAAATATATAGAAATATAAAAACTCAGAATTTTAGTTTGTAAGGAAGTTTGTTATTTAGGCATATAAATAAAGTATTGTAAGTGCAAATATGTAGTGCAATATAAAACCGTTCGTGATTATTGTGGTTCAAGTTAGCGATAGTCGAGTGCACGTATGCGTGTGTCGCGTAGACGGTAATTACAAAAACCATGTAACGCCGTTATTAATTACGATTTCGAGATGGTACTTGAACAAGAATATAGTTTATATTATTACAAACAATTTGTCGTAATTAAGTATACATACTATTATACATATATTGTAACGTCGCGCCGAAGTCGTCTCTGTTAATTATGTATAGGTTGTGTGTTCGCCTCACACTGGTGTCGTTACATCAATGTTTTGCGCTAACGAAGTCCGCAGCGATGTTTCAAATTACCAGTACAACGCGAGTGGAAACCTTACCTGTATAGGTAAGGGGTTTATACCTGTTAATACCTGTAAGGGGTATAGTTTTACCTGTAAACTCCATAGGGGTTTATGAATCCCGGGTGGCGCCAAATTGTTTATTTAAAACAATTAAATTAATAGATAACGTGACAAAAAGTGTTCTAAATTATGACGGCCGGGAGTATTCGAATTTGTTCCCGCCTTCGTACGACCTACTGAATCAAGCAGGTAGTTTGTCGAGTTGCAGCGTGAGCGCTGGCCGTCAATTCTGGAAGTTCGCTAAAATGCACGAATTATACAATACACTTCCCTATGAAATAAAAACAATGGTTACACTCTGTACTAGTTTCTTTAATTATTGATTGGTAATTATTCAGTTTACAAGAAAATTATATTTGGTTATTCAACAATTTTGCACCGACAATTGATATGAGACAATCTCTCTAGGGTTTGGCGAAATCGATTTTGGAACGATTCATACGGCCTAAGATGGCTACAGTTTAGTTTGTTTACAATCTGTTCCGTTTAAAATCTAGGTTCTTTTGACTATGAGAAAAACATTAATTATGATTACAATAAAAAGTACACTACCTTACATTATTCGTACTTAAATAATATAATGTGTAGCTACAATTTGTTCCTGCTGTGTAGTAAAGTGTGTTTAAAAAGCTGCAGTTTAACATTAGGTTATTTTCTTAATTAATAAATTTTCAGTGTTTGTTTATTTTACTTAATCTTTGAAATAAATTATATTCAGTTTATGGTGAGAGTTCAGATAACTGTGAGAAATATTTAAAGTGAGTTTATTTCAGGAAATTGGGTAATTCAATGATACTTATCAAATCAGAAGGCTTGTGATAAACTGTTGTTCAGGTGAAATAGAATAGTCATCAATTTTGAATGATTTGGGCTGCTGGCATCTTTTTCATGTCAGTTGTGGTAATTTCTTCATTTAATTTTTATTCAAATTGGTCCTTGGCATCAGTTAAATGTTATTGCTCCTCGGCTTCTTCTTACTTGTTCATGTTTTTGAATTTTGACTACTTTTTATACATTTTAAATGAAAATTTATGCCATTCAAATTCTGGCGTCTAATCTGCATGAGCTTCACTTATAGAGTACTATAAATTAACGGAAAATTCGTAACCAACGTCTGTTGTCATGGTTACAAATTAATCCTGATTGGTTAATCTTGGCTTATAACCATTGTTATCAAATTTGAATTTTTTTCAAAATTACTGTATATCTTCTGAATGCTTTTATTCTTCTGTCTTCCTTCCTATGTATTAAATATTACCACTACTGTTATTATTTCCTTTCAAAGATTGTTTTGATATCCCATAAGGTTGGGTTCTATAAAATATTAATGTTTGTACATTTATGTTAATATTTGTTAATTACATTTCTCTTTTAATTTAAGTCCTTATTCTAACATTTTCTTTTAAAATGATTTACAAATTATTCTTGGCTATTTATTCGCCTTGGATTTGTTAATTTCCTTGTTGATTTTATACAATTTGTAGTTATTTGTTTTTGACAGTTAGGCATTTCATAGGCCTAAGTAGCCATTGATTATATTTACTTATTTTATACCAATTATATCTCATTTTACTTTAATATGCTTGGTTTTGTTATTATAATTGGTTGTTTTATTTGTTGATGTGTTTTGGATCTGATTTTATACTATTTGTAGGTTTCTATTATTTTCTACATCATGGCTTGTTAATTATTTCCTAACTGATTTTCCAGTGTAATTGTATCTGTATTGATTCACCTTCTTATTTATCTATTTAGCCCTTGTTAACAATATGGCTATTACTTACTATTAAAACATAACATCTAGGCCTATGGTCTGTACAATTCCTTCAGCCATATCCTATTCATAAATTTAATTAAACAATTTTTTAACAGTTATTAGGTAATGTTTGTTTACAATTCATTTCATTTCTTATTATTGTTTGGGTGATAAACATCATCACACCGTTTAAACTTCCTTAATCGATTATCCCTTATAACCTGGGGTGTTTATTGATTTCATTTTTAATTTCTTATTTCTTAAATAATATCTACCTTCTATCCATGGTAACACCAACTGTTTACCCTTCATGGGATTCTCCCTTTTAAATACTATTGTATATAATTAAACTTAATTTCTTTAACAATAAGATTCTTTTTTAAATAATACTGTCATCATCACTCTTCAGTGTTCATTTCATATTATTAAGTGTTTACATCTAATACTATCATTAATAACATTCTTAATTATTAATATGGTTCACCATTAATCATCTAGTGTTTATTATAGCTTATTTATTAAACGTTTTATATTTATCACTTTATTTCCTAATTATTTTGGGGGTTTTACACTTTCACTTTTGCACTTCTTAAATGTTTTATTTTAAGTGTTTATAAATGGGTAATCCCTATAATTACTTTTTCTTCGTCACTTAGTTAATTTTATTTTCTCACCATCTCACTATCTCTCTCTTTATAAATATTATCTATACTATTAACAAGTTTTTGTCTTTATAGAGTTTTTTATCACATCTAACTCTAAGTCTTGGGTTAGTGTACTTTTATTTTTCATATTACTTTATTGGGTTTTATCAAATCATTTACATTTATTTTTAAATCGATAATAATAATTATTTTATGCATTGGTTAGTTATTGGTTTCGTTCCCAATATTACACTTGGGTGTACCATTTCTCCTTTTCATATTCTATATTATTTGTTTGTGTCGTATGATTTGGTTTAAATTTATTTCCTTTACACTTGGTTTGTTTCATGTTCATTTTCCTTCTTCTTCCCTTTCATTTTATTTTGCTTCATTTTATTTCGGTCTTCCCCTTCTCATTTGGTTTTATTTCATTTGGTTGTATGGAGTCATTCTCTTCCTTCAATTGGTTTCCTTCCTATTTGGTTTCGTCTTTTCCCTTCTTCTTTTGTTTCTATTTATTTGGTAAATCACTTTCTTATTTGGTTTCGTCTTTTCCCTTCTTCTTTTGTTTCTATTTATTTGGTCAATCACTTTCTTCAATTGGTTTCATTCTTATTTGGTTTCGTTTTTCCCTTCTCCTTTTGTTTCTTTTTACTTGGTCAATCACTTGGGTTAGGTCATGTCGTCGTTTGTCGTGTCATTGTCATTTTATTTTCATTATTTTAAACATTTTATTTTATACGAATTATTTTTTATATTGTTGATTCATCTTTTTTATCCCTGGTATTGGGGTGGCTTATTTGTGTTGTAACAATATACATACATACTGGGTGAGACTGTTTTTTCCTTTTTTTAATAATTCTGCGTATGATTTATACTTGAAAAGCCATATGTAAAAGTTTAGGTAATTTTGTTACAGGTTTAGAATAATTATGGACCAGAATAACACGAACGTTACACGATCGAATTGTAATTCCCTTACTTAAATTAGATCTGTATAGGAAAGGAGCTTGTTATTGACCAATGAGAGTTTTCTAATTTCAGTTCAAGAGTAAGTTAAGCTGCATACAAGAGCAGTTCATATCGGTTATCCAAACGAGACGCAACCTGGTATTCTCTACAAGCGGTAACGGCCACAAGCCTGCAAATTAACCGCATTGAACGCTGCCTATCTCGAAGTCATAATCTCTAATTACTCGTATATTAGCATTCTATACTGCATTAGACTGAACTCCAAGTCTCTGATGGAGGGGATAAAGTATGCGTAATTGTGTTGTGTGTGTGTGTGTGTCTGTGTTGGTATTGTTTGTTTGTCAAAGCTAATGATTCATCAAACCTGTTCACAATGGAAACTGGCATCCATCACAAAGGCAGACTACCAGTTTGTAATATTATTGCTGTCCTCTTTTTATCGTTACGGTAGTAAGTGCGTTTAAAGACTACGTATTAATTGGCATTGTGTTAACAACTTAGTCCTTTTTAAGTAATTGTGTTATAGTAACATTAAAAATACGAATTTGTGAACTATCGTGTAGGATTAATGTACTTTTAGTTACTTTCTGTTAGTGAATGAATTATCCTGTTATTTGTTTAGGGCCTATTTGTAACTGTCTGTTCACAATGTCTCTTCAAGGATCATCGAAACAAAGAAAAAAAGTTTCGTTGTCTATAGTGAAGGTCGCGAAATAATTAGTAATATAATTGAAAAATTATAAATGAAACAGATGAGGAGTTAGCTCGCCCTCTTTAAAATGTAAGTCATCTATTACATTTCGAAATGATAATCTATGTGGAATTAAAATTAGATTTTAATACTAATAATATTTAACAGTGCCAATTCTTGTACAACACATAGCGTCACAGTTGTCTGGCTTAATGCTCAATAAGAGGAAAGTGAGCATTGAGTGAGTTTTTGATAATGCATGTGAATCGGGATTTCTCAGTAATCGCTGATTGTTTAACGCAACTGCGCGTCCGTGTGTCTACGCTCTCTCTCTGCCCGCGTTCCTCTCAGAGACTTGGAATTCAGTCTAATGCAATACATGTGTTAGAATGACCGCCCGCAGTTTAAAACCCTGTGCTTTCCGTCATAGCGGAAGGCCTTCCGCATAGGTTTGGAAAGACACTTGAAGCTTACTAGATTTGGTGTAAATCCAGTACATTGAGGATCGCATTGAGTGAGACCCGTCAAATGTTGAACCCAATTAGGCCTACAACCGGCGTCACTGAGAGCCTAGTATCTATGTACATTATTACGGACACACCATAGGGGTGTCGGAGACCAACTGTAGATCACCAAGTTACCGGACTCCAGCTAAGGACATCGTTCTTTACACTAAAGACAAGGAAAGTAAAGTTCTGATATTACCATTCAATCATAATCTCTAAAGAACGTTTAAAGACTAAAAACTGTGTAAAACAAACTATTAAAGGACAATAAATTTTAGTTTAACTTCTCTTGGTGAACGGAGTAAATCAATAGTAAAATCTTTTAAATTTCAACCATTGTTTAAATAATTAATTTTTAATGCACCATCGTCTATATTAATAAATGGAAGTGTAGCGATGTAAGTATGCACGTATAAGGTATAAAAATGAAAAAAGACATGAACTAATGAGGCACTTCCAGATATGCTAGAAATTAGAAACCATTAATCTATATCCTGCCACTTATTAATCTTTAAATGGAAGTGTATTTTAAATAAGAGTTTGATAAGAATTAAAAAAAAATTGTTAACCTCCTAATTTTGGTTGAGAAAGAGCGAAGCAATGACAGAAAAGTTATGCTTGTGCTTACTCCACTACGTTGTTTCTTTGTATTCGATACTGTAGCTTGGGTCTCTGATTTCCATTCAGTACTGTAGTTGCGGTTATTTGTAGGCCTACTCAGGTCCATAGCTTACTTCAGGAATTTAAGCAATTTAATACTCGCTGGACCATGGAGAAATTCAAATTAGAGAGTGGATCGCTCGTTAAGCGCCGCGTTGTTCCCACGCAGGGTGACTGCTCACACTTATTCCGGGCCCTGGCGTTTTGTGTTCATGGCTATGCCGAACAGCACATGGTGATGAGGGGACGAATTGTAGGCCACGTCATGTCATGGACAGATGGCGTGCGTCCGCTTACCGCGGATGACATTAGCTATGCAGGTGCCGACGCATATGCAGAAGGCGTTAGTAAAAACGGTACTTTTGGCTCTGCTTCCGAGCTGCAGGCAACTGCAGGTGTGTACCCCGGTTACAAGTTGGAGGTGTACCTAACAGAGCATGTGTTGTTTGTTTTGGGGAAAGCACTACGACAAAAAGGTTAAGGTTTTTTGAAAGTCCATGCGGGGTGTATGAGGAGGCAAGTGAACGTCCTTCAATGTCCCTCAATCTGACAGGTTTCCTTTTCCACCTAAACAGAGGGGCGGGCCTAAAAAGTGAAACCAGTCCCAAAAAACCAACAAACATAATAGGCCTACCCTACCTCTTTGAAAGTTCCGGAACAGGCCTTTTTAAACATCTTAAAAAAGAAAGAAAAATAGACGTGAGGATGAGTCATAGGAGGAAAGAAAGAGGAGATTGGAAATTTAAGAAGCAAGATATAAAGAAAAAAGATAAGGAAATAGAAGTGGAAAGAAATAAGATATTTGAGAATTTACGGATGCAGGTCAAAAGAAAACAGGATGGAAGTGAAGAGGAAAAAGAGAAAAGAATAAAACAAGTACTGAACGAAAAGAGAATAGGGAATGAAACTCGAGAAGAAAGAGAGAAAAGACTAGACGAATTAAAAGATAAACTACTTGAGCGCCAGAAACGGTTACAAACTTCAAAACAGAGAGTTAAAAACATTTTTGAGAGTCAAGAAATATTCAGAATTCCACTATGACATCAAGGTCGGTTACGACACTGACCCAGCTGTTGTAATTAGGAGGATGACAGTAGTCTGTCATCACTGTAGAGCCCTTACGTAGCACAACGAATTTCCTCGAACCTGCAGCCTTCAAGGGAAAGTGCTGCATTCGAACTGGTGCTCATCCCCACGCTAAAGATTTTCTTGACAACACCAGGAAGTATAATTCGATTTTCCAAATAACATCACTCAGTGCTCAAATTACTCAGCACGGGAATCTCATGGCGACGTTTAAGGTGCAGGGACACGTTTACCACCTGCTTATATATCTAATGAAACATTTTTACAGATATATTTTACAGACGACGACGAGAGAGTTTTGCGTTGTAAAAACAACCCAGCTTTCATTCCCAGTCTAGTGAAACGTCTGCAGATATTTTAGACGATAACAACACCTGTGTCTGCAATTTGAAAAACTACTATTTGAAGATCTGTCACGCAAAGTCCCTCACAACTCTTACAGAGGATTTTTCAATGCGCTCACATGCAACGAAGTGGCAGCGCAAATACTACGACAGGTCAGTATCCCCTACTCTTCCATAACGGTGAGGATGGATACCATTTCCTAATCAAACACGCTGACGGCAAAGACAAAGTTTCAATTCGGTGCACTTCTATGCGTACCGGTTCATGATCCGGCCGAATGACTTCAACAGACTGCACTATTTTAGAAGATTGTGGGTCAGTTCTTAGTAGATATGTAGGCCTACGCCAAAATTGAAAGTAAACGCTCACTTTACGTACGTACCAACCAGCCAGCGCTCCGACTGGAAAATTACATTCACTTGAGATATGTAAACACTTCTGATGGAAGCGTTGGCAACGTGGGGAAACTTTCATTTTGCCGTCCTCTTTCACGGGAAGTCCGCGTTATATGTTCGAAAAGGCTCAGGACGCGACATATTCATAACGTTTACGTGAAACCTGATGTGCATATTCCCACGTAAGGCTTTCCCATTCGAAGACCTTCCCTACGTGCATATTTTGATAAAAAAAATCGAACTTAATGCTATTGCCTGACCCTGTCAATGACCCTGAACTTTTTGAGATTGTAAAAACCAATATGATTCTTGTACGCTGTTGGTCTATGAATGATGAATGCATGAAAGATGGGCAGTGCACAAAAAAGTAACCTTAGCGGTTCAAGGAAACTCAATCAGGCAGTTATGGATATCCTACCTACAGGCGGAGAAGCCCTGCCGAGGGAAGTAGATGACAATCGTTGCGTGGTACCTTACGCACCACTGCTGCGTTGGAATTCAAGGCCCACATAAACGTTGATTACAGTAATTCAGTAAATTTCATTAAATATGTTTGTATGTTAGTAAAGGATCCAGATCATTTCACAGTTCAAAACGATAGAAACGAAATATCCCAGTATCAGAATGGAAGACGTATAAGCACGTCTGAAGTCGTGTGGATAATACTTTCTTTTCCAATTCACGACAGAGAGCCGACTGCGAGTCTACTTGGAGATTGTCCGACATGTGTACTTCGACCCTAACAAAGTCCATCTTGCCGACTCACCTGCCACCAAACACTCCCTGCATTGTTCAGTTTTTGTAGTACCGATGACTTTGTCAAGACTTTGTTGTACCCTGAGATTCCATCCTACTACACATGAAACAATAAAGAGTTCTCCCGGCGAAAGCAAGTTGCATTGGTACAGAGTCTCCCTAATGTCAGGAAGTCAAATGCCATTGGTTGAGTCTACGCAGTCTACGTGAAAGACAAGTAATGCTTCTACTTGCTACTGCTGCTTCATAACGTGAGAGAGCCCACATCCTTGCTGGCTTTCAGAACAGTGAATGGGTGTTACCAATTAGCATGCAAGTATCTTGGACTCTTCGACGACGACAGTCACTGCCAGTAGATTCTTGAAGGAACATTCTTCACAGACTTTGCAAAAAACTGAGAAACCTTTTCGTTGTTATCTTAGCTTTCGGTGAAGTGTCCAACCCTCTGGAACTATGTCTGTAATTCAGAGACAACCTATCTGAAGATTAAATTCAGACCAAAATCATTGACGCTACATCCAGTTTCAATACCGTCATATACAACGGACTTTATTGTCCCTTGACACCAAGTTGCTTCAGTGATGTGGAAGCTTTGATCTGTCTGCTCCAGACCGCAGTACCACTGGTAACAAATACTGGTTGGAGAACTACGACCCTGTCCAGTTGCAAAATTTTGTCAAAGCCATAACCTCATCTAAATGTAGGGCAGAGGTCTGCCAACAACGTTATTTTAGTAAAGGTTGCTGGTTAACAATACCGTCAATAAAGGCTTGGGAAACCTTGACTTTTGGTGATTCAGGGAAACCATTCTTGATTAGTCTAATTCTCCCAGACATTAAGTCTCTCGAACAAATTAGTTTAGCGTTTACTTCATCAGGGGTTGCAGCCGCTTGCTGCCGGGTGGCCGGACTGCTCAACTTAAACTACGAAGATCATCCGAGATTTAAGAGTTATTAATTCATGCTATAAAACAGAAAATTCAAATAAAATTAAAATAACCCATATCTGTAAAATAACAGTACTACACACACACACACACACACACACACACACACACACACACATACATATATTGTTACGATACCAAAAGCAGCCCAATACCAGAGAAAATATATGAAGTAAAAAGCATGCAGCTAAAGAAGAATTAACAATTTTAAATAAATAGCACTAGAATGACTGTAACGTATACGAGACAAATGACTATGACCCAACCCATGTGATTGGCCTAATGACCAATGAAATGAAATAAACACATGAATTAACAAACTAAGCAAAGTAAATATTATTAAATGTACCATTAAACATGGAAAGTACAAGCCAAAAGAAAATGTTGTAATATTAGCTAAGTAAGTATAGAATGATAAAGAAATAAACAAACAATAAAACACACAGAACATGATACAAAGAATGATAATAACAAAAGTGAAATATAATAAATAAAATACTACTAATCAAAATAAAGTGAACCAAGAGTGCATGATAGGAGTAAGGAGTGAATTACCAGTTAACATTAAGTGATAAACATTCTATAATAAGGGTGATCACACCAGGGTGAATAATGTAGAGAAACAAAATAAAAAGGAATAAACACTATTAACACTAAGTACGGTGAAACAATACAAAGTGCAAGGGT
Organism: Magicicada septendecula; assembly: GCA_034769895.1. Taxonomy (NCBI): domain Eukaryota; kingdom Metazoa; phylum Arthropoda; class Insecta; order Hemiptera; family Cicadidae; genus Magicicada; species Magicicada septendecula. The sequence goes on from CM068368.1 coordinate 303,253,855, forward strand.
AAACCAAAATATAAAACGACCAATATAAGAACTCATATAAAAGTGAGAGTGAGGAAGGAAAGGGAACAATTAAATGTAAAACACAAAATATAAGTAAAGACACCAAAATCAGTGATCAACACTAGAGTTTAATGGGTGAAACGTACCAAAAATAATAGTAGACAAAATATTGTTATTATAGTACATTATAAGAATTGATAGTAGCTTAATATTATATTTGTATTCAGGATAAAAATCCACTAATGTTAATAAAGATGTTATTGTTAAGAAATAATAGTTAAAAGGTTAGAACAAACTTTAAACCAGTAAAATGGTATAAAGAAAAGTTAGGCACAAAAAGGAAATGAATGTTTAAATGCTAAGATTATGTAGTAAATGTTTATAAGTATTGTTATGATAGCATAAAGAAAAGCAGAGGAGATGATAATGTTAATATTATAGAACTGTGCAAAAGCTATAATTGTTAAAATAGTATTAAGAGTAAGTTGTATTATGTTGAGTGGTGATGAAGCCTTAGAAACAGTTCATGTTAAAGTTATAAATTTAAAGATAAAAGGCATTAATATGTCGGAAAAGCTGTAATAAGTAATATAAATCAGGAATCAGTGTAAACTAGCTATAACTAAGCAACAAGAACTTATTAATAAGAGTAAAATTAAAATAAAAACAATGTAAAAAGGGTAGGTCAGAGTAGGCCTAAAACAATGTGAACAAAAATTGTAAAATATGCACAAATAACAGTAAACAGTGAGGGAAAAAGATAAGTAAACATAAAATACCAAACCAAGGAACAATACAAATACAAAATAATTGCAAAAAAACAAAATAATTGCAGAAAAACAAAATAATAAACAAAATAAGTAAAAAGAATAATAATAGCCAAATGTTAGAACAGGCCAGAAATAACAGAAAACAGTCATGTTTGATGTCTAGTTAATCTACATCAGAAAAGCTATTCAATGAGAATAATAAAAATACTATTGATAATAAGACAAGGAAAATGTCCTAATTAGAAAATATTTATTCATTTTGGGCCAAAACCCAAGCTTTATAACAATGAGTACCAAATTCTTTCAACCAATAGAGGAGAAGTCTGGTTACCATAACAACAAAACTTTATTAGAGAAAAACCGTTATAAACGAATAAAGAGTCCATTTTTAGCATCAGAAGAGGGCAGTTGACAAAATTGTCGCTCCATAAAATTTAGAAAAATAAACCAAACAGATGAATTAAAACCAATAATAACAAATATAACGTCTCTCCTGTTAAGACATTATAACATAGGGAACCAGTTTAATTGTTTGCTGTTAATTAAACTAGCTGCCGTAGTTAGTAAAAATTACTTACCAACAAATTATGACAATGTATATATCAGGAATTTGTCCAAGGTTACATAAATTTATTCACTCTCTGGATATTAGCGAAAACATCTCTTTATTATTGTATTTTAACTACGGACATAAACATAATAGCTTTAATGGTCATCTTTTTTTTTTTTTTTTACTTTACTTTTAAAAGAAAATTCTTATAGATTCTGCATCAAATACTCTTAAAATTGTTACTCTTAGTATCTCAAGATCATACAGCTGTGTATTACTTTGATTACCACGGATCCGGGTTCTAACTTTATAATATTTGAACATACTTTAACATCATCCAAACTATTTGAAGAATAGTCTGATGTAATTTCAGATTAACTTTACCTTTAAACATCATCAGGTTATTACTATAGCATTACAGAAATTACAAACATTAATATGCTAATATTTATGTGATCTAAAAGGTCTTTACAAGAAACTTTACTGTTCTTTTTGTTGCGGTTGTTAAAAACAATGTATGCACAGAAGTTATGGTTTAGTGTCACCTGAATATAACGTGAGTCTGCGGCTGGTGGTCGAGATGATCCTCTTCAGTAGGTCTTCTTGGGTGTCGTTCGTTATCCATCTGGATCCTCCATTTAGTTGGTTGTTTCTGTGTTGTGGTCTAGGTCATGGCGCTGGAATTCTGCTACTTGGAGTTCGTACAGTTGTTGTAGTAACTACTCTCCTGGCGTTGGTGTTCACTTTTCACATTTGATTCCTTTTTATTTTAACAGCACTGATGTTACCTTTTACATGGTAAGGAACATATCTTACCACTTACTTTTTTATATAAAGAGATGTGTCGGCTAAGTTTTTTTATTTATTAAGAATATTTTCTCAACGTCTGAACTACATTACTAGTTTTTAAGTTTCGTTTACGCTACATTGGATTAATTAAATGAGAAGCACTAACTTCTTGTTACATCGGTTTTAGCGACATAAACGTAAGTTTAACTTCACGACACACTTTCGAGCTGCTTTCATGTCAGAGATTCTCCGGCGACTGGCGTTAGTTTAGCGGCAGGGAGTCTGGAAGCTGGCGCAGTTTACGCGCTGAGAGAAAAGTAGTTCGTTCCTTTATTATTATTAATTGTCCATTAATTAACTACGATAAATTATCCTATCTTTTCTTAGTTAGGAGTTAGATATTTCCTTTATTATTATTACGGCTTTTATTTAAATAGAAGGATTATTAGTTTTCGCTTAATAACATTGTACTTTGCATGTTCGTATTAGCCTTTTTACACGTTGATACAGGTATCTAGGTACTGAGGGGGGGTGGATTATACTCTCACTTGTTATAAGAACAAAAAAATTAATTTGTGCTATTTAAATAATCTTTAAATCGTCACATCAATGGAAATGAAAAGACAAAATTAACAGAACCTTTTAGCAAGATAACTCCAAATTAATTGAGAATTATAAGAATTAAAACCAGTATAAGAGAAGGACGACCTGAACACCAGGACTTATGAAAATAATCCATCAAACATCGATGAACTTGTAATGTATAATATTAAATTAATTTACTACACCCACGAGACTGATCACAACACTTAAAAAAAAATTAATGCACAGTATCCAAAACTTGGTTCAAACACTAAAAACACTGAATAACTATTTAATCATTATTAAAAGATTATTCAAATTAATTATTAACACTTTAGGAAATAAGAAAATACTTGTTTACGATCTCTAACTTAACCTATGTTTGTAAAGTGAACTCACTATTGTTTTAAATTCTAAGAAGACTATTGTAAAGAAAGATCATAATATTTAATTAACTTGATGTCAAGGATTGTACTTTTAAAAATCATTTTGTTATCTTTTTGCCGTAATCAAAAGAACTTTATGACTGAATAAGTAAATTAAAAAAGAACAACCTTGGCATAGACGCCAGTGCAGTCAACGACCCAGTCAAAATAGCCAACCGCTGAGTTGTAATTTCTTTATAGCCGGAGCAAAAAAGTCATATATTTTTATAATTTCATGTTTATTATTAAAAGCAGAACCGACAATTAATAAACCAATACTTACGTTAATACCTGTTCATTATTTCAATTATTAATCTTTATGTGTTATGTGTTTTAATCTTGACATGATCTTTTCAAAGATTTTGGGAATGACACCAACTGAAATTGATCTAAAATTAGATATTATATTACGAACTTTCTTGAGAGGGATACCAGTTTGATAGAGAATCACTTTGAGAACTTCGTTAGTCTGTTCCTTCCTTACTGGGATGTTATTTCTCATAGTTTCAATAACTGCAGCGTTAAATACCGCAGAATTAATGTCGTTACTTAGAAAAATCTTGTACCATTTGAAACTGCTTCATCTGGAGATAAGGTTTTCGTAGTTTGCAGAAGGGTATACGTAGGAAGTGCTGCTGTGTTGCCTTCTAATCCTGTTCGGGCTCTTGAGTTTATTGTCTAAGGGTGGGTGTAATTTATCCACTTCGACCAAATCTTCACAGCTTGCTACGCCCATGGTTTGAGAGTACCAAACCGAGCATATTGGTCTCCATTATGCTATTGTTCAACTTATCAACCTTCATGTAGTCCACAAATTTTGTGAGAGAACTAATACTGGCCATGCCACAGAAGAGATACTTTGGACAGCATAGAAGTCACCAAAAATCAAAGCATTATATTTTGTTATATTGATCCTTTCCACGAGGGATTCCAATATAATAATAGTAGTAGTAGTAGTAGTAGTAGTAGTAGTAGTAGTAGTAGTAGTAGTAGTAGTAGTAGTAGTAGTAGTAGTGGTAGTGGTAGTAGTAGTAGTAGTAGTAGTAGTAGTAGTAAAGTTCAAAGTTCTTGTTAAAAGATTTGGCTTAATTGTGCCCCTTGGCTATCAGTATTATAACTGAAAGAATATGTTCCTAGTGTAAACATATAAGGCTTACTGCATTTACACATTTAAAAATACGAAATGAATATTAAATAAAGTTGAGTAATGTAAAGTAAGTAGTGGAGTATGAGAAAATTTGTTTGAGAAAACAGCTATGACTTTAATATCAATTAATAAAACTGAGGTTAATTATGTGATTTTTAATGTAACATGTGATCAGCTGTTAGCAGCCAGCCATATCTGAACCATTGTAAATCATATTGTTACATCGGGAAAATTATTAACATGATAATGTTTTAGGCTGGGGGTCATTCCACAAAAATGTAACGTAATCAAAAAATATAACGCTTCCACACTTTCGATTCCCCACAGTCTATAAATCTTCGGTCTCTGTCGTTTTAACATGATAGTGTTTTTTATATAGTAAATTTATTTGTTATATAGTAAATATTTGTATTATATAGTAAATATTAAAAACATTATAGTGTTTTTTATATAGTAAATATATTTGTTATATAGTAAATATTTGTATTATATAGTAAATATTAAAAACATTATCATGCTTCGATGTTTCGGTTTCGTCGAAATTCTTTTTTTTGTTATGTATTGTATATGTATGGATGCATACTGAAAATAATACGGCGTGAGATAAGATTCTATTTATGTTTATTGTAAATACCGATTTCTCATAATAAAGTACATATAAACACTACTATGCCCTCATCTCATTTAATTATCCATTCGCCCTTATTTGAGTCTTAATTTTTTACAGGAAACTCTCTTACTCCAAAATACATACGAACAATGTTTTACATGTTGAATCAGTTTACTTGCCACTCGACACTGAAGTTTTCACTTTTGGTGTGTGTCCCACGATACACACATTTTTTTGCTGGAGTCATGCCGGTTGTGTCGTGTAGGCCTACTGATGGCCTATACGCCGTGAGGAATACGTTGATCCCAGTGGCGCACCCAGGATTTTTTTTTCGGGGGGGGGGGTTTGAAAATTTAGAAACAAGGTGCACAATTTTGGTTTTCCTCATTCTTTTCTTTACAAGGAGGGCTTTTTCCTGGAGAAACGAAAATACGTAACTTATACGTAGCCAATGTCGCAAGAACAGTTAAAAATTAACTTTGCTTCATAGAATTTCACTCATGTACGTTCCACCTATAATGCTGCAAAGGCATACTGCACGTGTAAGAATCATACATACAATGTTTGTACTGTAATAATTATGAGTTAAAATCGTATTAAGCACAGGCTTACTAATTTGCATATGCTTATTAAATAATTTAAATTACTTAATCAGTAGACGCCGACTTTATTGAAATAATAATACAATAATCTAGTTAAAATAATCAGTCATAAAGCTGTTGCGCACTTTGTAGTGGGGATAAGGCGGGAAGAATGTTATACACGTGAGTAGAAAAAGGGCTTTTGAAAATATTAGCCTTCTCCCTGAATGACGAGTCTACGTACGGAGGTTTTGATTTCTATTTCTATTTCGACACTACTAAACAGTACATAAAATATGGACGTTTTGTAAGACGAAACAAGCAATAGATACAACAGAGGTACCATACAAAGATTTCACCGAGTTAGAAAATGTTTAACATTTAGTAGGCCTACTGCAATTATTTTGTAAACAGTGATTTGGCATATTGTGTATATTGCTGTCTTTCTCAAGATCTTCTAGTCGAGCCTAGACATTAACAAACATTGTATATTTTGGAGTACATAATAGTTTGTGTACATGTTACGATTCAGGAAAAAACGTAGTAATATCGGTAAAAATGAGCCTCTGACGAAGCTTACGAAAACTAGTTCCAGCTACAAAATGAAAGTTTAACATTTTTAAATTTTACCAATAAAAAAATAGTGTTCCGAGTTAGTAGTTATATATTTATAATTAGTTAATCAACGGACACGTCATGGACAACAAAATCCAGGAATATAGTCAACATTACCCTGGCAACTTAATTTGTTTGAATAAGTAACATCAATAACAGGCTCGAATGTGAAATGACTGTGTGTTTTAAAAAAAACAACAGATGTAAATTGTCCATAAAGAACAGGAGAGACAATATTAATGAAAAAATCATACCAAAACTGTTTAAGTAATATAGCATTTAATTACTTACAAGCAATTACAAACATTTAGCTCTGTTCTTCCATCCCACTAATGTTTCCTTCGCTGTTATTATAACTCAAATCGTCTTCACTGCTGCTATCCCGTTATTTATTCATTTTGAAACGAACTGTTATATTATACACTCTTTGGTCTGATCTCACGTGATCTTTTCAATTTTCATGACATGGTCACATCTTGATGTGCAATCTATTAAACAAATACACTCAAATTCCTTTTTTGCTAAGTTTCTAACACTGTCAATGGAAAATGAACGTTTTTTTAGCACGCTTCTTCACGATTGCCTAAATCAGTTCTAGGATTAAGATCAGGAAGTCAGGATGATAGAGTGGAAGTCGTAAATGTAATGTCAATGGTTTGCCAAAACAGTGGTTATTATAAGAGTTCTGTATGTTGGTTTACTTTGTTTAATTAGTGAATAGAACTCAGGTTAAGATAAATGGACTAAAGAATCACATTATTCACTAACCAGTTAATCATGTTTGTCTTTTTGTTAATGATGTTGCAGGTGGATTTATTTATTCGTTGAAATTTTTAGCCACATTTTTCGATGAAAACGTGCCAAAAGCAATAGGAAACTTTTAATAGAATAACACAATAGAAAATTAAGAGAAAATATATAAGAAAATTACGGTAATTCAGAGAAGAACGGCGTCTACCCACGTTTTTTTAACTGACGTTGAATTCAGTTTCGTCTGTGTAAACTATAGGCCACCGTTCTTCTCTGAATTGCCGTAATTTTCTTGTATATTTTCTCTTAACTTTCTAATGAGTTATTTTATTAAAAGTTTCCTATTGCTTTTGGCACGTTTTCATCGAAATCTCATTTAACGAATAATGTGGCTCAGACTAGATGCACTACCATTATAATTAATTTATCTCTTAAAAATTGTTTAAATTACTTTGAATGTTGGTGTTTCCCGTTCTATGAATTGATATTCATAAATAATTAATCGAATAGTACACTTGCCAAAATCGTCTAAATCAGTTTTTATTTCCTTTGTTGAGCATTTTTTATGGGAAGTACTGAAAGATTTTATGTCAGCCATATACGCGGGTGCTTCTTAATAATTCTAAAAACACTACTTAGAGACACACCGCACGCCTGAGCTAAACTTTCCTGTGACTTTCTTTCTGATATTCCCTTATCTTCCGATTAAATAAACTTGTACACGTTATACATTATTTTTCGACTCTAACTATGCATGACTTTCCTTTGCACTGAAATTGACAGGCCACCCAGATTAATCTAGTTCATTCTCCAAAACCGGAAAATAGCGCAATAAACTAAACGCTACGCTTTTGATGAAAACTGGTGTTTTTTGACAAATAAGAAACACAATTACATATCATAGGCCGTTGGCAAAAGAACAATTTATTCACGTCTGGTAAACTGACCAATGCTGAAATTTATTTTATCTTTTAATAATAGAAAAAAGTTACTTTGTAAGAACATAGTAATTAACATATAAAGAAGATACTTTATTTATTATGTTCTTACTGTTTGTACATACGTTGATTACAAAATTTTTTCCAGATTTTCGGGGGGGTTTTAACCCCCAAAACCCCCCCTGGTTGCGCCACTGGATCCCAGTCTGTTTGGTTCTCGTCAACAACCTTCGAAAGATGGTACTCAAGTGTCCTATGGAATATCTCAACCATTCCGTCCGACTGAGGATGGAGACGCGTTGTACTGGTCTTTCGAATTCCGAGTAGACGACATAATTCTTTAAACACTCCTGATTAGAAATTCCTCCCTTGGTCCGCATGGATTTCCATAGGGGCTCCATAACGGCAACAGAAGTTGTGAATTAACGCCTTTGCCACGGTGGTAACCTCCTGATTTGGATTGCATAAGCTTCCACCCACTTAGTAAAATAACCATGATGTACTGGTTTATATCTTCAGTAACTGTGAAAGGTCCAGCAATGTCTATGGCAATTCTCTCGAATGGGAGTCCAACATTATACTGTCTCATTTTCCCCCTGCTTCTGGTTTGTGAGCCCTTGCTTGCAGCACATATTTCACATGTCCGACACCATTCCTCTACGTCGTGGGGAAGATGAAGCCAATAGAATCGATTCCGTATTTTGTCAAGGGTTTTCTTAACGCCAAGATGGCCTCCAGACGTTCCATCATGCATCTCCTTCAAAAGAGATTGCACTTTACTTCAGGTAACTATCGATTGCATGACCACATCTCGTCCATCTGCACTTTCCCAAGCCCTTTTCAGCAATCCGATCTCCAGGATAAGAGATTCCCATTGTGCCCAGTAGTCCTTCAGCACTTCGGAACCATGGCAGACGTCTTGCCAATACGGCGGCTGTCAAGATCGGTCCAATGTCTTCATCAGTCATCTGCTCTTGTCGAAAATCTTGTGTCATCCAGCCATCTGCCAGGAAATCTACAGTGATGGCTTGAACATGTTCAAATGCCTTCTGTTCCTCCTTTCTGCGGCAATGTCGGCAATCTTCCGAGCATGGTCTTCGGGATAAGACATCTGCAGTACCATGCAGGCGCCCCCGTCTATGTTTTACCTTGAAGTTGTACTCTTGCAGACATTCGAGCCATTTTTAAATCTCGAGAGCGCAAGCGCAAGCGCGCATGGTCGGTGCGTAGTGAAAATTCTCTCCCATAGAGGTATTTATAGAAGTGCTCCAAAGCTCGGATGATTGCCAGCAACTTTCTCTTTGTAACGCAATAATTTCTTTCTGCTTTCGAAAGCCTCTTGCTGTAACACTATTACTCGTTCTTCACCGTTTTGCAGTTGAGACAAAACTGCTTTTTAACCAGCATTGCTTGCATCCGTGTCTACGAGGTACTGCCCTTCGGAATCTGGGAAAGCAAGAATTAGCTGCAAACAAAATGCAATTTTTAAAGTCCTGAATGCTTGATCACACTCTCGACCACTGGAAGTTTTGTTTATTTTCCGTTAGCTAATGCAGTTTTGTTCAATTATTCTTTGAACATTCCATTTTTTCCGAGATTTTGATTCTCCGAGGTGGTCTCGGTCCACATTACCTCGGTTAATTGTGACTCCACTGATATGGCAGAACTGATTGCAATTCTCGGAGGCTTAATGTGCATATCAGGGGAGTCACCACCGCGTAAAGAAGATGATATTATAAACCAAATAATACAACACATAGCGTTTTGATTACAGTTTAAGTATTAAATTTTTTCGCTTCTAAACATAATATTATGTGCGCGCGCGCGCGTGATGAGAGTCACTTATGGGGGGTAAGAACGACTTACGTAATTTTCAATTTTTAGAAGTTCAATACGTTTAACGATTAACTTGTTAAATATTGAGCCTTTCTTGTTTTCCCATTGTGATATTCTGTATTTTGTAGAAAGAGTGAGCCTTTAGGCGTAATTTGTAATTTTGACGAAGTTTATTCAACAATTTGCAACTGTCTTTGAAGGCATAACATAAGAAAGTGTTGTAAATTATTCTCAGTAAATGTGCTTTTAGTTTTGAGTGGTCATGCGTCAATGCAGAATTTCGAATGTGCTGAAAAGTCTGATCTTCAGTTAAATATATTGAATTACGTGCTGTACTTAGCGTAGTGGATATATTACATGCACCGCGGGAAAGGGAACTCGCGGGCATTTTGTCTGTTCAAAATTATTTTTCTTAATTATACTTTTTAATGGGTTTTGTGACAAACACATATTGTGCAAGCGTAGTCAGTCTGCGAACGTGCTACTACACACACACACACACACACACACACACACACCACTCTTCATCGGATAACATGTGGGAATGTTAATCGATGGCACGTGCACTGATACGGGTGGGTATATATTTTCCCACGCGGGTGTCCCCCGCCCCTCGCCATGCTAAAGCTGCGCTCTCTGTCGCACTGCGGAGGGGTGCGAATGAATGGCTGCAGTTTTGATTATTATTTTTTCTTGGAACTGTTGCGTGTAATCTAAATCTAATCTAAATCTCTTGCGTTGTATTCTCTGTGAGGCGTTCGGTGTCAACATATCGCTCATGTTTTGTATTTATTTTTCATCATTACATTTTTTGTATATTTATTTTTTGTGTATATTATTTTTTGTAATATCTACGATTGTTTTTCTTAATTATACTTTTACAGGCTTACCACCTATTTACATTAATTAAACATTATATTTTTGTATATTGCCTATTACTTTTATAATGTCTAAAATTATTTATTACGTTTTTTATATTTTTCATCTTTTTAGTTATAAGAGGTTGGTATTACGTTTTACTATCTTTTAACAGGGTAAATTTTGTGTTTATTGCTATTTTGGTATTAACATGTTTTTTCCCTTCTCGTTCCGTTAATTATTTACGCGTTGTCGGGTTTGATTGCTTATTAAGTTACGTGTTGTTGTGCAATCCGCTTGTTAGAACTGTTCCAGCGTATCGCCCGTGAAACCGGTATGGTGCAATACGTGCTGTGTAATTACGCTCATTATTAGAACAAGAGAGGGATTGTCCGTCTATACAAACGAGGCTCATTCGCTAACCCCTTCAGTCTTGTCTCGACAGTCACGAGCGACGCATCGTTCAGAGCTCGAGCTGGACCACGGCATCGACACCGAGATGCCCGCGACCTACACCGAAATGAACGAGACTGAAATGAACGAGAGCTAAACAGAAATGAACGAGACCGAGACTGAAGTAAACGAGACCGCGACCTAAGTGAACGAGATAGAGACCGAAATGAAAGAGATCGAGACAGAAATCGATATGAAAGAGGCCGTGATCGATATGAACGAGGCCGAGATCGATATAAACGCGACCGAGACCGAAGTGAACGAGATTGAGACCGAAATGAATGAGATCGTGGTCGAAATGACCGAGATAGAGACCTCCCCCCGAGATGTTTTGGAGAGAATCCTAGGCCAGCGACGGCATGACCGAGACCGAGACCCCCCGGGATATTTTGGAGAGAAACCGAAATGAACGAGTGCGAAATATTTTGCGAAAAATTTGCACACACACACACACACACACACACACACACACACACACACACACACACACACACACACACACACACACACACACACACACACACACACACACACACACACACACACACACACACACACACACACACACACACACACATACGCCCCCTCGGTACAACACGGTGAAAATACTGAGCCGGTGGTGTACGGGGGTGGTGGTGGTGGTGATCTCAAGATCATGACCTACCTCAACAGCCAGTGACCTCGCTGAAACAATGGTCCCACTGAAACAATATGCGCTACTGAAACAATGGCCCCACTGAAACAATAGGCGCTACTGAAACAATGGCGATACTAAAACAATAGACGCTACTGAAACAATGGGCTATTGTTTCAACACTGAAACAATAGGCGCTACTAAAACAATAGGCGCCACTCCCTCTCGATACGACATGGTAGGAATACTAGGCCAGCGGACGGGGGGGGGGTAGTGATTGGCCTAGGAGAACAGTGACATCACTGGCTGTTGAGGTAGGTCAGGATCGTGACGTCATCACCACCACCACCCCGTTCGCAACTGGCCTAGTATTCTCACCAACACACTACTCTTCTTCTTCATCGTCTGTGCCGTCGCGATCTTTTAGCGCGCACTTTATGACTTGTCCGACCAGATGCTGAATTGGTGGCCTCAAATTGCAAAGCATGTATCAGGGTATCCGCACTATTCTGGTGTCTTGCCATTTGTAACACTTGCTGTAGTTCTTACCGTGGACACCATCAGTAAATGTCTGCATCGCAAACCTCGTTCGAAAATCTTCTGGCGCTTCAGGATAGGCCAGTCTAATTAGTCTGTCGATACTTGCTTCAAACTCTTGAAGACTCTCCCTCGGAATGCTGTTGCCTTGCTTTCAACTGAATTCAGTACACACCTTGCAAATTTTTATCACCATACCTTAATTCTAGAGCTTTTATTAATTCAGCATAGGTGTTCTGGCTGTCATGTGGCACTTTCTGTAATAGCTCTGCGGCAGATCCTTTTAAGGCGAGAACGAGTAAAACTGCCTTCTCTTTATTTGTCCAATTATTTGTTAATGCAGCGGCTTCAAATTGCCTAACGGGCACGTTACCCAGTGTGTGCTTCCGTCAAAGGTTGGAGCCTTGACATGAACTGTCCCAACCGTAGGCAAGGTGGCTTTCTCTATTGTCTTTTATGTCTTTACGCATGGCTGAATTTTCATTAACTTCTCTACTTCATATTTGCAATCGAGTCTGTTATAGTTGCTACATGCTCCTCTACTTCAGATATTTATTAGACATCGATTCTTCTACGTCAGATACTCTAGTACTTTAGTTATTAAGCTCATCTCGTAATGGACCCAACTCTCCAGCGGTTTTTCTTGCACCTGCTTTTCGCTCGTGTATTAATGCTTGATGTCTTCTGTTTCACGCTTCCGTTCCTCTGCCTCCTGCTTACGTTCTTCTTTTTGTCGTTCTTCAGATTCCAAAATGAGTGCTTTCTGTCGTTCCTCTCAATCGAGCATGTTTTCTAGCGTTCTTGTGTTTCCAGCAGGAGAGTTTTCTGTCTCTCTTCCGCTTTCTCATCCTGTCGTTTTTCTGCTTCTTCCGCCTCTTGTCGTCGTCTTTTCTCTGATGTTTCGCCTCCTCTTGGCGTCTTTTCTCTGCTTCTTCTGCCTCCTGTCGTAGTCGTTCCTCTGTCTGCAACAGCAGCGCCTGGAAATTTTCCATCATCTGACTGGCATCCATTGTTTACCGTTTAATTACAAATTACACTAGTCTTGTACAAGGTGTCCACTGTTTTCACTGTTAACGGTTCTGTTGCACTTCTGACCCACTGTTACGACGGTCTCCTTGAACGTCGTATGGTACAGTCGAAAACAAAATACAAGGCACCAATGAAATCAGTAATAACCAGTTTTAATTATCACAATTAACAGTTTGTAATCAACAAGTTATTCAACAAGATTATACTCGTACAATAATTAAAATTAATCTGTCCACACAAATAATAATGTCAACTATAAAGCATTCCGCACTATAATCATTTTTCACTAACACCACTTGAGACGCACTGTGTAAACCGCCCGACATAAAACTGAAGGTTAAGCGGCAGATATGGGATATTTGTAGTCTCCAGGGTTCCATAATATGCGTCCTTAACAAACAATTGAAAATTCTAGAGGATGCTTCAGCGCGGCCTTGGCAGAAACACGTACCGTTGGGCTAGTTGAGAAGCTTGTCGAACAACACTATCGAATGTAAGAGTATGTTCCGTATTACGTAAAACTGCCTCGCATGTTAAGTGTCAAGTGTCACATTTTCTTCTTCTTCTTCTTCTTCTTCTTCTTCTTCTTCTTCTTCTTCTTCTTCTTCTTCTTCTTCTTCTTCTTCTTCTTCTTCTTCTTCTTCTTCTTCTTCTTCTTCTTCTTCTTCTTCTTCTTCTTCTTCTTCTTCAGCGACGCGACAACCCATTAATGAGTCAAGGCCTCCTTTAACAGCCTCTGCCAGTTGTCTCGGTCAAGTGCAGCTGCTCTCCAGTTCGGGGTCCCAAGGATATTGCGCGCATTATAGTTCACACCTTATTCCCAACGTTGTTTGGGTCTACCAACTCTCCTGGTGCCATTGATATGTTATTAAGTGTCACGCACGCACACAAACATTACAGCTGGGCTCTGCTGGGATAGCCGAGAAACATGTAGAACGTTCTGTAATGGCGTAACAGTATGTTGTATGTACGTAAAAGAACGTATTTGTGTGTATGTACACATATATGAGTGGGTGTGTGTGCGTGCGCATGCTCATGTGTAAAAATTATAATAACACGCGTAAACTTATGGAATCAGAATGTATTACAATTAATATGCATAGTAATAATTAAATAAGCAGATAGTATAGGTAGTAGTAGTATTAATCGTATTATCCTGTTTTAACAGAAGACGAACTGTACTTAACAAATGGCTATAGCAAACAGTATGTACTGTAACTACGTAAATCAAAATCGCATCAAATTAACAGTTTGTCGTCGTGGAGAAATTCGAGAAATCCAGTTTAATGATACCTGCAACGTCTCCCTCGCCTTACACGTGCCATCTGCCTCTGCCGACATACAAAACAATTACACGACTGTATTGTACTCACGTTTACTAGTTGCTGCGAGCACGCCGCTTCTCATCCTCTTGTTACGATTACTACTTCCTAAATACATATAGGCCTACTTTAATCACGTATGAGTTTCGGTTACTTAAAAAAAAATCTACTGTTATGTACAATTTATTAAAAGAATTTATACTGTTTGTAAATATATAAATATCCAGTTGGTTATACCATTTTCAGAGACTATTAAGAATATTGAATTCGTCAATGAACAATTATCTCGAAAATGCAGTATTTCAGATAATCAGGACATTACCTTAATAAATGCAGATAAAATATTTGAATACACTCAATTATAGTAATATGAATTATATACAGCAAAATAAAATTACATATACGCTATATACTTATTTATTTATATAGTTATGTGTACAGCGGTATAAGTAAGTCAGTGTCGGATTCAGAGAGAAGAATTTTTGGGGAAGCGTCTACTCTGACAAGGTATTTACATATCTGTAAACGGACGAAACATTTACTTTCAAATAAATTATCTCTATTAAAAATATTTAAGAAAGAAGATATTAAAAATTTTCAAGACTTCTTTCGAAATTAAATTTAAGCGCAACAGGGATGTGGAAATATTTATTAAAATTTTTGAAAAGTAAATTTCCCTCATTTTCATCCCCACGGATACACATTTAGTTACATGCAGTGCTATTTCAAATGCATTTACGTACCCACCCAGGATCTGAACATTTTTGAGTTATGTTTATCTATAGAGAGATTAATTTTGTAGACAGGACAGAGTATCGTAAAATGAAATAATTAAGATGAATATTAAAATGAATAAAATTTCGTTTTATTTAGAAAAAAAGTAAAAATCTGAAAATATATGAGCCTTCTCATAAGGGTGCATATAAATGTAAACAATTATCATATTAAAACATTTAGAATTGCAAATCTCGTATTGATAAGGGAATTCAGGGTAATATGAGCAATGTGGGGATATGAGCAGAGTTAATACTTAACCATATTTATCAAAGAGGTTTATTTCCCCGTAGTTTTGTGCTGGCCACGCTATTTGCATTGTTATTGTGCAGTGCTGAAAGTGGCGTCACTCTAGATCTCACCTCTAATTAGTCAAACTTATTTTAAGCTACGTAGTCATTACAAATTACAAACTCATTACAAATTTGCCTCCATAGTTATTCAAGCATCTAACTAATAAATATTTAATTACGAATATATTAGTGCTGTAATAAATATGTTTTATTCTGCCGTAAATACTATTTAAAAGAAAGCGGCCGGCATATGTTTGGCCGAGAGCAGTGCAGGTTATATCCTTATTTCTTAAGTTTGATTATGTCTCTACACTCGGGGAAACATGAGCAGCTACACTCGGAGGAATATGAGCACGTTATTTCGCTTATGAAATATGCCCGATGAGCGGGATAATTACCAAAACTGTGTAATTTATGCAGCCTCGTTAGACGGCTTTATACAAGATGCGCGCCAGGCAAACTTGTGTTCTCTACAAGGGTTTATACAAGGTGCGCGTGACGGTCGAAGGAATTTGAAGGGACACTTTACAACCTCAAAAAGGTCGCACGGAGGCAACGTTTGGGGTCTATACAAGGTGTGCGTGAGGGAACATTTTATTTACTTAATATATTCTCTTATTTCAGTTCCGTCATGTGACTTCTTCTAGTAGCTTTGTGACGCGTTTCGGAACGATTGTAGGCTATATATCCCTCATACGAGATCGTCAAACATTAAAATTTTAGTTAATGTGAAACACATATCAACAATAAAAACTCACTCATTCACGTACAGGCTACTTAAACGGTGTACACGGATGCCTTTTGGCATCTAAATATTTTTATTTTGTTCGTTAAATTGATTTGACTTACAGTTAATAAGAATCGTGGACTTTCTACTACTATACATGAACATTCACGTTTGAGATTATAGTATGTAAACAACTGTTTGGTAACAGTGCCTGTGCCAAACAATGTGCACCCTTTAAACCAATTAATAATAATAGCCGTGGTAGTCCACCAGGTCAAAAGTTATTTGAATCAGACTATAGTTATGTTACATGAAGACACTTCGCTGTAGGCCTACTAGATTGATTAATTTCTCTACTTATTTCGCCCTGAGCGAGGTTTATGGAATAAATATGAAATGATTTGCTTTTTATGAAATAACAACATACATTTAGAAAGTAACTTTCATATTTAATGACCACAAGATTTATCTCTCTGATGAATCGTTGCCTAAGGAAGACAAAATTCCTATTACCGAGGTTAAGAATGTTTTAAAAACCGTGAAAAATGGACGGGCACTTGCCAAATGGACTCAGTATAAGCTCTTTAAAAATGGGACAGACGTACTTTTGGACCTTTTGGCATATGTCTTAAATTACCTTTTAAAAGGTCAAGAGCTCCCTCTTGAATGGAAGACTGGGTGTATTTCCAACTTACACAAAAAAGGCAGCAGAAAGATACTATTGAATTACAAAGGAGCAAGTGTAACTAATTCCATCTCAAGGTTATATGGAAAAATTTTCAAAGCAAGAATTGAAATATGGAGAACTTCGTCCAGGCCACTCTTGTATAGATTATACCTTGTACCTATATTGTATTGTTTTGATTGCATATTTTTATAGCCTTTGTTTTCTACTGTACGACTCAAACTAACAATATACTAAAGGTGTTGTAACAAAAGTGTGTGTGTTAAATTATAGGTGTAACTTCGAATAATTCCATATTAACGCTTCAAATTGCTAATTCTTGAATCTAACCACAACGTATATACATACTAATTTCTGAATTTTATTAGTTTATATGCAACCACGAAAGTAACAACATAACAATCGGCGGCCCTCTTTTCTTTTCACATCTGGCTTAGAGCAACCAAAACTGGCCGCCACGCGCACTCTGTAATACCCCCTCTAAAAGGAACGCATGAGGCAATATTCTATTTAATTAATGACCTTATTTCACTTCCGTCTTGTTACCTCTTCTAAGCAGCTTTGTGACACGTTTCGGTACCATCGTTCCATCTTTAGACATAGGCTACATATCCCTCATAGAGACCGTCAAACATTAATACATTACCTTATTTCACTTCCGTGTTGTTACCTCTTCTAGTAGCTTTGTGACGCGTTTCGGTACCATCGTTCCATCTTTAGACATAGGCTACATATCCCTCATAGAGACCGTCAAACATTAATACATTACCTTATTTCACTTCCGTCTTGTTACCTCTTCTAGTAGCTTTGTGACGCGTTTCGGTACCATCGTTCCATCTTTAGACATAGGCTACATATCCCTCATAGAGACCGCCAAACATTAATACATTACCTTATTTCACTTCCGTCTTGTTACCTCTTCTAGTAGCTTTGTGACGCGTTTCGGTACCATCGTTCCATCTATATGCCAGCATTATAAATTCAAAGAGAATTGTCGCTGAGCAAGCGCCTCGTAGCAGTCCATCAGGTCGAAAGTTACGCGTATTTTAATCAGATTATAGATATGTTACATAAAATGTTAAAGAACACTTCATTGTACTATATTGATTTTGCTACATATTTCGCCTTGAGCGCGGTTTATGGAATAAGTATGAAGTAATTTGCTTTTTGCAAAATAACTAAATTTAAAAATTAGCCTTCATATTTAAATGACCACGAAATTCACCTCTCTGATGTATCGTTATCTGAGAAAGACAAAATTCCTGTTACCGAGGTTAAGAATGCTCTGTGAAAAATGGACAGGCACCAGGTCCAAATGGACCCATAAAAGCTCTTTAAAAATGGGACAGACCTACTTTCGGACTTTTTGGCGTATGTCTTCTATTACTTTTTAAAAGGTGAAGAGCTCCCTGTTGAATGGAAGACTGCGTATATTTCCAGCCTCCACAAAAAAGGCAACAGAATGATACTACTGAATTTCGGAGGAGTAAGTGTAACCAATTTTATCTCAAGGTTATATGGAAAACTTATTAAAGCAAGAACTGAAAGCCAATATGATGATATTGAGGAACAGAATGGGTTTCGTGCAGGCAAGTCTTGTATAGATAATATCTTCACATCAAAACAACTTCTTGAAAAAAAAATGACAAACATGTAGAAACCCATTTACTATTTATAGAGCTCAAGAAGGTATACGACAGTGTTCCACTGAATAAGCTATGTCAGTGTTATTAAAAAGTGGTGTCAATGCTGTATTTGTTAAAGCTGTAAAGTCGTAGTACTCGTTCTTGATTCGCAAGATTTTCCACTTGATCTGAATGTTTTCTGCTACCCCGTAATTATTTGTTTAACGGAGTAATAAACAGGTAATTACTCTATCAACTGACACCCATGCGAGTTCGGACCATTGCGAGTCTACAGGCCGTAATATTATGCACAACAGTTGATACATTCGTTTTCCCGTGGCATTAATCAGTTTTGAAAATTTCGCAAACAGCATAGGTATTGAGCGTGTGCTAAATTCAAGCATATGTAACAGACATATCTGCTCGAAGTGTTAGTTTTAAATATAGGTTTATGCTTTTCGTGGTTGTTATAATTTACATGTGAGTCGTTGTATATTGTCCATGCAGTGTGTACTGTTGCAATATATATGCAAATATATGGTAAAAAATATATCATAATAATAACAATTTATAATATATGTGAAATTTAATTTAATTTAATAATGTAATTTCGTGGAATGGGATTTCAAATCTGAAATTAGCAGAAGATATAATGCTATTTAGTGAAAAATCATTCGAGGATAGTATACATCACCTAGGTGCGGCAACGCGGAATGATTTTCAGTAGCCGATTGTAATAAATGTTACATAAAATGAATACAAATTAGTTCTTTTATACATAGATTTTAAGAACTAAAGAAAAGAGTTTAGTACACATTTAAGTAGATAAGTAGTTAGGTAGATATATTAGGTGCAGTACGTATTTATACAAGGAAGAAACAAGGTTAAGAATTCCATTGATGTGATAATTAGTTTACGGTTTAATAACAAATAAAAATTGTAACCCAATACTTCAGAATAACGATTTCAGAAACTATATTGTCTTGCCTTCTTGAACTTGTCAGTCAATTCCTTGACAATAAGTGTGTGTCATTTCCGTTACCAGTGCTAATCTCTAACAAATTATATCAAGCATGATCAAGTACATAACAAATAATTGTAACTGATAAGAAAATCTCTCTCTCTCTCTCTGACATTGTCAACTGGAAAAACCATGTACTTTTCCGGCAGCGAGTATTAAAAACAACTTAAAACTATAGTTACTAAATGAAGCTATCAAAGAAATTAGGCTTCGATGAAGCAAACAATATTATACCGTAAACGACAATCAACTTTCAGGTGTCATGGTTTCACATCGTAATATGTAAACAAAACACATATACTTTGTGTTTACTCAAGTCGAATAGTATTTAAATATTTAATAAAAACTCGTGTACTTTATTCTGTTAACTTCTAAATTGGATATATATTAAAAATAACAATATTAAAAATTAACTTATTTTGTTTTTGTAGTTCAGTGTCTGTAGATTCTACTGTAAAAATAAATATGTAATTTTTTAATCCGTTTTGAGTTGACACAATAATGACATTGTAAATGACCCTTCGGCTCAACAGCAACGAAAGGTTGCCGACACCTGGTATTAAGAATAAATACAAAAGAAATATAGAAAAATGTAGAAAACACTAAGCAGTGGTAGAGTTGCCTCAGCTAAGGAGAAGAAAAATAGTGGTTAGTTTTTAATGGCTATATAAGATTGTCGATGATTCTGCTTGGAAAAGTAAACATTATTGTAAGAATTTAAAACTGGGTTGATGCTGCAAAAATACAGTTTTTAATCAAGGTGTATACTTATTTAATCAAAATTTGCTGCAATTTGGTAAGAAACATGGACAGTAAACAGATAATGGATAGAAAAGTATACAATGAATATCAAAGAGAAGCAGAAAATCAAGATAGCAAAGGTGTTATATTAAGAGATCACGACGGCTATTTTCTAGACCTGTTAAATGTAGTACAGTGACTTAGACACGTATGTTGTGGAGAAAATCGATGGTTGACTGAGGAGACATTCGCTCAGCAGTCAGAAGACACAAAGGTTGGTGCTGATGAGTAATGTGGTATGTCTAGTTTAATGTGGTATGTGCTTTTAATGAGAATATTAATTATATGTTAGAATTAAGGAAGCGTAATAAGGGCTTTATTTCCGATGCATCAAAATGCTCAGCAATAAACAGGAAAACAAAAGGATCTTTTACCTTAGACAAAGGTGTAAACTTAAAATAAATTAACCAAAAAATAGACTTACACAGCAACTCTGTGTCTGTGAAAATTCAGTTTTTCTTGAGCATTCTGTATCGTGGGTACCGTAAAAGTTTGTCTTCATACCAGATTAAGCAGCCAAGTAACAAGTATTACATAGCCTGGGCATCAGTCGAAGTGTTAATGTGTTAATTTTATGAGTTGACGATTCTACCGTAACAAATTTGAACCGCGATGCATTAGACGTTGTAAGAGATGATATTGGTTATAACTCCGCAGACTTATAAATACAAAATATTTTTATTTACAGCTCTAGTCAACTATTAAAAAATAACATACAGGCTTATGAGCTTATTTGTGTGTGTGTGTGTGTGTGTGTGTGTGTGTGTGTGTGTGTGATTTTGTTTACAATGGGCTATGGGGGCTCTCAGACAACTGTATTGGCCCCACCTCCCGGTAGCGTGAAATTATTATCCATTCGAAATATCACCCTGTGCATATTGACCGACTTTGTTGTACTTACATGGAACAACTTGTAGATATCAATATGTGGGACTGTTCTATCTTGTAGATATTTGCATTTGTTCTGTGTTTCCCGTTATCAGTTTAAGTGTTTCTTCAGAATGGAATTTTCTTTCTACAGTTAATTTTCTCCTTCATTATATAGTTTCAGAATTGCAATTACAAATAAATCTTGTAACAACACCAGTTCTTAACATAGGCCTGCATACAGACGCCAAATACACTATCTGTTGCATTAAGTTACATAACTAACCTATTTTACCAAATAATTATAGATAATTTATATAAAACACTGCCGTAATTTTTGAACAACCAATTTTTTTACCAAGTCAGAGTTCCCAATAAACAGCTACTGCTACATATGTCTCTCTCCCAGTTCATTTATTTAACAAACACTTATTTATCAAAGTATATAGTAAAATTTATTTCTTCGTTTTTTACCTTTCTTTCTTTTTATATTTTTCCTTTTGAAGAAGAAAAAATCATTATATTTTTTAACAAAATTATTTAACATTATTAAAATTGATATCTACAATCCTATTATACACATTTATATTCACAGTATTTAGATACATGCTGTTAACCCTTACTTACTTAGTTTTAACTTCTCTTTATATTCCACATAAAGGTATCGTTAAGCTTCCAAGATAAACTGTAAGCCTATCTGTTGTATGTTTTTAATTGATTTTAATGAAATTGGTGAATTACAACTATTATTTACCCATTAGTTTTAATTTATTGGTACGATTTTTTTCATTATAATATGAGAAAAACAATACCCCAAGAAAACGATATGTGGTTAAAAAAAATCCCCCCTCCCGAAATGAAATCCTAGGTTTGCCCCTGGTATGCAGAATGTTTCTAACCGAGCAGCATACGCTACATGAAAAACTGTAGCTACATATTTCTACCTGTTTTATTCGCGAGTTTCTCTTTCGTAATAACAAAAGTATTGTATGCCATAGAATGCAAAACAAAAGACAATTAATAGATACGTTGTTTCTCTTCTTGGTTGTATTTGTTGGTTTATTGTAGACAGTCACTACTAATAACCCATTATTAACCTCAGTGGTCAAATTTATACACTACTGCGTTAGTCGTCGTTCCTGATGAAAACTTTCATACCATGATAACTTATTACCACGGTACTAATCTTAGGAGTAATTACAGTAAATATATTTGGAAATATGGTAGCATTGCTGTAACTACTAGAAGTTTACTAGTCTGTGGACATGTAGAAAATATTTAATTAAATAACAGAAAGCAATCTCAAAGTTGTGAACTCGCTCTGAAATTCAGTCACTACTAAAGTAATAATTTTAATTTTTAGGTCTGATTTTTACGCTTAATTCTTGTTTCTTGCAGCCAAAAAGCAAGTAAAAGTTGTTTCGTGGACGAGCAGAACCTCTTTCTCCCCAGCCTGGTGTTGTGACGCATTCCAGATCAGAATTTCCTGGCTTGACAAACCAGGTTTCGTGTCTTAGTCCGGTCATAAGCTTACTTCAAGTTATTACCTCAACAAATATTTACTGCCCACGGAGATACGGAAAGCACTCTAGTCGATGAGGTTTACGTAACATGCTTTTAGAATAATCTAACTTTAAAAATCGAGAGGGTAATAGTAGGCGGAGAGGGACAGAAAGAGAGTGGTGAAGTGCGTGAGTACACGTTGTTTGTGTGCGTAGCCTGGCGTTACCGTTTATGTGGAAACAGAGATACAGATTATTGAATTAGCGATAATTTCGATCCTGATTAAATAATGTGTAATTCATAGAACTGCACAATTGCAATTTACAAATAAGACATTTAACGAAATCCTTTACTAACTGCAAAAGCTCTGATATATCTAACACACCAACCTAACTGTCGAAAGAAATTTAACCGCTACTGCGTTAGTCGATGTCATTTCTGATGAAAACTTTCAAACCTATGGCAATGAGTAATTTTAAATAACATGCTGTTCACGGAACCTTAAGTTTTGCATTACATGATCTAACAATTATAATTAACAATAAATATCATAAGATTTAATCCTTAATTGTAAAACCCTTAAGCGAGAAAACTGATTAACTTATTAAGAGCTATAGGTATAGGATTTTTTACAATTGTGCCTATGACAGACGTCAAGCTGAAGAATGTCAGATATCTGTGGATAATTTAAAATCACAGAACAGAGACGTTGCTGAATCATGTCAGTCTGTGTGCAACGTATCTGAAGGATGTGCGTTGTATGAAGTGTAAGCTGTAAGGGGCACTTTTATTCTGTTTAGGGAAAGTATAACACTGTACAGTGTAAAATGTACGCGTAGAATGGGAATGAAAGATGAGACAACTTATGGCAACAATTATTTAAATAACTTGAATAAATGGAAGAAACGTAATTGATTGGATCATCTGAAATGTCGATGTATACAACATTGTACACGTTTATATTATGCCAATAAAGTTTCGATCATAGGCTGCAGGCTACTCTAATCAACCGAAATATATTATTTCACTCGAGGCTTGAAGAAAGGAAGGAAGAAAATCGGTAACAAACTTCACAGGCAAAGAAATAAATTATTCAATGATCAAAGTACCTTTACCATCTCCTGTTACAGTAGACATCTTCTTGAACTTGTCATTAATTCCTTGACATTAAGTGTGTGTCGTTTCGTTACCAGTGCTAATCTCTAACAAATTATATCAATGATCAAACACATAGCACACAAATTGTAACCGATAAGAAAATTGGCATTGAAGCATACTCTGACATTGGCAGCTGGAAGAAGCATTTTTCTGCTTTGTTATAGCTGTTATTGCTTTAGTGGAGCATATTTATGTTAAGTTGTATAGATGTGTCACATTTTGACATAAATTAATAATCCCACCAAAGTGGGAGGGTTTTAATAAGTTGTTTTGCAAAATAAGGACATTTGTTTCACTGTAAGGTTTTAGTATTTTGACACGTTATTTTAGTTTGTCGCTAAATTCTGTTGCATTCATAAATAGTTATTTATGAACATTTAATGTTGGAGCCACTAATGCAATTTAAGACGAATAAATATTAAAAGTAAGAAAAATAAAGAATAAAAGATGCGAACCGCAAATTTTAACATGTCTATTGTTATCATTTAGCTGAATTTAATCTTCACACCTACAGTCAGAATATTAAAATATCAATGTTATAATTTACTTTACTTTTTAATTTTACTTAATTAGCTACATATTAATTACATAAACATACTTATATTAAACATTATGGAATAAGGGAAATTAATTTAATTTTTGGCGGCCACCACGTTTAAAGAATATTAGCTGCAGAGGTTCTATCCTTTGCAATATCGTAACACAAGATTTTATGAAATAACATCCCTATTAGTTTAACAACTTTCATTTCACGGTTGTCTTTAAAATAATTGTAATGTGAAATATGTTTTTAAACACTGTGCCGGTAAAATTTTTACAAGCTAATATAATCATTTTTTGACATTAAGTTTACTATCTGAGCTAATCAACAAATTATACATGAATTTTACGGTCTTTAACACTTCTGATAACGCTCTAATTAATTTTTTACTTGGCAAAAAGTCAGTAAATGAGTGTAAACGGTCAAGTCATTATCATTTGTTATCAGTAAAATACACTCTTCACACTTTAATTTTCTTTATTTTTTTTTCAATAACTGGAGCTTTACAATAACAATTTTCTTTACAGAAAAGCGACACAGACAATACAGGATACTATCCTTATACTATAAGCTAATGTCTTTAACCATATTCCTAATTCCCTTAAAATGTTTAATTTATTCATTGTCCGTTTAATTTAACTCTTCCTCTACTACTGCTACTTCCTCTACTTCACGATTAAGTTTGATTAATTAAATCAAAATCTAACCAATTACTTTAGTTAGATGCCTGTACACTGTTTCTGAATATAAATTTTCTCAAGGCCCACTGACACTGTTTAACATTGGGGTTGTTATTATGTCCTCCAGTGGATCTAATACAAAAATACAAGAGTTCCAAGTAGTATTGAGATAATTTGTAAGTCAAATTATACTTATAATGTAACTCAGCGAGTAAAACTTTTTTTGTGATAAATCCCAGCTCAAAGGTTTTTCTTGGGTGTTTTAATTATAGTGTATATTAAAATATATGATCAGGGTTACCAATTTTTAAATAAAGCTGATTTGCATATCAAGGGTGGGTGGTGGGTGGGGGTTCCAACTTGATGCATTATAGTGTATATTAAAAATATATGATCAGGGTTACCAACCTTTGCATGAGTTCAAATTTGTTGTGTGTTATAATGTATATTAAATCTATATGATCAGGTTTACCAACCTATGCATGTGTTCAAACTTGATATGTGTATTATAGTGTATATTAAAATATATGATCAGGGTTACCAATCTTGCATTATTGTGTATAGAACAGATCTGCCAACATTTTTCTTCGGTGGGAAATTCAAACTATATTAGCAGACGCATTATAGTGTATAGTAAATTATATGACTGTTGACGACTTCGATATCAATGTATCAACTCTCTCTCCTTTCCTCTCTCTTTGTCTCTAGACACAGTTATCGATCACGATATAAACTCTCTCTCTCTCACACTCTCTCTCTTTCTCTCTCTGTGTTTATGTGACATCTCTCTCTCTCTCTCTCGTTAGCTCTCTTTATGTCATCGGTTTTACATAAGCGTCAGTAAGTCGTGCTACTTATGGATTATTGTAATTAGCGATACTAAAATGTAATCACCAGGAAATATATTTATCGCCTACCTCGTTGTGTCCTACTTCTAATTTTGGCACATGACGGTCATTGACTGCGATTTAGAAATTAATATACACAACATATGTGCTAGCACTCTCTCTCTCTTTATGTCATCGGTTTTACAGTGATATATCATCTCTCTCTCTCTCTCTCTCTCGCTCGCAGACGTCGGAAGAAATTCCTAGTTTATAATGTAATTACCCACATTGTGTATGTCTCTCTCTCGCTGTAAACGTTGACAAGAATTCCCTTATTCAAAGCGATTTGTATGTGTACACAAACTTAAATATGGTTTACAGACCATTGTAATTTTAAAAATTCATTTTTGCATTAATTAAATATATATCGTAAACAATGAAATAATAATATTTCGTCATTAGAAAGTTATATTCAGTGTGGTAATTAGTGATAGAAAGATTAACTATGCACGCACACACACACACACACACACACACACACACAAGTTGACAGCACCAATAAGGTATGATTTGAATCTTTCGGGTGCGTGCGCGTTAATTATTTTATGCTGAGTATAACACTGGTCAATGACCTTGGGTTAAGCTGGTGTTGTACGTTACTAAAATCATAGCAAATATTTTTCATTCTAAGCATGTATTACTGTTTAGTAATAATTACAACCCAACAAAGGATATATAAGTTTGTGTACATGGATTGTATATTGCAAGCACGAAATTATTATTTAAATCCGATATCTGTTTTTATTAAAATCATACAATGTCAAAAGAGGATAGTTGTCTGTTACGAACCAGTACTAACTCTCCTATATGATAATCTATTTGTTTGTACTCTTCTTGTATTGTCGTCTGGCTGGTGACAGCACGTAGCAGTCATTGACCTGATTGTGTGTGTGTGTGTGTGTGTGTGTGTGTGTGTGTGTATGTGTGTGAAGTTAACATGGTTTATAAAATAAATACAATATTAATAATAATAATTTTTGACATTGCAAGATTTTTAAATAATAATAATTTTACGACTGTAGATACAGTCCACATGGAAGTTTATCTGTAACATAACAATACAATCGATATTAGAATCACTGATACGATAAATATTCAATTATCACGCGCACACGCACAGTCAGTGGAAAGAAAGAATCAATGCGTTAAGTGAGTAAACTTTTTTCAAGTATATGTCATTTTCATAAAGTTAATGTACTTTCAAATAATTTGTAATCAAACCAAATATTATTCAACGAAACTTGTAAATACTACTTAGAATCAATGATACATTTATCATATAAAGTTAATGTACTTTCAAATAATTTCTAATCGAACCAAATATTATTATTCAATGAAACTTTTGTAAATACTAATTAGAATCAACGATACATTTATCACGTACATGTAAATTCAATTATTAAAGTGTTAAGCCCTGGAAGTTGAAACTACACACACACACACACACACACACACACACACACACACACACACACACACACACACACACACACACACACACACACACACACACACACACACACACAAACACACACACACACGTACAAACACATTAGCGAGCACGAAGTTCCATATTTTGTGTCACATTTGTTAAGACCACGATTCTGACCACCTGATATTACGTAAACATGTTTGTTCTACCTAAATATCTTCATACAATAAAGGCTACGTCTCAGTCATTACGAATAATGTTTATACAAAAGTTATATTTTAATATATGAAACAGGAATAATCATACATATTAGAGTTTGCTTACTTCGCTCCCTCTCACTCTATCTCTCACACATACACATTTAGTATACAGAATTGTTCTCTAACTACAGCTGCAATCGTTCAGTTTCTAAACGTAAAAATTATTCACATTAAAACATTATCAAGTGCATTCTCTAACTACAGCTGCAATCGTCCAGTTTCGTCAGCGTACACACACACAAGTAAAAAAATTCATTTTACATTGATTAAATATATATATCGCAAACAATATTATAAAATAAATACAATATTTAATTTTGACATTGTAAGATTTTATCACCACTCATGATTATTATCGTATGCATATGTGTACAGAACAAACATAAATATAGTTTACAGACCAATGTAATGCAATATTTTTAAAAATCCATTTTGCATTGATTAAATATATATATATATCACAAAGAATGTTATAAAATAAATACAATATTAATAATAATTTTTGTCATTGTAAGATTTTTAATAAAAACAGATAACGATTCACTAACAACAAAATGGACTGCACTCATACATTATTCCTGTTCCAGGAGCGACTTGACTGCAGTGATCTGCAATCGTTCAGTTTCTAAACGTAAAAATTATTCACATTAAAACATTATCAAGTGCATTCTCTAACTACAGCTGCAATCGTTCAGTTATCGTATGCATATGTGTACAGAACAAACATAAATATAGTTTACAGACCAATGTAATGCAATATTTTTAAAAATTCATTTTACATTGATTAAATATATATATATATATATCGCAAACAATATTATAAAATAAATACAAATCACAAACAATGTTATAAAATAAATAAAATATTAATAATAATTTTTGACATTGTAAGATTTTAATAAAAACTGATAACGATTCATTAACAACAAAATGGACTGCACTCATACATTATTCTTGTTCCATGAGCGACTTGACTGCAGTGATCAGACCTACAGAAAAAGTACACTTTATCGTAATTACTTTGTAGTATAAACATTATACTTACATTGTCTCTATATGGCTCCGTTTTCCTCTTTTACGCCCTGTAAATATATAATATACCGCCTTCCTTATTTGTTCGGGCTTAGGACCGACTCAAGATCACATGAAAATGTTTTTTGTTGTGTAAACAAATAACAAATTCAAGTAATATGAGGCTAAGTTACGGTGGCTCTGAAAAGAACCGATTAATAATTAGACCTAACGTTTGTGTGTTGTTTTTATCATTTTAGCTGTGTCACCACAAATTGGCATTGCGCCATTACTCGAGCATGTAAAGCGTTAGGACAATCGTCCATCGTCCAGTCTTCAAATCTAACTTGACACGAACTACATCGTACAGTATCGCCATCCCCCTCGTACACAAACCCAGCGCGTGCCAGTGTTTGTGGACTCTGGTTGACATTTGGATACTTTAAATGGTAATCTTTACGTACACCCACTCTCTGTATTTTAAAATACGTGCGTAGACGGCGTAAATATTCTTCACGATTGTACTTCATTGTACAGCTGTAAATGAAGAGTAATTTGCATGACTTCCCTTACACATTTATATGTAACTAGAAGTGGTGTAAGATCCCCACCACCTGCCCTTTTCTTCTTCTTCTTCTTCAAGTGGAAGGTGAAGAACAAACGATACATGATTACAACACCAGCTTAACTCAAGGGTCATTGTACACACACAGTGGAAAGCTTTCAGAAATTTGCGATACTGAAAGTATTTTCGTACATTAGTCATTGTACGCCTTCCCATTGTCCGTCTGTAAATATTTCATTCGGTTAGTATCATTTGTATGTCAAGAAAACATAATAGAAGAAATAAAAAACTGCACAGTATGTTTCTTTGGTTGCAGACGAAACATCAGACATCTCGTCTGTATTTCAGTTAGTTATAGTTTTCCGCTATGTTTTAGCTAATGGTCAACCAGTTGAAAGATTTTGGAAATTTGATAACCCTAAAGGCACGACGCAGAATCTATTGGTCTAAGTAAGCGTACATTTATTAAGTAAATCATCTCTTTCTCAGTCATCTACTGACTAGTATCTACATTCATATGTGCATATGAATTATTTGCGCATGCACATAACAGCTTTTTTAGTACAGTTGCACACACATCGACGCTTGCACTATATATAACCTGTGAACTTCGCAGGTGAAGAAATTAATTTCTATTTTTCATCTATAACGACATGCGTGTATAATTTTAATTTATTTCACTATACACCTCTGAACCTATGTGTAATTATTTTGTAAACTGCGTTACCTGTGGAGGAACTGTTGCAGCAAACGTTAACACTAGAATGATTATATTATTATTATTACTATTATTCAGTGATATATACATACAATTTACTTATTAAACACTTCAAGGATTGGATTTCTACTCGTCATTTGTAATGATATACATACAATTACATTAAACCTGTACAATGGACGCAGAGAGAGAGAGAGAGAGAGAGAGAGAGAGAGAGAGAGAGAGAGAGAGTGGACACACATGTAAGTAGCCCGATACTCAGTGACAACAACACACGCACACACACACAGTTAATATTTGTCAAATATATATATTTCTAAAATCATACACAGACGAGGCAATGACCCCCCTAACAAGGATCAATCACACTGACTGATACATCCTGCATTATAAAACAATTAATTATTTAATACATTGAAAAATGAAGTCGACGTTTTGACAACGAGTGAGAGAGAGAGAGAGAGAGAGAGAGAGAGAGAGAGAGAGAGAGAGAGAGAGAGAGAGAGAGAGAGAGAGGAGGGGTCATCGACCGTGATGGAAAAGCTTTCCCTCACTGCTTAAAGCTTTAAGAAGTTAGCGATACTGAAAGTATTTTTGTACATTAACCAAAATTAGGGAAACAATCGAACCGACAAACATTAATCCAAGAATTTACATTTTCAACATACATTGATTTCAATCCGCAAAGATGTATGCAGATAAATGAAATACATATTTTACATTAAAATA